>JACEEZ010023387.1:15000-37500 GCA_016584305.1 Chionoecetes opilio
GCCGCCCAATCTCCCATTCGTGCACCTATGGGTCAGGTAGAGAGGCGAGCTAAAGGAAGGTGACACTACGATTATAAAGATTGGGGCTGAGGTAGTGTATAATAAGTTTAAGGGTGTATATATAATGCAAAGCGATTCAAGGTAATATGATTGATATAATACGAATATTGAAAAATTAGGTACGTAAAAGCTTACGTACGTGGGAGTCTTAGGGTATTTTGGTAATATAGGGCAATATTTAGGTGTACATACAAGGAAACCTATAGTAGTCTATTGGTAGATGGAGACATGAGAGAGAGAGAGAGAGAGAGAGAGAGAGAGAGAGAGAGAGAGAGAGAGAGAGAGAGAGAGAGAGAGAGAGAGAGAGAGAGATCTGGTGAAAGTGTGGGAGGTGGTGTTGATATAGGAAAGTGATGGGGATGGTGTGGGACGCGGTGGCGATATGGGATGGGACAGTGGTAGGGACGGTGTGGGAAGCGGTGGCGAGATGGGACAGTGGTGGAAAGGGTGTGGGAGGTGGTTGTGATGTGGGACAGTGTTGGGGATGGTATGGGAGGAGATGGGGATATGAGACAGTGGTGTAAATGGTGTGGATGGTGGTGGTGATATGGGGCAGTGGTGGGGATAGTGTGGGAGGCGGAGATGATGTTGGACAGTGGTGGGGATGGTGTCGGAGGCGGTGGTGGAGATGGTGTGGGAGGCAATGGCGATGGTGTAGAGGCAGAGATGGAGATGGTTTAATACAGTGATTCCCAAAGTGGGCGGTAACCCCCCCCCCCCCCCCCCTGGGGGAGGTAGAGTAATCCAGTGGGGCAATAAGGGAAAAAGAGGCGGTAGGGTGGCATAAGAACTCCAAAAAAAATTTTGAGTACAATATTTTTTCAAAGCCAAAAGCAACCAATGTGCCTGACGTGTGAAAGACTGTGTGCTGTGTGAAAGAAAATACTCTGATAAAGCAGACAAAAACTCGAGCTGAAGCCAAAGTTTAAATATTTTTTTATCAAGATATTTGGTTACAAAAAAAACCCATTTCTGACCGCTAACCCTGCACTGTAGAACAAAGTTAAGATGTAGATTATTGCCTTCCCAACATCATAATTAGCCGAACGAGGCTTCAGTGCAGTTGCCCAGGATCATTCCAAGCAAAGAAGCAGACATAAAATTACTAAACGTTGGGATCTAAGACATCTTCTCAGTGTCTTCCAGCCTGATATTGAGAAGATATCTCTGCACCAATCACATCCATCCCATTAAAACTGAAGACAATATTGGTACAGGAGAGTTGGAAATTTACCCTTTCATATTGCTAAACTATAGTAACTTTACGTTACACTTGTCTAGAAGTCACGCCCCCTGCTTTACCCCCCTTTTCTACGTGGCAGCTTATTGGTGCACTCCTCGTATCATCACTACTGAACAGTTGGTTATTTATATTATTATTTTCTTATTTCCTCCGCTGAAACCACCAGTGGAGTAACAAGAATTATTATTTATTTAACCACAGATAATGATATTACGAGTAGGCTGCCGTAGCAACAGTAGGCTGTTCGATCCTGCCGAGTTTGTTCTGAATGTGAAGGGTGTCAGCATGGAGCCCCGCACAGAGAAACTCTAATGAATCGAGACCGTGAGTGCGTTCCCCATCCTGTATTTCTCTTTGATGATGATTTGTTGTTAAGCTGATCAGCTAAGTGAACTCCAGTGAGTGTGTCTGGACAGCAAACGTGTTAATGTATATCAACAGGTGTAAAACAAGTAGCCACAACTGTTTCAAGGGGAAGGGGAGGGGTGTGACATGTGCTCCACAGAAAGTGCGACGTAGCATTGCAGTCCTGTGACTGGGGACAAAGGCCTTAGTGCACACCTGGTGCATATTTCAGATGTGTCATGTTTCCTTTGTGGCTTTAATTTCTCTTATTATTGGTAAAGTGAAAAAGCGCTCTTTGCTAATGGCGCTTCGTATACGTACTGGCAGGAAAGGCACGGCTGGGAGGGGGGAAAGAGATAGAGGACTATGTGGTAGGATAGATGGATTTGGTAGAAGGGCGAGGACGGGAAGATGGGGTGAGTTGTGCCAGGGTGAAGTGATGGGGCAGGACGGGACAGGGTGAGAGCTAGTGGTGTGGTGGGGCCAAGGGAGGGGATGGGAGAGGCTGTCAGGCAGGTAAAAAGAGAGCCAGTCTTCCTGCACTTTGCCACACATCCTGCATCCTCTCTCTCTCTCTCTCTCTCTCTCTCTCTCTCTCTCTCTCTCTCTCTCTCTCTCTCTCTCTCTCTCTCTCTCTCTCTCTCTCTCTCTCCTCCCCCTTGTTCTGATTCTACCTTAATTTTTTCGCTTTTCGCTTCCTCAATGATTATATTATTCCTTTTCGACGATATGTAACTTTACTCTCCATGTTGGGAGCGTTAGATAGAAAAAATAATATTGGGAGAGAGAGAGAGAGAGAGGAGGGGATTATATTATTAGTGTTAAAGCCGCAAAGGGGGAAATAAATACAGGAAATCACTCGTTTTTGTGGCTGGTCGAGTCCCGTGAAGCTTCTGAGCCATGTGTGTACTCGTCCTGTGTGACTTGGCGTTTTTTTTTTTTTTTTTTCATCTCTCCAGAGACTAGGGAAGGCGATGGAATAAATGAGGAGAGACGCTTGAGAGATTGCATGGCGTGGAGAGGCAAAAGGGACTAGTATGGATTATTGAGGGGCGACAAGCAAGCATTGTGGTGCCAGAGAGGGCCAGAGACGAGGGAAAGATCAGAGACAAACTCTCGGAAAGATTATTGAATAGCATCTGTGGTTATATAAATTTCTAAAACATCATAAAACAACATTTGTAGAAGAATGCAAGGGATTCAGGTCTCAAAGGAGTAGGTGTAGGATGTTAAAGGATCGTGTAATAAGATTAGGAAGAGAGAACAAGGCACAGAAAAATTATAGGCCATGAGAAAGGAGTAGTGGGTCAGAAAGGATCATTTATAACCAGGAGAAAAGTGTAACTTTAATTCTGAACAGGCATTAGAACCGGAAGACATTGGGTAGGAATAGGAATATATAAAGAAGAGGTAGGTAAGATGTAGAGGTGAGGAAGGCAAGATGTGAAGGTGAGGGAGATAAATATATAGGAGATATAACGGTGATGTAGGTAAGATGTAGAGGTGAGCGAGGTAACTATAGGAAATATAAAGGTGAGGGAGGTAAGATGTAGAGATGAGGGTGGTAAGATGTAGAGGTGAGGGAGGTAAGTTGTAGAGGTGTGAGGGAATATACAGGAGGGTAACGGATCCCCTGAATTACCTGAAAGTAGTTGTGGGCGTAGAGCTCGACGCCATCCTTGAACCATGTGATACGGGGACGAGGGTTACCACGCGCTGTGCACAGGAAGATGATCTTGCGGCCCAGCACGTACTCCAGCTCATAATGAGAGGCCTGCACCACCCTCGCCGCCTGTGTGCACCATGCGCTTGTCACATACATAAAAATGTGGATCATAGAGGCACCGTCGGCACCCAAAAGTAATAGTAATAGATACTACTTGAAGAAAAGAATAAGATCAGTGAAAAAACGAATAGATGATGGATGATATATAGTAAAATTTCACTTAAATTAATCGAAGGTCCGTTTGTCTGGTTGTCCGTTCATAAGTCTGTCTGTCTGTTCGTACAGCAAAAAGTCCACCATTTCTAGCCCGATTTCAACCAATTTTTAATGAATGGTTAGGGTCATCCCTTGGATGGTTTTGAACTGTATAAGACTAGGTTTACTCAATTTTTTATGGTGAAGAAAAAAATCCATGCAAATGTTACATGATACCATTTGCACTATAGAATGCCAATATGTATTTAAAGTATCAATATGAGTAAAGTATCGATAACGAGTGAACAGTTGATAACTAAGGAGCATCAAATACAGAGAGAGAGAGAGAGAGAGAGAGAGAGAGAGAGTTTAGAATTTAAAGTTGATCGCTAAATAACAATTATATACATGAATAAATATATACACATTTTATAAGCATTAGTCTGCTGAACTTCAGCTCCCTAGCAGATATAAAACCAGTTAACATAATGACTCAAGTATACGATGACGGCAATAATTTGCAAATTTGAATTAACACATATAAACTCATAGTGTATATTTATTTATTTTCAGATCATATATTTTCAGAAGAACCGAACCGACATATTTCAGGAGCGCAAATTGACATAATTTGTATTATTATTATTATATAATAGCTTGACTTTTCAAATCATATAAATACTGTTTAAGTTTGATTTTAATCAATTAAGATTAGATATTATTTTCATATCATCTGGTAATGAGTTCCAACATTTGGGGCCAAAACAATGTATAGGAAATGTGTACAATGTTGTACACATTTGGGCATAAGTTAACATTATTACCTCTGGTACCTGGCTGTGGTGAATATATAAAAAAAAAAAATTGTGACTATTATCATCTAAATCATTATAAACAGTGAGAAGATAAAACTATTTAAGCAGAAAATCAAATTTATAAATTTAAGTTTTAATGTGTTGAATCATATTTTCCTCTGTATACTATGGTCTTTATCAATTTCTTCTGAGTTACAATAATTTCCTTTTTTTTGGGGGGGGGGGGGGGGGGTTACTTTGAAACCTATAGCGCCTGCATGCTATCATGTTTTTTTCCTTGAGGGCTCAGGTGGTTGGCCCTGCACATTCTGGAGGGCTGTGATGGTTGGCCTTCCGCCCGTTGTTGGCGCAGGCTGGATTTTTTTTATAGTGACACCTGTGATGCATAGGTGAAGGTCCGTTTTATGTGATGGTCTACCTTCAGTTCAGGCTCATGCTGCCACCTGTTGTCCCTCCGCCGCTCTTGAAGTGGCAGTCGAAAAAACAGGAATGCATCATGCGGGTTTCTTCAGCCACTCGACGATGGATTTACAATTGTTCCTTGGTGACACTTGAACTCGGGACCTCGTGCTTACCTCCCAGGCTCTTGTCTATCACATTAAAGATGGCCGAAAGAGTTGCCCGCGGCAAGATTCGCCTTTGGGACTTGAGGTCTCCTGGCTCAAGACCAAGGTCCAGGTGTTTGGAGGCTTACTAGATGAAACAGTTCAGTCTGTTCATGCGAGCGGTGAGGACGTTGAGATCTTGGAAAGTTTTACATACCTTGGTAGCGCAGTCCATAATGATGGCGGATCACGTCAATAAGTCTTACGGCGGATTGGCATAGCCCACGGTGTTATGGACTCGCTGAGCAGGAGTAGTTGGCGTTGTCGGTACCTGTGCAGGAGGAAAAATATCCGGATCTTCGAGTCGCTTGTGATCTTATTATATGGTTGTGAGACATGGACACTAAATAGCGACTTGAAGAGGGGTATCGATGCCTTTGATAATAAGTGTCTTCGCAGAATCATGGGGTATCGCTGGGATGGTTACGTGTCAAACCAGCGATTGCACCGTGAGACTGAATCGAGGCCTATTACCTGCATAGTCCGTCAGCGCCAACTTCTGCTATATGGGCATGTGGCACGCTACCCTGAAACCGATACTTCCCATCGGGTTGTATCTGTAAGAGACAATGCGGCGTAGAGGAGGCCAAGGGGGCGACCACAAGGCTCGTGGTTGGGGCAAGTTGATGCTTCCTGTCGAGAGTTGCTTGGTATGGGAAGGGAGCCTGCATGGGGACCCGCGCGAGGTGACCCCCGGGAGTGGCGTCGTAGGGTGGGCGAGGCGACGCGCCCCTCGGCGTATGCCCCCAATGATTGATTGATTGAGTTATTAGATTGTAACAAATTTTGTATATGTAATATTCTCATGTTTTTTACCATCTTAAGCATATGACTGTATATAATATCAGACTGTATATAATGTTTCCAATTCAGGTTTTCATCTATGATAATCCCCTAAAAATGTGTACATGCAACCCTCTAAAGTTCACACCCATCCTTATATATTGATCCCATGTTGTATACTACATCTCTATTTTAAAATAGTATATAATTAGTTTTTGTAATAATTTCATTTGCAAACACTTTACTGATCGAAGGTTAAATCGATATGGGTTTATACTGTAATAATTTTCATCATCATCATCATCGCCATATTTAAACATAGGTATCAGTTTAGCAATTTTTTATTTGTCCGGAAAACATCCTTGCTGAAAACAATGATTGATTTTGATTGATTATGTGGGTGAGAGGGGCATCAATGTAATGTGCAGTAAGTGGAAGCAGTTTTGGTGGAATTTCATTATATCCTGGTGTTGTGTTTGTTTGTAAAGATTTTAAATATTGATTGACCTCTTAGTTCAACAGCTAAGTGTCATTATTGGACCGAATCATGCACTGTATGATAAAAGCATGAAACTTGGTACGCTGTTAGTATACATCATAATGAATATTTTAAAGATTGGAGGTATTCTGGATCTGCCCTCTGTCGGCCCTGGTGGCCATTTTGGAAAATGGCCCCTCTCGATTCTGAATAAATATTTGTGAATCATATCACACGACTCAGGTATTGCAAATACATAAGAAAGGCATGCCATATTTATGTTTTAGACTGATAAATCAAATAGGACCACTAATCAATCATTGCAATCATTGGGGGCATATGCCGGGGGGCGCGTCGCCTGGCCCACCCTACGACGCCACTTCCGGGGGTTACCACGCGCGAGTCCCCATGCAGGCTTCCTTCCCATACCAAGCAACTCTCGAAAGGAAACATCAACTTTCCCCAGCCACGAGCCTTGTGGGCGCCCCCTTGGCCTCCTCCACGCTGGATTTTTTCTTACAGCTACAAACCGGTGGGAAGGATCGGTTTCAGGGTAGCGTGCCACATGCCCATATAGCCGAAGTTGGCGCTGACGAACTATGCAGGTAATAGGCCTCGATTCAGTCTCACGGTGCAATCGGTGATTTGACACGTAATCATCCCAGCAATACTCCATGATTCTGCGAAGACACATGTTACCAAAAGCATCGATTCGCCTTTTCAAGTCGCTATTTAGTGTCCATGTCTCACAACCATATAGTAAGACAGGGATCACAAGCGACTTGAAGATCAGGATCTTTGTCCTCCTGCACAGGTACCGACAACGCCAAATACTCGTGCTGAGCGAGTCTATAACACCGTGGGTTATGCCAATCCGCCGTAAGACTTCTTGACATGACCCGCCATCATTATGGGCTGCGCTACCAAGGTATGTAGATGACCTCGATGACCTGAGGAGACCTAAAGTCCTAAAGGCTTTGCCTTCTCTTGCAGCACCTCTTGAGCCATCACCAGGACCTCCAGCGACTCAGCAAAGATTACTGCATCATCGGCAAAAACAAGATCAGTGATCTTGGTGTTGCCGAGGGATGCTCCACAATCACTTTGATCTACAACTTTGCCCAATACCCAGTACATACAAGTGTTGAAAAGTGATGGAGAAAGGACGCACCTTTGCCTCACTCCTGCATTCACAGGAAAGAAGCTGGATACACCTCCCCCACACTTCACAGCACTCTCAGTCCCAAAGTACAGACCAGTTCTCAAACCAATAGTCCATGCAGGAATCCCGTGAAGTCGCAGAAGATCCCAGAGGGACTCACGATGCACTGAGTCAAACGCCTTCTTGAGATCAACATAAGCTGCAAGCATCCCCTGTCAAAACTCACGTCGGTGTTCCACCACTAATGCGATCCCATAAGTATGTATTAGTGCCATATTTTAGAGAAAAAAGGAAGTTTTTTTTTTTTAATAGAATAACAAGTGGTATTTTCCTCATATACTAGCAAATATCATTTATTTCAGCAAACACTACTAAGTAAAGTACAAAGAACTCACCTTGAACATTACATAGATGTATAGTCTATTGTAGTGTTATTTACACTTTAATCAGTAGTTATAGTCAAAGAAAATAACTTTACTGACATAATTTGCAATGATACTGTGACGGAAGAGGATATTTCAGTATTCTTTGTTTTTAGTTATTGTAGGTTCTTTTTGCTTCTGTTTGCGTTTTGTTTTATAATTTTATGAAGATAATATTGTATATAAATTAATAGCACAAAGATCCAAAATTTTTTGTTTCAGGATGAACTAAGAAGTGACCTCATCAGTGGCTAATCACTATGAATAAGGCATTCAAGCTAGTTTCAGGTGGTGACATAACGGCACCTGTGGAGGAGAATGATACACCGGTTGACTGGAATAAGTGACTGTTCTGTGAGAAAGACACCAGCGAGAAACCTCGGTGTCAAGCATAATTCGCGGACAGGTTTCGGGTAGTTAGTTACGCGACTATTGCTGAAAATATTACATCATTCAACGAACTCGGTTGCTTGCCACTGAACATCAAACTGAGTCGTCTGGATGATGGAGATGGAGTTCAGCAGACATTGTTGCGAAGGAAATAAAAATTCCACAAAAGCTGCAGTGTGAAATAAAATTTTCCAGGATAGCTTTGGACGAAAGTCATGAGCAGAACAATGACTGCGTGAAAGGAGACGATGAAGCAGTTGGCCTCACTGAAAAGCCTGCAACACTACTGAGATGGATGGTAGCTGGACCAGAGATGGCAAGGGTTGTAGGAGAGTTTCTGAGTCTACTTGACAAGAAGGAAGCAGACTCTCACCAACATCACCATGGGGACAAGTCAGCTACTTGGTTGTTCACCAATCATACAAAGTCCCTCGTCGAAACAGTGATGAGTATGGGTAACCCGTCCTCTAATACCAGTGGTGATCTAATAGTACTCGACACGCGGGAGGTGGTAGGTGCCGCAGTTGTTGATTCAATGCCCAAACTGGAAAAGCTAGGTAAAGAAATATGCAACGAGTTCTTCGAAAGCAGACTCATTAAACGCACAGTTGGTATTAATGAAACATTACTAAAGAACAAAGTGCAGTTGTTCAAATCACGTACACTTAACGAAAAGTCGCGCACCCAGAAGCAGCTGCTCTTCATGAAACGTGACCGCACTTTATTTTCAGCACTGTATAATTGCTTGCCAAATACGTGATACTGATCTTGAAGACTTTTTCAAGCATGAGAATCATTCTTTTCCCCCTTCACTATCCGAATATGGACAACTTAGAGTGAGCACAAAAGCCGACCTCTTTCAGTGCTTGGAAAATGTGATCCCACATAGGGATACTACCGAGAGCACGCAACCTGATGCAGATATGGTTGTTATTGATGGTGCAGTTATAGTAAATATGATGAAACCTGTCACAGCAAAGACATTCGACGAGTATGCATCTGAGTTCATGAACTACATAGGAAAGCAGTTCAAAGGCTGTATGGGCCGTGTTGATATAGTCTTCGATACTTACAGACCTGACAGTCTGAAGGCGGCCACGCTGACGAAGAGGGGTAATGGTACACGAATGAGAGTAAAAGGAAAAGATAAATTGCCTGGAAACTGGCAAAAACTTCTACAGGAAGATGGCAACAAGACATAACTGTTCAGTGTTCAGTCTTCTAAGTGAACGAGTGACTGGGGAGCAATTCCATGGTTTAGTGGTCATGACTCTAGGAGATAAATTGCGCAGCTCAGTACCGATTATTGCAGAACACTTGCACACACTCGGAGGCAGACACTCGGATGCTTCTTCACGCTGCAAATGGTACCACCCAGGGTTTGAAGAGAATCACGATCAAGACTGTTGACACGGATGTTATTGTGCTAGCTGTCAATCAAGCTAACAAAATAGGATGTGAACAGCTTAATATATACTTTGGAATAGGGAAGTCTTTCCGGTATATCGACGCAACTCTCATGGCTCAGATTCTGGGCGATCAGAAGTGCAAGGCTATGCCTGCTGTTCATGCACTCACTGGGTGCGACACCACATCCAGTTTTGCTGGAAGAGGAAAACATACAGCGTGGATTACTTGGAATATGTTCCCAGATATCACGCCTGCTTTGTGTACACTTGCACAGACGCCAACATCAGCTGATATAAGATAACTTCTGCCAACCTTTGAAAGATTTATGGTGCTGCTATTGTATGATCGAGGAAGCACTGATGAGAATGTAAATAGCGCCAGGCAGACTCTTTTCACACAGAAACACAGGGAGATAAAAAATATACCACCAACCCAGGATAGTCTATGAGTCTATGCCAATACCTGCTTCGAGTAGGATACCAGGCTGGACACGTCTGGAACCAGGCCCTGTATAAAGAACCACACCTGTACAGCCCAGCAGATTTTGGGTAGACTCTAAAACATGATTTGACCGGGTGGGAAGTCAAGTGGATGGACCTAACCCCTGCTGGAGCAGCGTGTCGCGCTGTGATAAAGTGTGGATGTACTACAGGTTGCCGAAAACGGTGTAGATTTATCAAAGATTATCTGCCCTGCACATTACTTTGCAAGTGCGGTCATGGGTGCAATCGTGACTCATAATATAGCTAAGGAGAAATGTGGATAAATGTTGTAAAATGTTCATTGTGATGTTTGCATTAGTACTACTATTGTCCGTATATGAAGCAAGTTTCATATCAAAATCACAAAGAGGTGTACGTATGTATTTTACATTTAACACAGGAAGAATATTTACAAGCATAGTTTAAGGAAATCTTGTGTAAATAATGTTTTTTTGTCCTAAAGCAAACCATGTAGTACATTATGCTGTTATAATCATCATTTTCTATTAATTTTTACTGCGAGTATCGTTTACTTTCAAATAGATTTCTGACGAAATTATAAATGTATGAACAGAAGATTATACATTTATGTAATGTTCAAGGTGAGTTCTTTGTACTTTGCTTAGGAGAGTTTGCTGAAATAAATTATATTTGCTGTGTTATGAGCAGAATACCGCTTCTTATTCTATTTTATTTTTAACTAAATTATATTTTTACCTAAAATATGGCATTAAAATATAATTATGGGGTCACATTAGTGGTTTTAATCGATTTATCAGGGTCTGAAACATAAATTGGCATGCCTTTCTAATCTATTTCCGATACCTGAATCGTGTGATATGATTTACAAATGTTTATTCAGAATCGAGGGAGGCCATTGTCGAAGGTAGCCGGCAGGGCCGACAGAGGGCAGATCCAGAATGCCTCCAATATTTGAAATGTTCATTATGATGTATGCTAACAGTGTACCAAGTTTAAAGATTTTACCATAAAGTGCATGATTATCACCTTAACTGTTGGACTATCTTCCCTATTAACAGGATACAGGTAAAAATACATTTCCGATGGATTATTGAGAAATTAACAATGAAACTTTTGTTGTACACTTGTTTGTTGCGGTGGGGATCCATTTTTTTTAAAGAAATGATAATTAAAAACATCTGCAGTGAGGTCACTATTATTTTTCAGTTTAAGTTCATTAGAATCATTGTTATTTTGTCTGCCCATTAGACAATGTATTGTATTCCAAATTGATTTATTATTACCTTGTTCACTTTTAAATTGGTCTTTAAAATATTTGTTTTTTGCAGCTCGAAGTTTTGTCAGTATATAGTTTTTACTATGTAATTGTTTATGTTATTTTCCAGATGTGAAGTTCAAATATGATATATTCATGTGACACAGTTTTCAGTCGCTCTCTGGGCTTTGTTGTTAGTAGGAACCAGCCATTTGAATACATAACGTTCATGAAATCACTCCTAGTTCACTTGCTTTAAGTAAATCTAAGTTCCAATCCCTCAGAAAAAAATATGTTTTTGTACTTTTTTCTTGCTGCTTAATCAAAATTTCTTTGAAGCATTAAAAAAATAATGTATGTTCTCATTTGGTAGCCTGTAAACAGATGCAAAAAAGTTGGTATCCCATATCATTATTCACTTGTACACACACACACTCAGAAAATGGTTCCATCATACAGGACTTTTAAAATACAAGAACTATAAATTATGGATACATATACACACACCTCCACCTTTCCTGTCTGTTCATTGGGTACATAATATATCTTTTTAAAGCAAACAATACTTCGATATCATTATTCAACCTAGTCTCCGATAACCTCATAACATCAAATTTATCATTATCGGTTAAACACTGATCAACTAATATTTGGAGATTATTAGCCAGACTTCTAATGTCCATACTAAATACCGTAAATAGATCAGCTTCATTTAATTTAGTTTTAACATCATTTAGAGATTATTGTGAAAATGTATGTGTCATGTTCCCCATATTGATTATAAATTAATCAATACCATCACTGTTCATATATTGTTCTAGATCAAGCGGATTAAATATCATCTGATAAGGTTCACTTATATACAAATATTAGAGAGAGAGAGAGAGAAAGAGAGTCATGATTACGCATGCAATGCCATTCGGACTATAAAATGACCGAATGTCTTTCATTGTATCATAATACGCGCAACTTCTGCTATAGTGATGATAATGATAATAGTGATAGTAGAAGCTGTAGTAGTAGTGCTAATATTGATAAACATTTTAATTAAAATGATAATGATAATGTAATAATGATGATAATTGTACATATTACAAGAATGGCAGGAGTAAAAGTTGAAGGAATCCAGTGTGAGCCTGCCTTGAACTGCCCCTGCTGCAGATACTCGAACCTAGACTCACAAATTTTAAGAGATTAGTAACAATATAAATAAAAAAATTGCCCAGAATACTGGACTATGTGTACATTTGAGTGTTTGTGTGTGTGTGTGTGTGTGTGTGTGTGTGTGTGTGTGTGTGTGTGTGTGTGTGTGTGTGTGTGTGTGTGTGTGTGAGTGTCATTCACCCATGGTCTTGTCCACGCGAGCCGGACTAGCGATCGCCAGTTTCACCCTCCCGGAGCGAGCTTGGAGCTCATTAAAAATCTCTGGGTTATGCTGGTACCTCACACCACACACACACACACACACACACACACACACACACACACACACACACACACACACACACACACACACACACACACACACACACATTCCCTTCCTCAAGGGGGACAGTAACCGCACGAATTTGTCAGTGAAAAATCCCCGAGAGCAGCGAGGATTCGAACCGGCTAACCACATAATGGCTCACCAACGCTCTATCCACTTGACCATCGTGGCGGTGAATGTGTGTGTGTGTGTGTGTGTGTGTGTGTGAGTGTGTGTGTGTGTGTATGTGTGTGTGTGTGTGTGTGTGGTGCATTATCATCATTGTACGGGTAATGTGTGTGTTTCATCAACCAAAAATAAGATAATAAAATTAATATTTCGTTTGACCAAAGTGGAAAGACCTTATCATAATGTCGATTTCAACCACGCATAAATTATGAACTACGCTGCAGTATCTCTCTCTCTCTCTCTCTCATCTCGGCTCTCTTCATCATGCTTCTTCTCTCTCTCCCCTCATCTCTCTCTCCTCGTTCTCTCTCTCTCTCTCTCTCTCTCTCTCTCTCTCTCTCTCTCTCTCTCTCTCTCTCTCTCTCTCTCTCTCTCTCTCTCTCTCTCTCTCTCTCTCTCTCTCTCTCTCTCTCTCTCTCTCTCTCTCTCTCTCTCTCTCTCTCTCTCTTTAACACTTTAACACTCTATTATGTTTGCTTTTAACAGTATTTTACAATTATTATACCAGGGTATGGTGTTGCAAACAGCCCTTTGCAAGCAAAACATTTTGGGCAAATGTGTGGAGTGAGAGGGAAAACAAACAGAAAAAACCCACAAGATATATAAATACTAAATAAATAGACTGGCAAAAACAGGCGATAATAGTTAGTGATTTACTTAGACTAATTTAAAGGATAATGTACAATAGTAATACATAATATACAGTGTAGCAGTGATGAATTACACAAAACATGTGTACAAGAATGATAATAACAATGATAATAGTACACAGAGCTAGTATAATAGGAGTAAATGTTTTTTTAATGTATTTTTAAAAGAGCTTAAGCTAGGTGAATGTTTGATATGTACAGGGATATCATTCCATACCTTGGGATCTTGGTATATTAGTACATTTCTTGGGACCTTGGTACATTTCTACCCTGATTACTAGCCGTATGAACTTTTCCTACATCTCCTTTATTGTATCCTTTTAACCACTTAAAAAACTTCTATCAGATCGCCCCTTACTCTACGCCTGAGTGAGTGTAAATTTAATAGCTTCAATCTCCACTCATAACTAAAGTTACGCATCCCTGTATCATTTTGGTCATCCTTCTCTGCACTGATTCTAACAAGGCTATATCTATCCTGTAATACGGAGACCAAAACTGAATCGCATAGTCTAGCTGAGGTCTAACTAAAGCCAAATAAAGCCTTAGAATAACCTCAGCACTTCTACTTTTAACACTCCTGGTAATTAATCCTAACACCCTATTTGCTCGAGTTCTAGCCTCAATACATTGTTTCCTAGGACGGAGGTCTGAGCTTACCCGCACTCCCAGATCTTTCTCAACTTCTGATCTTTTCAGCGATACTTTGCGTATAGTGTATTTATTAGCAGGATTTTTTCTACCAATATTAATTACGCTACACTTATCAATATTCAATTCCATCTGCCACCCGACTACTCACTCATTTAATTTATTTAAGTCTCCCTGCCATATGTTTACATCAGACTATGATTTAATAATCCTACCTACCTTAGTATCATCAGCAAAATTGCTGATATCACTGTTAATCCCACTATCCAAGTCGTTGATGTAAATAAAAAATAGTAATGGACCCAAAACAGACCCTTGTGGAACCCCACTTGTGTCCTGCCCCCATTCAGATTTAGAACCATTAATTGTAACACTTTGTCTCCTATCACTTAGCCAAGATTTAATCCAACGAAGAACCTTCCCATCTATTCCATGGGACTTAACCTTACTTAAGAATCTCTCGTGTGGTATCTTGTCGAATGCCTTACTAAAGTCCAGGTATACTCGATCATAGTCCTCATCATTTATCTGCTGTATAATAAACTTTCCTATAGAAAATCAATAAATTGGTGAGACATGATCTACCCTTTGTGAATCCATGCTGTGAATCATTCACCAAATTTCGCTTTTCTAAATGCTCTCTAATGTTTTTTGCAAAACAGATTCCAATAATTTACCTACCACTGACGTCAGACTAACGGGTCGATAATTTGACATTAATCCTCTATCACCCTTCTTAAATATGGCGACTTCATCTTCATCCCTCCACATTAACGGCACTTCCCCTATATCAACCGATTTCCTAAAAATGTGCACTAACGATTCACTAACAACCTCTTTGCACTCTTTTAATACCCTGGGATAAACTTCGTCTGGTCCTGGTGACCTAAAATTCTTCATTTCATCTATACCCTTTTCTACCATTTCCGTAGCTATCTAAATATCTTTGTTTCTCATCATCCTCTCCTCTAAACATCTGTTCACTATCAGGTACCATCTGCATATCCTCCTGAGTAAAAACACTTAAGAAACTAGGGGGGGGGGGGGGGGGGCACTCAGTAGAGCGCATACCTCCGCCCGAATATTTCATCAAATATATATATATATATGCACTCAGTATGAGCGCATACCTCCGGCCGAATATTTCATCAATTGGTTGCCATGGCAACAGTTGTCAATAGATTTCATCCAAAATTAAATCAGTTCTTCCTTATACCAAATAGACTTGGTATACCGAGTTTGGTCCAAATCTATTGATAACTTTTCGAGAAATCCTGTACACTAACAAACAGACAGACAGACAGACAGACAGACAGACAGACAGACAGATCGGGGTGAAAACATAACCCCTCCAACTTCGTTGGCGGAGGTAATGATCATTTAAAATTTTACACATATGTTCATCATCACCTACACTCTCTGCTCTATTTTTAACGGTCCCACCGTTTCCCTAGTCTTTGTCTTAAAGACCTGAAAAAATTCCTTAGGGTCGGTCTTTGCCTGGCCAGCAACCTTAAACTTATAGTTGTTCTTTGTTGTTCTTGTTAACTTTCTCACTGTCCTAACCAATTTTTTTTCTCTCTCTCTCTCTCTCTCTCTCTCTCCTCTCTCTCTCTCTCTCTCTCCTTCTCTCTCTCTCTCTCTCTCTCTCTCTCTCTCTCTCTTCTCTCTCTCCTCTCTCTCTCTCTCTCTCTCTCTCTCTCTCTCTCTCTCTCTCTCTCTCTCTCTCTCTCTTCTCTCTCTCTCTCTCTCTCTCTCTCTCTCTCTCTCTCTCTCTCTCTCTCTCTCTCTCTCTCTCTCTCTCTCTCTCCTCTTCTCTCTCCTCTCTCTCTCTCCTCTCTCTCTCTTCTCTCTCTCTCTCTCTCTCTTCTCTCCCTTTTCTCTCTCTCCTCCTTCATCCTTTTTTTAGTCTTCCCTTTACTGCCTACCTCTACCTCCTCTCCCCTCTCTTCCGCTCCTCCCATCCATCTCCCCTCCCTTCACTCCTTCCCTTCGTCTTTTCCTCCACCCACGCCTCCCATTACCTGCATCATGCCTCCAGAACCCTCCCCTCGGCGAGAATACTGAAGTAAAACTAAAGAGGAAAAGAGTATGGAAGGACAAGTTTTCCACTCATCCGATAGAGAGAGAGAGAGAGAGAGAGAGAGAGAGAGAGAGAGAGAGAGAGAGAGAGAGAGAGAGAGAGAGAGAGAGAGAGAGAGAGAGCAATGTCGGGTTATTTATGTTATGTTTTTCTCCCCTTCCCACTGGTTATCCTCCCCTTTGCCTTTCTACACCCTCGTCTTCAATCCTTCTATCCCTCTTTCCACCATTCCCTCTTCCTTTCTTGTTCTCTCTTCCTCTCCCTCCTTTATGAGTGAGATATATATGAGATGAGCCATTCGTGTAATTCATGCGTGACTCTCCAGCATGAAAACACACACACACACACACACACACGCACACGCACACGCACACGCACACGCACACGCACACGCACACGCACACGCACACACACACACACACACACATATAAAGGCCATTCTGTGTTCGCGCATTTGATCCCCGCTGTCTCCCGGGGATTTTTCACTGACAAATATGGACGGCTACTGTCCCACTTGACGAACAGGATGGGGTGCGTGGGGTCCTATATATAGCATAACTCCAAGATCCGTCAATACGAGCCTCAAGCTCTTTCCGGGAGGGTAAAACTGGTGAGTAGCTGCAGCCTGCACTCTAATAAAGACAACTTCTCTTACTACCCACCCTACACTACAGGCACCTTACAGCCCTACACTCAAAATTTTCATAAAATGGCTACAAACAACCCTGCCTCGGAGTCCCTAACTGGAGAGGAGACCACAAATGTCCCCAGGTCGGATCGATTTCGCGGTGACAACTCGAGGTGTCTTGATACTTCCTCTTAACATTCTCAGTAGTAATCGTAGACGTAGGTATAGATAGAATGAAGAATTATAAGCCACCAGGGCCAGATGAAGTTTATCCCAGGGTACTAAAAGAATGCAAAGAGGTTGTTAGTGAGGCGTTAGTGCATATTTTTAGGAAATCGGTTGATATAGGGGAGGTGCCGAAAGCGTTAATGTGGAGGAAGGGAGATGTAGCTCCCATATTTAAGAAGGGAGATAGAGGATTAATGTCAAATTATCGACCCGTTAGCCTGACGTCAGTGGTAGGTAAAATATTGGAATATGTTATTGCAAAAAACATTAGAGAGCATCTAGAAAAACATAGTTTGGTAAATGATTCACAACATGGGTTCACCAAGGGTAGATCATGTCTCAATAATTTATTGAATTTTTATATGGAAATTTATGAAACAGCAGATAATGATGAGAACTATGATATAGTATACCTGGATTTCAGTAAGGCCTCCGATAAGGCACCACACGGGAGACTCTTAAATAAGATTAAGACACATTGAATTGTTGGGAAGGTTCTTCGTTGGATTAGATCTTGGTTAAGTGATAGGCAACAAAGGGTTACAATTAATGGTTCTAAATCTGATTGGGGGAAGGTAACAAGCGGGGTGCCACAAAGGTCTGTTTTGGGTCCATTACTACTTTCGATTTCCATCAACTACTTAGATAGTGGGATTAGCAGTGATATCAGCAAGTTTGCTGATGATACTAAGGTAGGTAGGATTATTAGATCACAGTCTGATGTAAACAAATGGCAGGGAGACTTAGATCAATTAAATGAGTGGGTAGATAGGTGGCAGATGGAAACTAATATTGATAAGTGTAGCGTAATTAATGTTGGTAGAAAAATTTCTGGTAATAGGTACACCATAAGCAATGTTTCGCTGAAAAGATCAGAATATGAAAAAGATCTGGGAGTGCGGGTAAGCTCAGACCTCCGTCCTAGGAATCAATTTATTGAGGCTAGAAAACGAGCTAACATGGTGTTAGGATTCATTACCTGGAGTGTTAAAAGTAGAAGTGTTGAGGTTATTCTAAAGCTTTATTTGGCACTAGTTAGACCTCACCTAGACTATGCGGTTCAGTGTTGGTCTCCGTATTACAGGATGGATATAGGCTTGTTAGAACCAATGCAGAGATTTATGACCTAAATGATACATGGGATGCGTAACTTTAGTTATGAGAAGAAATTGAAGCTATTATTTTGTACTCACTCGAGAGGCGTAGAGTAAGGGGCGATCTGATAGAAGTTTTTAAGTGATTAAGATTTAAGGGGATACAATAAAGGCGATGTAGGAAAAGTTCTTACGGCTAGCAATCAGGGTAGAACAAGAAGTAACGGATTCAAGCTGGAAAAGCGTAGATTTAAAAAGGAAATAGGGAAAAACTGGTTCACAAATAGGGGGGTAAATTATTGGAATGGACTCAGTCGTCAGATGGTCAGTGCAGAATCAATAGGGATCTTTAAAAGGAGCCTGGATAAATTCATGGATGGGGAAGATAGGTGGATGTAGGTAGTGTTAAGTAACAGGAACTACCTCGGGTAGATCTCGCGGCCTCTTGTAGCTTCCTTATTTTCTTATTTTCTTATGTTCATATTCTCCATAAACTACTGCAACATTTGCGATCTTAGATCAAACTTCTAATCTGTGGAACATCACCTCTCCTCCTCTAGACCTCATCTTCTCTTCCTCACCGAAACACAGGTGTCTGTGAGCACTGACATTAGTTCCTTTTCTGTTTCCTCTTACTCTATTTATTCTCCTTTTCAATCCAAAGCTGGTTGTTGCGTATATGTACGCAACAATATCACTTGCTCTTGTGCCCATGGTCTTGAATCTTCAGAATTTTCTACTATCTGGCTTCAACTTCAATGTCACTCTCTTACTAAATTTATTTGTGCTGTATATCTTTCACCTTAACTCCTCAGACAATGTGAAATTCTTCGACTATTTAAAATCCAAAGTGAAGCACATTTAATCTCATTTTCCTTTTGCAGAAATTTCCATTCTTGAGGATTTCAATGTTAACCACCAGCATTGGCTATCATCTTCTTTCACTGACCAACCTGGTGACTACAACTTTGCTAACCTGCAAGACCTAGAGCAGTTGGTGGAACACCCTACCCGTATTCCTGACCGCCTTGGAAATACGCCCAACATTCTTGAACTTTTCATAACCTCAAACCCTTCTGCTTATCAGTGAAACTATTTACTCCGTTGAGCTCTTCCGATCACAATCTTATTTCTGTAATCTGTCCTATCGCTCCGGTACCTCCCCGGGACCCACCTAAGCGGAGGTGTTTCTGGCATTTCAACTTATCTAAGTGGGAGGACTTAAGGCAGTACTACTCTGATTTTCCATGGAATGATTATTGCTTCCATGTCAGAGATCCATCTCTTTGTGCAGAGCGCGTAACTGAGGTCATTGTGTCTGGCATGGATGCATACATTCCACACACCTTCTCTAATCCTAAAGCCCGTAAACCTTGCTTTAACTTCTCAAGTTGTACAAGATAGAGAGGCTGCTCACAAACGGTACCGTAACCATCCATCTCCTGAATCTCATGCGCTTTATATTTCTGCCCGTAATCATGCCAAACTTTTCTTCAACTTACGAATAACTCCTTCATTCATAGAAAAAATGTATAAATCTTACTGAATCAAACTCCTCTCGTGACTTCTGGCATCTAGCGAAAAACATCTCTAGCTATTTTTCTTCTTCATCTTTTCCTCCTATGCTTACCCTGGATGGTTCCACAGCTGTCTCATCTATTTCTAAAGCTAAACTCTTGGTTCAAACCTTTGCTAAACATTCCACTCTGGTTGATGAAGCGTTTGTTGCTCGTTCTCCTCCATCCTCTGACTATGTTATGCCTGTTATTAAGATCCTTCGTAATGATGTTATCTTTGCCCTTTCTGGCCAAGATCCTCGGAAAATTTACGGTCCTGACGGAGTCCCTCCAATTATTCTCAAAAAATGTGCTTCTGTGCTTGCACCCTGCCTAGTCAAAATTTCCGTCTTTACGTCTTTGTCTATCTAATTCCACATTTCCTTTTTTGCTGGAATTTAGCTCACATTCAACCCGTTCCTAAGATGGGTGACCGTTCAATCCTTCAAACTCCCGTCCTATAGCTAAGACTTCTTGTACTTTAAAAGCTTTTGAATCTATTCATAATAAAAAAAAAAATTAAGCATGTATTTGCTCACAATCTTCTATCTGATCGTTAGTATGGTTTCTGTAAAGGTCGATCATTATGGCGATCTTCTAGCTTTCCTAACTGAATCTTGGTTATCCTCCTTTAGGAGTTTCGGTGAAACTTTTTGCTTTTGCCTTTGACATGTCAAAAGCTTTTGATAGAGTCTGGCATAAATTTTTAATTTCTAAACTACCCTTATTTGGTTTATATCCTTCTCTGTGCACCTACATCTTAAGTTTGCTTTCATACTGTCCTATTGCAGCTACTGTAGAAAGTCGTTGTTTTTCTTTTAAGTCTATCAATAGTGGTGTTCCTCAGGGTTCTATCCCATCACCCACTATCTTTCTATTATTCATTAATGATCTTCTAAGTCTAATTATATGCCCTACCTACTCCTACGCTGATGATTCTACCCTGGGTTTTTTTACGTCATTCATTAGACATCCAACTCATCAGGAACTCTGTGATTCACAGAGAGATCTAACTTCTGATCTTTCTATTGGGGCAAAGCAAACCTTGTTTTGTTCAATGCCTCAAAAACCCAATTTCTTCACCTATCTACTCGACAAAACCTACCAGATAACTATCCCCTCTTCTTCAATGACACTCAACTGTCTCCTTCTACAATGGACATTGTTGGACTATGCTTTACTAAAAATCTGAACTGGAAATCTCACATCTCATCTCTTGCTAAAACAGCTAAGAAGTTAGGTGTTCTGTGGCGTCTGCGTCAATTGTTTCTCCCCCCCAGTTGCTTGCTCTGTAGAGGGCAGGGGCCTTATCCGCCCATGTATGGAGAATGTCTCACATGTTTTAGGGAGATCCACTAATACAGCTCTCCTAAACAGGGTTGATTCAAAAGTTTTTCGTCTCATCAACTCCCCTCCTCTGACTGACTGTCTTCAATCTTTAAATCACCGCCGCAATGTTGCTTCACCGTTGCAATGTTGCGATCTTACTAACTGCATGCCTCCCTCCCTTCCGAGTCCTCGCTGCACAAGATAATCTACTCAAATCTCATCCCTATTCTGTCTATCTTCCTAACGCAAGAGCTAATCAATATTTACTCTTTCATCCCTTTCACTGGTAAACTCTGGAACTCTCTTCCTGCTTCTATTTTTCCACCTTCCTACGACTTAAATCTTTTCAGGAGAGGAGTGAAAAGACACCTCCTGAACTACAAGTAAATATGCCCACCCTCCTTTCTTTCTTATCTTACTCTCTTCTTTATTGGGACTGGCAACTAAGCGGGCTATATTTTCATTTTATTTTTAGCCCTTGGCCAGTCCTTTGTGATGTAAAAAAGAAAAGCATATTTTTTTTACTGTTATT
The DNA here is from genome assembly GCA_016584305.1 of Chionoecetes opilio. NCBI lineage: Eukaryota > Metazoa > Arthropoda > Malacostraca > Decapoda > Majidae > Chionoecetes > Chionoecetes opilio. Next base: position 36,762 of record JACEEZ010023387.1, read on the forward strand.
TCCTATTTACTTTTGATGGAACACCAATGTAAATAATATAGTAGGCATGAATCTTTGAAAGAGTAGACCAAGGGGACATCCACGTAACTCTTGGCTGAAAGTCGATCGATCGTGCCGAGAATTGTTTGGGCTGAGCAGGTGTACTGCATGGAAGCTTCCTCAGACGGACAGCAGGGCATGAAATTGGCGGCTGAGTGAGGCGACGCGCCCACCGGTGTATGCTCCCCATTGATGATATATATCCACATGTCTATATCGATAAGCCTCACTGCAGTCGCAACGGAGTGGCAACAATGTATTCGTAGTGGCAGCGCGGTCCCAACGCGGTCTCCATATTCGCAGCGGATTCTTCATCGCAGTAGTGGTAGTGTGGCAACGATGTGGCATAAGTGGTAGCTGAGTCCCAGCGAGTTGGCAGTGCGTGTGCCAAGACATGAGAGTCGCAACAGATTGGCAGCCGAGTCGCCGTTCGAGAAGTGGCAACTGAGTCGCAGCGTATTCTCCTTTTGTAAGTTGCCAATGTGGGAAGTGGGCATGCACCCGTTTTTGTTCACCAAGTGAGGAGACCTGTTACTTATCTAGAACTTGGTTTTCCTAATGTAACTGAAAACTGAACCGGAAACAACCGGTAACTGAATGGAATCAATCCCTTCAAGTGGCACTCACATAACTCAAGCACTCGAATGAATGGGGAAGAACAACACTTTCACACAAAACGGGTGATTGCTGTACACTTTTT
>JACEEZ010023387.1:42500-65000 GCA_016584305.1 Chionoecetes opilio
CAAGAGAACCTATTCGAGCTTTCAACTCAAGTGACAACAAGAAATAATGGTTTAAAACTAAACGGTCAACGTTGCATCACCGATCTCCGTAAAAATTATTTCAATGTTAGAGTCGTTGATCGATGGAACAAGTTACCAGCAAATGTTGTCGGAACCAGCACAATAACTACATTTAGAAACAGACTTGACGCGCACTGTAAAGTAAATGGGTATTGATAGTGCGAATTCATATCTAGTCCCCCGTATCGATTAGTTGTAGTGGTAGTGGTAGTTGTAATTAGTATTTTTCATATCCTATCATTCTGCACTATGAAACTTCCATGTTCCTATCCTCTTTAGGGACATGGTATCATTTTCCAACTGTTTTCTTACAAGTAGTTGATAGTTAGTAGTATGTAGTGCAGCAGATACCCTCGTTATGGACCAATAGGTCTCCTGGTGTCTGTTATTCCTATGTAATCCTATGAAAAAATCCTCCTTCCTCCTCCTCCCTCCTCCTCCTCTCCTCCTCCTCCTCCTCCTCCCTCCCCCCTCCTCTCTCCTCCTCCTCCTCCTCCTCCTCTTCCTTTTCATCCCTTTCCTCCTCCTCCTCCTTCTCTTCCTTTTCATCCCTTTCCTCCTCCTCCACCTCCTCCTCCTCCTCCTCCTCCTCCTCCTCCCGGTTAAGGTCTTTTTTATTGGCAGGAAAATGTCAACTATGTAAACTTGTTGGATGATGTCTACAAAGACTCATTCCTGGGTGAGGATTCCTTACTGTTTGAGGATGACGGACTCCACCTAATGCACGATTGGCCGACTCAATCAATCATTGGGGGCATACGCCGGGGGGCGCGTCGCCTCGCCCACACTACGACGCCACTCACGGGGGTCACCACGCGCGAGTTCCCATGCAGGCTCCTTTCCCATACCAAGCAGCTCTCGACAAGAAACATCAACTTGCCCCAACCACGAGCCTTGTGGGCGCCCCCTTGGCCTCCTCCACGCCGGATTGTCTCTTACAGATACAACCCGATGGGAAGGATCGGTTTCAGGGTAGCGTGCCACATGCCCATATAGCCGAAGTTGGCGCTGACGGACTATGCAGGTAATAGGCTTCGATTCAGTCTCACGGTGCAATCGCTGATTTGACACGTAATCATCCCCGCGATACCCCATGATTCTGCGAAGACACTTATTACCAAAGGCATTGATTCGTCTCTTCAAGTCACTATTTAGTGTCCATGTCTCACAACCATAGAGTAAGACAGGGATCACAAGCGACTTGAAGATCCGGATCTTTGTCCCTTTTGCACAGGTACCGACAATGCCAAAAACTCCCGCTGAGCGAGTCCATAACCGTGGGCTATGCCAATCCGCCGTAAGACTTCTTGGGCGTGACCCGCTGTCATTATGGACTGCGCTACCCAAAGGGATGTAAAAAATTTCCAAGATCTCAATGTCCTCGCCACATGCATGAACAGACTGTACTGCTTTATCTAGTAAGTCTCCAAACACCTGGACCTTGGTCTTGAGCCAGGAGACCTCAAGTCCCAAAGGCTTTGCCTCCTCGTGCAGTGCCTCGAGAGCCATCACCAGGACCTCCAGCGACTCAGCAAAGTTACTGCATCATCGGCAAAAACAAGATCAGGGATCTTGGTGTTGCCGAGGGATGCTCCAAAATCACTTTGATCTACAACCTTGTCCAATACCCAGTCCATACAAGCGTTGAAAAGTGATGGGGCAAGGACGCACCCATGCCTCACTCCTGTATTCACAGGAAAGAAGCTACACCAGGATACACCTGCCCCACACTTCCAAGCACTCTAGTCCCCAGAATACAGACCAGTTATCAAACCAAGTCCTTGCAGGAACCCCTCGAAGTCGCAGAAGATCCCAAAGTGACTCACGATGCACTGGGGTCAAATGCTTCTTGAGATCAACATAGGCTGCAAGCACCCCCTGTCGAAACTCACGTCGGCGTTCCACCAGGACACGAAGCGCTAGGATACGGTCCGTTGTTGACTTACCAGGCGTGAACTAGACTGCTGAGGTCTCTGGTGCTTCACCAGATGACTGCGAATCCGTGTCAGCAATAGATGGGCAAGCACCTTGCCTGGTACGCTGAGCAGTGTATACCGCGGTAATTGTTGCAGTCCTGACGGCCCCCTTTTCCCCTTTCTAGATAGGGACGACCAGCCCCCTTTTCCAGTCAGAGGAATGGTACCTGTTTGCCACACGGCAGTCAGGACAGCATGAAACCCCGCGGATCATGGCCTCCCCCCCAGCTTTGAGGAGCTCCGCATGATATTACAAACACCAGCTGCCTTTCCACCCCTCAACTTTGCTATAGCCTCTCTGATTTCGTCAAGAGAGGGTGCGGTTTCGTCAAGGGGAGGATCGGCATCCACTGCCTGAAACCCCAGTGGTGTGAAGCTGCTCAGTTTGGAGGGTCCACCGTGAACAACTGCCCAAAGTACTCAGCCCAACGAGCCATCTGCCCATCCATGTCCGACACCAGGCGCCCCTCTGCTGTTCAATAGACTCGCCCGAGAAGGAGACTTGGAACGGAGCTTCTTCAGGGCTCGGTAGGCGGGTCGGAGGTCATTAGCGTTCAAATGCCCTCGACAACCTCAGCGAGACTCCTGACAATACCTCTCTTGTCTCTCTCAGGAGGATTCTAGTCCGGGGTGACAGAGCCCCGTGCTGGTCCCGGTTCCCAGCCAGCCTGGCAGCGCGACTCTCCTCGATTTCTCCAGCGTCTCCGTCGAGACAAAACCCCGCCTTAACCTCGGTTGCTCCCCAATACCTCCTTGGCAGCCTGTAGAGTTTCACGTTTGAAGGTATCCCACAGTTTTTACAGGGTCCCGAGAGCACGAGCACATCAAACCGATTTGAGACTGCCACCGCATACTCATGAGCACATGTCAAGTCCTTCAGTTTCTCAAGATGAAACACAGTATGGTTACCTCTTGAGATTCTTCTGGACTTGACATGAAGCTTAAGTGTAGCAACAACAAGTCTGTGATCTGTTCCAAAGAACTCAGCACTCCGATAAACCTGCAGTTTTGGAGGATCCTCCAACGATACTAACGAGGATGTGGTCGATCTCCTTAGCTACCCCTCCGGCATTACTATACCATGTCCAGCGGTGCAGCTCTGGCCTCTGATACCAAGAACCTGCAATTCTCAACCTTCTGGACCTTGCAAAGTTCAGAAGCAGAGAACTGTTGGTGTTTCTGGTACCGGAGCCATGGGGACCAACACTTAACTCGTAGCCATCTCTCACACTGGTGAATGATAAAGTTTCTTCTTACAGATCAAAAAACGGTGAGCGGACGACAGCAGCAACATCACCATAGCTTCTCATTTACTACATAGTAACGCTGGCTTACGTTCTGTTTCAGACAATATTAATCAAAGTGACTTAATCATGTGACTATCACAGTGGACCCTCGACACCCTGCTGGTATACCCTCACGCAAGCTTACTAAAAGTATTAAGGAACTTAAACTGCTATACACAAATGCAAATGCATTGTTTTAAAGCGAAATTAATTATTGGCTTATGTTATTTCCGTAACGCCCGATATCTTAAGATAAACATTTAATATCTGAAATAGCTATTCCAGACTACAAGACTTTTCCTAATTGTCGAACGCATAAAGCCGGTGGAGGTGTCCTTCTTTACATTAAAGATAACTTGCAAACCGAAATCGATAAAGTAAAAGAAGATCATTATGACTCGTACATGTACCTAAAGATTAAGCTGAACTGTAAACTGTTCACTCTTGGGACAATTTATCGTCCTCCTAAATCAAATTTTCATGTGCTCGGTGCCCTCGGGAACCCTGTAAAACTATGGGATTTCTTCAAACGTGAAACTTTCCAGGCTGCCAAGGAGTATATTCGGGGAGGCGGTGGCAGAGTGGTTAGCGTCTTGGAGTGGTGACCTTAATGTTCCGAGTTCGATTCCTGCCAGGGGCAACTCTTTCAAGAGCCTGGTAGGGGAGAAGAAGGTCCCGAGTTCAAGTCCCACCAAGGAGCAACTGTCAAATCCATCGTCGAGTGGCTGAAAGAAACCCGCATGCAGCAATTACCTGGTCTTCGATTGCGAGTGTGACGAAGACACTCTAGGGGCTGCATGATCCTGACTGAAGATCCCAACATCATTAAAAACGGGATCTTCACCTAAGACCACAGGTGTCACTATAAAAAATCCAGCCTGCGCCACTAACGGGCGAGATCGACCAACATCAAGACTCTCCATAAGCCTACAGGCGCTATAGGCTCCACTATGAAAGAAAAAAAAAGAAAAAGAAAAAAAAAAAATATATATATATATAGACAAGATACCATTGATGATGATGCCAAGTGCCATTGGCGAAACGTTGCACGCACATAAAGAACCCTAAGAATGACGAGTGTCTTTGCCACCCTGAAAAATCAACAATATATATATAATATATATATATATATATATATATATATATATATATATATATATATATATATATATATATATATATTATATATATATATATATATATATATATATATATATATATATATATATATATATAATATATATAATATATATATATATATATATATATATATATATATATATATATATATATATATATATATATATATATATATATATATATATATATATATATATATATATATATATATATAACTGGGGAGCGCCCGCGGTCAAGGCGTGGTTTTATCTCGACGGAGACGCTGGAGAATATCGAGGAGAGTCGCGCTGCCAGGCTTGCTGGGAACCAAGACCAGTACAGGGCTCTGTCACGCAGGACTAGAACCCTCCTGTGGATAGACAAGGAAAGGTATGTCAGGAGTCTCGCTGTGGATGTCGAGGGTCATTTGAATGCTAATGACCTCTAACCCGCCTACCGAGCCCTGAAGAAGCTCCGTTCCAAGTCTCCAGCTCGGGTGAGTGCTATCATGGCAGCTGATTGGCAGCTCGTGTCGGACATGGATGGGCAGATGGCTCGTTGGGCTGTGTATTTTGGGCAGTTGTTCACGGTGGACCCCTCAATTGGGCAGCTTCACACCACTGGATTACCAGCATTGGATGGCCATCCTCTCATTAACAAAGCTGCACCCTGTCTTGACGAAGTCAGAGAGGCTGTACCAAAGTTGAGGGTAGGAAAGGCAGCTGGTGTTTGTAATATCAGTGCGGAGCTCCTCAAAGCTGGGGATGAGGCCATGAACCGCGGGTTGCATGCTATCCTGACTGCCGTGTGGCAATCAGGTACCATTTCTCCTGACTGGAAAAGGGGGCTGGTCGTCCCTATCTGGAAAGGGAAAGGGGACCGTTAGGACTGCAACAATTACCGCGGAATTAAACTGATCAGCGTGCCAGGCATGGTGCTTGCCCATCTATTGCTGACACGGATCCGAGGTCATCTTCTGAAGCATCAGAGACCTCAGCAGTCTGGGTTCACGCCTCGTAAGTCAACAACGGATCGTATCCTAGCGCTTCGTGTCCTGGTGGAATGCCGACGTGAGTTTCGACAGGGGATGCTTGCAGCCTATGTTGATCTCAAGAAGGCGTTTGACTCTGTGCATCGTGAATCACTCTGGGATCTTCTGCGACTTCGAGGGATTCCTGCAAGGACTATTGGTTTGATGTCTGGCCTGTACTCTGGATTAAGAGTGTTGTGAAGTGTGGGGGAGGTGTATCCAGATTTTTTCCTGTGAATACAGGAGTGAGGCAAGGGTGCGTCCCTGCTCCATCACTTTTCAGCACTTGAATGGACTGGGTATTGGGCAAAGTTTTAGATTTAAATTATTGTGGAGCATCCCTCGGCAACACCAAGATCACTGATCTTGATTTTGCCGATAATGCAGTAATCTTTGCGAAGTCGCTGGAGGTCCTGGTGATGGCTCTTGAAGCGCTGCACGAGGAGGCAAAGCCTTTGGGACTTGAGGTCTCCTGGCTCTAGACCAAGATCCAGGTGTTTGGAGGCTTACTAGATGAAACAGTACAGTCTGTTCATGCGTGCGGCGAGGACATTGAAATCTTGGAAAGTTTTACATACCTTGGTAGCGCAGTTCATAATGATAGCAGGTCACGTTAAGAAGTCTTACGGCGGAATGGCATAGCCCACGGTGTTATGGACTCGCTCAGCTCGAGTATTTGGTGTTGTCGGCACCTGTGCAGAAGGACAAAGATCCGGATCTTCAAATCGCTTGTGATCTCTGTCTTACTCTATGGATGTGAGACATGGACACTAAATAGCGACTTGAAGAGGTGAATCGATGCCTTTGGTAATAAGTGTCTTCGCAGAATCATGGGGTATCCAATTCAGTCATGATTACGTGTCAAATCAGCCATTGCACCGTGAAACTGAATGGAGGCCTATTACCTGCATAGTCCGTCAGTGCCAACTTCAGCTATATGGGCATGTGGCCATCTATCCTGAAGCCGATCCATCCCACCGGGTTGTATCTGCAAGAAACAATCCGGCGTGGAGGAGGCCAAGAGGGCGCCCATAAGGTTCGTGGCTGGAGCAAGTTGATGTTTCCTGTCGAGAGTTGCTTGGTATGATCCTGCATGGGGACTCGCGCGTGGTGACCCCCGGAAGTGGCGTCGTAGGGTGGACGAAGCGACGAGCCCCCCGGCGTATGCCCCCAATGATTTATTTATTGATAAATCAAATGCGGAAGTAGATTACCATTTGTTTGATGAGATAAAGTCAGTTGTCAATAATATTTGCGACACAATTATATGCTGAGATTTCAACTTACCTAGTATAAACTGGATTAATCATTCTGCTGATAGTGAAGGTATGCGCTTGCTAGATATGGTAAATGAACAATTTTTACATCGGGATGTCCACGAACCTACATGGGTAAATAGTATTTTAGATTTCGTTTTCACTACCGACACCAATATCATTGATTATTGCGACATAGGTGAGCATTTGGAAAATAGGGACCACAGGTTAATCAGATGTGACAAATTGCAACGTAGACATTGTAGAAAATCTGTTATTAGTTGCAAATTATAATAATGCGGATTTCACGAAGATCAGCAGGATATTAATGAAGTTGATTGGTATGATCTATTTAATGGTAATACGTTGAAAACATGTGTGATTTATTCGTAAACAAACTGCAATTGGTTGTTGAAAAATATGTTCCCTTGGTAAAAAAAATGCTTGAATAATAAAAACAGAACCTGTTGGATGACTAATGAGATTCAACAAACCATCATTAGTAAGCAACGAGCGTATAAAGTTTACATGCGATCAAATACGGACTGCGATTTTAGATATTATAATTACTTAAATCGGCGTTGTGAAGGGTTGATCAGATCTAATAAGTGGAATTATTAAGAAGAACTTACTAAGGAATCTAAATCAAACCCAAAAAGGTTGTTTCCAACACGTATGAAGCAAGAAAAACGTCAAAACGTGTGACATGTAAACACAAATAACATCTTAGTAAACGACGATATGAGTATGGTGTCCGTACTCAACAATTACTGTATTACGGTTATTATAAAAGAAAATTAAGCTATTTCCATTACCAGAACCAGTTATTGACAGTTAACATGTTTGCAGGACCAGTAGATTATATATTGGTAATATGAGAGATAACGGTAGACGAAATATCAAAGTATTTTCAGAAACTTGATCACTCAAAATTCATGGGGGTTGACGAAATCTCGCCTAAATTACTTTGGAAATGTTACAACCAACTTACGCTCCCATTAAAGATTATATTCAATAAATCGCTAATGGATAATAATGATCTTACTATGTGGAAGCTAGCTAATGTTACACCGATATTAAAGAAAGGTAGTAAGATCCTCGCAAATAATTATCGCCTAATTAGTGTAACCTCTGTGATTATTAAAGTATTCGATAAAATACTGCGTGACAAAATAGTGTCCTATTTTGATGAAAATTATTTATATTCAACTCACAACATGGTTTTCGGAATAAGAGTTCTTGCTTAACTAACTTACTCGATTTCTTCAATGTTATATGTTTCAAACAGGAACGCTAAAATACCCTCGGATATTATATATTTTGATTTTCAGAAAGATTTTTCGATACAGTTCCCCATTAGTGTACCGGGAAGGGTGGTACTATACTTGTGTATTGATGAGTAGTGGCAGGAACATACTAAATGGACAGGAGTGGAGGATGTGGCGAGGTGGTAGCTTTGTGGCGAGGAGCGGTTAAGGCTTGGGGCACGTGGGGTCTATGGTCTGTCTTGTCTTACGTGTGTGTGTGTGTTCCTTATAGTATATGGGGTATGGGTAATGGATACTCAGCATGTTGATTGTAGACAGAAGATGTATATTTCCAGGATTGTAGTAGAGGAGAGATGTAGCCAGGACAGGCTGGGGCAGGCACACGTGGCCTGCCCAGAGGCGAGGAGCGTGAACTGTGACCTCGGGCTGAGGTGAGGAGCGAGAACTGAAGGGAGGACTGAGAGAGACAGAGGTCACGCGTCTACCATATTTATATACGGAGTAAAGGAGAGAGTTGCCATATAGAATTGCCATATATATCCTACCTACCGACACCTCATGGTACATTTCCCCCCGCTGAAAATACGAAACGTGTCCTCACGTTTCATAGGAGATATAAAGACATGAACACTTATATAGGATATATAAGTAAGGGGCAAAAATGAAGCTGAATGGGAAAACACAAAAATGGAGGGAAATAAACCTACAACCAAAATGACGCTAAGGAGAACATGTGAGTGAATCACTCAAAAACATAAATATGAAAACTACACCAAGGAGAAAATATGAGAAAATCACACAAACATGCTAATACAAACCAACTACATACCAGCTAATACCAACTATCTCTCTATACTTTATGATTGGTGCAAAGCAAACCTTGTTTTGTTCAATGCCTCAAAATCCCAATTTCTTCATCTATCTACTCAACAAAACCTACCAGATAACTATCCCCTCTTCTTCAATGACACTCAACTATCTCTTTCTTCTACAATGAACATTCCTGGACTATCCTTTACTAAAAATCTGAACTGGAAATCTCACATCTCATCTCTTGCTAAAACATCTTCTAAGAAGTTAGGTGTCCTGTGGCGTCTGCGTCCTTTTTTTTCTCCACCCAGGTGCTTGCTCTCTACAGGGCCCTTATCCGCCCATGTATGGAGTATGTCTCACATGTTTGGGGAGGATCCACGCATACAGCTGTCCTGAACAGGGCTGAGTCAAAACCTTTTCGTCTCATCATCTCCCCTCCTCTGACTGACTGTCTTCAATCTTTAAATCACCGCCGCAATGTTGCTTCTCATGCTATCTTCTACCGTTATGTTCATGCTCACTGCTCTTTTGAACTTGCTAACTGCATGCCTCCCCCACTCCCGCGGCCTCGCTGCACAAGACTTTCTACTCATTCTCATCCCTATTCTGTCCATCTTCCTAATGCAAGAGTTAATCAGTATCTTTACTCTTTCATCCCTTGCACTGATAAACTCTGGAACTCTCTTCCTGTTTCTATTTTTCCACCTTCCTACGACTTGCATCATTTCAAGAGGAGAGTGACAAGACACCTCCCGAACTAAATTGGCCCACCCCCCTTTTTGTATTCTCTTGCTGTCTTCTTTATAGGGACTGGCAACTAAGCAGGCTTTGTGTTACCTCTTTTTGTTAACATAAGAACTTAAGAACATAAGAAAATAAGGAAGCTACAAGAGGCCGTGAGGCCTACACGTGGTACATAACACTACCTACATCCATCTTTCATCCCCATCCATGAACCTATCCAGCCCCCTTAAGGCTATATCCATCCTGTAATATGGAGACCAAAACTGAACCGCATAGTCTAGGTGAGGTCTGACTAGAGCCAGATAAAGCTTTAGAATAACTTCTGCACTTCTACTTTTAACACTTTTGATAATTAATCCTAACACTCTATGAGCTCTATTTCTAGCTTCAATAGTTACATTGTTTCCTAGGTCGGAGGTCTGGGCTCACCCTCACTCCAAGATCTTTTTCACCTTCCGATCTTTTCAGCGATACATTGCGTATGGTGTATCTATTACCAGGGTTTTTTCTATCAACATTCATTATACTACACTTATCAATATTAGATTCCATCTGCCATCTGACTACCCACCCACTCATTAAGTTTATCTAAGTCTCCTTGCAATATGTTTACATCAGACTGTGATCCAATAATCCTACCTACCTTAGTATCATCAGCAAACTTGCTGATATCACTGCTAATCCCACTATCCAAGTCGTTGTTGTGACCTTGGCCAGTCCTTTGTGATGTAAGAAAAAAAAAAGATAATATAAGATAAGTTAACCACTCAGGCGAGACGTGGACTGAAAATAAGCGGAACACCTAAGCAAAATATTAGCATGGGAACCATAAACATGACAAAAGTTCGCAAAAATGCATCATTGGTCCTGAGAAACCATATACATTAGCAAAACTGCTATCCCATAACAGTGGTCTTGAGAAGACGTATACAATATCAAAAGTGGAAATTATGACCAAGATTCCAGATCTAAGGTCGTGAGAAAACGTATACAATATATCAAAAGAGGAAATTATGACCAAGATTCCAGATCTAAGGTCGTGAGAAAACGTATACAATATATCAAAAGAGGAAATTATGACCAAAAGATTCCATATCAGTGGTCTTGAAAAAACGTATACAAAATCAAAAGTTGAAATTATGACCAAAGATTCCAGATCTAAGGTCGCGAAAAAAACGTATATAATATCAAAGTGGAAATTATAACCCAAAGATTCCATATCAGTGGTTTTGAGAAAACGTATACAATACCAAAGTGGAAATTATGACCAAAAGATTCCATATCAGTGGTCTTGAGAAAGCGTATACAGTACAATATCAAAGTGGAAATTATGACCAAGATTCCAGATCTAAGGTCGTCAAAGCAGTATAGCAAAGTAGAAAATGAGAACCAAATGAACGCGTAACTTACACACCAGTGCCAACACAGACACATAAATGAGGAATGCAGTGCAGTTATCTAAGCTCCACAGTAGCTGAAGCACCAGGTTTACCCAACGAAAGGGAGATGAGTTGAATAGTGGGCGGCGGGCGTGCAGAGACCCGGCCGAGGTGAGGCGCACGCGGGCGCGCGGGCGGCGCCGGTGAGACAGGCGGAGACGAAAGCAGGAGGCATCGCCGAGACGAGCGAGTGATGGGGGATGGCGTCGCCGGGGGGGCGAGGAGACAGGCCACGTGAGGCGGACGAGAGGGCGACGGAGGTGGGTAGAGGCGGGGGGGGCTGATAAGGCATGACCCAGCCGACCACGTGGGCGGAGAGGCGGGCAAAACATCCAGAGAGGGGCCAACCCTTAGTCCACCGTATCAGGGGGATTGGGGTGACCTCGTGGCACACCAAACATCACAGGTCGCGCCGAGGCAAACATGAAATCCTACCCTCGGCCTGTGAAGGAGGCGGGGGGGGGGGGGGGTGACGCGTCGCGTTGAATACAAGGCCGCAAAAATGAACAGTAAGATTCTTTGCACACAAAAATAGTTTTTAGCCCAAATCAAAGCAACACTACGCACATATGAAAAATTTAACCACATAAATGAGTCAACCAAGGGCAAATATATAGGGCACTTTAAATCACAGAAAGAACACAAAGCAAACGAGAAAGATCACGTTTCCAAGTGACATGAAAAATAAACAATATCACTGAATTACACACGTGTATAAGTAGACCAGGACTGCAAGAGATCAATAGAGACAGGAACAGGCTCACGAGCACGCCACGAGGTGCACGTGAAGGGCGTGCAGGAGGCACGGGAGTGCGGACGTGGCAGAGGGGCCGCACGTGACATCAGTGGCGGGCGTGGTCCGCACGGGCGTGGTCCGCACGGACGTGCAGAGATAGCACACAACATCAGAGGCGGGCGTGCGGGCGTGGGCATGGGACGCACGGGCATGCAGAGACAGCACACAACATCAGAGGCGGGCTTGCGGGCGTGGGATGACGACGAGTGGAGGAGCCGCATGCACGCGACATCAAACCATGATAGGGCTCCGTGGGCGAACAGGATAGGCGTGCAGGCGGGCGGCACGTGACATCGAAGCAGACAGAAGGGCGGCGTCAAGGGCGTGCGAGTGGGACAGAGGGACAAACCGCAGACACGGCACGCGACATCAACCAAGGGTGGGCGGCGGGGCATGGGCATGCGGGAGCGGCATGTGACATGAACAGATGGGTGGACGACAACAAGGGCGTGCGGTCGGGTGGCACGCTACATCAAACATGGGTGAGAGCCATTGGAAGGAAGCCGATGAGTGTAGGAGCCGCATCCACGTGGCATCAACGGTGGATAGGGCGGCGTCAGGGAGACAGTAGCATGGGCGTGCGGGACAGGCAGAACCAACATCAGGGGAGCACGTGGGGACTGGAAGATATACCTCGCATACCCACACTAAGGAACACACAGACAGAGACCAATACCGCTGCCATCATTCTATACCGGGAAGGGTGGTACTATACTTGTGTATTGATGAGTAGTGGCAGGAACATAAGTGGACAGGATTGGAGGATGTTGGGAGAGTTGGCATATAGAGTTGCCATATATACCCTACCTACCGACACCTCATGGTACATATGCAGCTATTGTCCAAATTTAGGGCGCATGGTTTAGGTCTGAGATAAGTTGTGTTCATGGATTGGCGATTGGCTTTCAAACCTTATGCAACGTGTAGTAATCAATGTTAAGGCATCATATTGGTTAGAAGTTACAAGTGGGGTGCCTCACGTAGGGCGGGTCATACTTAGGTACCATCATGAATCTGAATGAAATTCTCTCATGAGGGGTGTCTAAATTATGTATTTTTATATAAGGAATTCAAATATGAGCTTATATTTTGGATAGAACATCTCTAACCTACATCATTTTGTATTTCAAATTTTTCAATTTTACCCTTTGCAGCCCCTGTATATAATATTATAAGACATAAGGCAAATCATGTATATTGATAAAGCCAAATAAAATTTACATATTTGTTAATATGTCAATCGCATGTATATCACTGAATACAATTACAAAGATTATTCTCCTGACTTCTTGAACTTTACCAGGTTGCACAAGTCCTGTTTTGGCTCATTTTTGGACATCAGCCTCCTGCTGGTTTCCTGAGCCCTGATCCCTCCATTCCTCTTTTCATGTGAAAAGTTGTTAGCAGAAGCCTCAGTCACCATTTTAATAACCCTCTCAATGCTTTGTGTGTGGCAAGGCCAGTTGAGCACTTCCATGGGTGTGTTGACGAAGTTTTTCACCTCGGACGTGCTTAGAGAGCAGGTGAGAGGTGGCTCTGACACATCTTCTGACCAGCTGATCAGGTCAACTATGCTGGAAGCATCACAATTAATGTCAGGTGTCCTTCTGGTCCTATCAGAGGAGTCTCCTAGCTGAGTATCTGGGTCCCCATCTCCCCTGATGGCCAGGATTCTTTCCTCCCCCAAATCCTCTCCGTCTGATCCTCAGAGCACATCATTGTTTGGAGGATGGCTTCACTGTGGGCATACCAAGCAAATATTTTCACAGTTGGCATCACAATGTCCAACACCTCCTTCCTTTGTGACTTAAGGCAGTCCAGTTGAAAGAGGATGTGCCTAGGCCCTTCAATCCAGGAGTGTTTGACTTTCACGTTAAACCAACATGGATAATACATTCCAATGATGAATTCCAGAATGAAGTGCAGATTCTTCAGGTTCTTCCCTTTAAGTCCATGTTGTTGTTTCACCCAGAGCCTGAGAAGTCTATTAGCTGTTGTGAGTCAGCGGCTGTGGTTTACTGGTCCTATCTCCAACAGAGCCAGTCCTACTGGAAGCACTCCATCCCTGACTGCACAGACAATTTTATAGCCATAGTGTTGATCAGTCGAGAGATCTTGAATGACCTTGTCAGGCAGCTTGTTTGGTGGAGGGCCAACGGAGATACGGGTGAAGTTTGGATTTATCTCAAAGCCTGTAGCAGAATCAAGGAGCTTTCCTATTGGCCCGGATATTTTTTTGTCTGACAGAGTAGGGCCATCAAGGCCAACAATCAAATGGCGCAGGGGAAGTACACCAGTATGTACGTTGCCTACCAACCAGACCAGTTTTCTCCCCAGGTGCAGATCCAGCTTCCGCATTACTCCAGCTTTCACACCAGTGTTGACATATGTAAAGTCTCCTCCAATGGCCAACAAGGTCTTATCAAAACCCCTCTCTTTCAGCCAAGCAAACATGACCTTAGCAGTCTTCTTCGCATGTGACTCCTTTTTAGTTGCTTTCTCGGGGATAAAGTGAAACAGATAGTAGCTCCAGGGTTCACTAACAGCATTATGCCAAACTGTATGCTAATTTTAATTAACCCTCTCACGCACGAAAAGTTTAATAAGTTTCTCCGTCCACTGCGACATCCGTCTGGGGCTCCCTAAGGGGCCCCGCGAAATGGCCTGACTGTGCGGCGATTTTTTTTTTTATGTTATCAATTTCACCAATGTGTATTCTTTTTTCCTGGCATTATTATATATCGTTGGTTTTGCAAGAGATTATTCTGCCTTATAAAAGAAAAAAATTACAAGAAATGCAAATAAATAGCGGAATTTACCGACTCTGAAAAAAACATTGAGTAAAAAGAAATAAGAAATTCTTACGTTTACCACTTCGTAGCTCGAAACTTCCTGAGTCGACTTTTTATGGTTTATATGCCAATAAAAGCGAATTTTTATGAGGATTCCAACGCTACCATTATTATTTCTTTTTCTTTTTCGCGTCAAGTTTTTTGACGCGAATCGCGTCAAAAGCTCAGATGTAGACGGTTCCGTTTTGACGCGAATCGCGTCACGGTGCGTGAGAGGGTTAAGTTGAATTTTACCTATTTTTCTTTAAATATTTAGATGTCTTATATATTTTATGAAGCAGATAGAACAATACTGTATGAGAGAAAATGTGAGCCGCCATGACAGAACGTTTGAAGAGGCGTATGCTGGGGTAACTACAATAACAACTTGATCACCAATTTAATAATAACCAACTGCAAATTGATGTAGGTTAGGGTTATCAGAATTAAACTTTTTCTTCAGATTTGTGTTCTACACACCAAAATACGTTATTTGAACACCCCTCTTCATTAATTGAAAAAAATATATAGTATGACCCGCCCTTGCCTCAGGGTTCGGTCTTGGGTCCAACTCTTTTCTCAATATATATCAATGATCTAGACTGCGGGCTTGTATCTAAAATATCGAAATTTGCTGATGATACCAAAGTAGGCGGTAAATCATATACTAGAGAAGACTATGAACTTATACAATGTGATCTAGATAAACTATCAGATTGTAGCGATAAATGGCTATTGAAATTTGATTCTGATAAATGTAAAGTACTGCATATAGGTAACGACCTCAAAATAATATAACTCTCATATGCAGAATAAGTTGTTGACCAAAGTACTGCAGGAAAATTATTTAAGTGTCATCATTAGTAATGATCTTAAGACTAGTACGCATTGCTTAGCTGCTAGTAAAAAGGCGAATATGATATTAAGCTTCATTAAACGCAACTTTGAACTTAAAACTCCGAAAGTAATGATACGCCTATACACATTTTTGGTTATGCCACACTTAGAATATGCCGTTCAGTTCTGGTCGCTTTGTTTCGTAAAAGATGAAGCCAAATTAGAATCAGTTCAAAGTAGGCCGACCAAACTGATTCCATCTCTGCGAAATTCATCTTATGAAGATAGGTTGCGAAAACTTAATATATTTTCCTTGAAGAATCGAAGAATCCGTGGGGACTCGATAGAAACTTTTAATATCCTTAAATGATTTGATATCATTAATCAAGAGAAACTATTTGAGCTTTCTCCTCAAGTGACAGCGAGAAACAACGGTTTAAAACTGAATGGTCAACGTTTCACCACAGATCTCCGAAAAGATCATTCCAATGTCAGAGTTGTTAATGGGTGGAACAAATATAGCCAATATATGTTGTCGAAGCCATTACAATAACTAAATTTTAAAACAGACTTGACGCGTACTATAAAGTAAATGGGTTTTGATATTGCCCTGCGAGTTATATTATTGACATCTCCCGGATTGATTAGAGTTAATGGTAGTATTAGTTAGCATATTTCATTTCCTCTCATTCTTCACTATGAAACTTCCATGTTCCTACCCTCTTCTTTTTTTTTTTTTTTTTTTTTTTTTTTTTTTTTTTTTTTTTTTTTTTACATCACAAGGAACTGGCCAAGGGCACAACAAAAATGGGTAACACAAAGCCCGCTTAGTTGCCAGTCCCTATAAAGAAGACAGTAAGAGAATAAAATAAAAACAGAGGGGTAGGCCAATTTAGTTCGGGAGGTGTCTTGTTACTCTTCTTTTGAAAAAATTTAAGTCATAGGAAAGTGGAAAAATAGAAACAGGAAGAGAGTTCCAGAGGGGCATGATATAGTTTTCCAACTGTTCTCTTACATGTAGTTTGATAATATAATAAAAAGTATGTAGTTCAGCAGATACCCTCGTTATAGACGAATATGTCTCCTGGTATCTGTTCTTTCTATGTATTTCTAGTTATTCATCCTCTTTCTACTTCATCGCTCTTATGCCATGTCCGACACGCTGCAGACGGAGTTAAATAGGAGTGTTTTGTGTGTTAGAAGGCTAACCAACGCAAACACACACACACACACACACACACACACACCAGAGGTGGGCGATACTTAATGCGATACTGCGATACTATCGCACCGCCAAAAAAGTATCGCAGTATCGCAGTATCGCAAAGCATTCAAAGTAGCAGAGTATAAGTATCGCAACTCAAGTATCGCTTAAATTTCCCGCGATACTTTAAAATACGACCTTAAACAAAAGTTTTTCAGCGGCAATGCACATAGATTTGGCGCCTTACTGTCATAACAGCTTTCTAGCACACAGAACATTTCGTCATTTATCGATTCACGATCGCACTAATCGCACAACGTCAAATTTTTATCTTTTAATACAACTATATTAGTAACATTACATACCTAGGTAAGTGCATTATGCAGTGTTTTTCCTGGGGAGGATGATGCTGGACAAGAAGGAGGAGGAGGGCCAGGGTGATGATAAGGAGGAGGAGGAGGAGCTTGAGGAGATGCAGTAGTGACTAGTGAACTGTGCTGTGTGTGTGTGTGTGTGTGTGTGTGTGTGTGTGTGTGTGTTTTATATTTTAAATAAAATTGGTCAGTTTAAAAATAAATATATTACAATGTTTTAATGTGCCTAAACTGTTGTTTAAGTAAAATAGATCTTTTTAAGGCTAATACAGTGTTTTCTTAAGTAGTAAAGTATCGCAAAGCTAAATTTTTGGTATAGTCGGGTCACTTAGGGCGGAAAAAAGGCTTTCGCTTCACCTTAGGTGAAGGAAGTATTTTGAGGGTCTTATCCTAAGCATTTTGTGCCGCTGAATCCGAAAATCGTAGTTGGGTCACTCGTTAGCGGTAAGTTTTCGCGCAATTTGCAATTTGGCAATTTGGCAATAAAATTGGCAATTACAAATTGCAGAATGAGAACCAGACGTCGTAGAGACCTCGTTTTGGACTCAAATTGAAGCTTATTAAGAGTGCATAAAATGTTATTGAGTACTCCGTGGTTGTATCTGTTCGGATTACTGATCTATAATGGAAATTAGAGATAAGTGGAAAAAAATTGGGAAAAATATAAAGGAATAATTTTGGCCTAAGGCCTGAGTTCTTAATAATTAAAAACTAAATTTTAATTAGTAAAAAAAGTAAAATAACAAACAATTGTTCTTAGGACACATTTAATTAACGAATTTGTGCAAGGGTGGGTACAATTATTGCGTAGAACAGGGTATTCAACTGAAAAATGCTTAGGATAAGACCCTCAAAATACTTCCTTCACCTAAGGTGAAGCGAAAGCCTTTTTTTCCGCCGAAGTGACCCGAGTATTAATCCAGAACACAAAATTTCAAACAACGAAACCGAGTCTCCTCCGCGTATTTTTTGGAAAATAACAATTAGAACACAAAAAAATCCCTTACTTGCGATAGCGAGCGTTCACAAGTTGAAAAAAATCGAATATCTAGTCGTCTACGCCATCGACGTCCTCATGCCCATCTTCCTCGTCGTTGATGCACATCTCGGGGGAGCAATCGCAAAGCTCCGAACAAGGAGTCTGCAGGCGTTGACAGCGGCAGCGATTGGTCGAGCAGTTCGTCTTGCATCCGCACTGCATCCCATCCATGATACTTTGCGGGGCGGGAGGCAGGGTGGAAGGGATAGGCGCCAGGTTTGGTCCGTAGCCGTACTTGGTCGGGTCGAGGTCACCAACTCCTTCTTCACAAGCCCCCTCCCAGACGACGGCCTGTAGCTGGGCTCGCATAATGTGCTGGGTGGTGGCGTTGACTGTCGGAGGGGCCAGTGCTGCTCCAACCTTCTTCTTCTGAAGTGCCGTCCACCTCGCCTGCGGCAGAGAGCAGGTATATCCGTAAATTCTGCTCACGAATCGGCACAGCACGTCCAGGCTCTCTTGCGTCAGCGGACCAGGGCTTCGGAGTGTACCCAAAGCGTCGAGGGTTGCCTGTCGGCCGCCTGGAACACAGGCCAAGCTTGCAACTTGCCTTTCCTGAAGAGGGCGCAAGTGGTGTCGCAACCAGTCAGAGCATGGAAGAACGTGATCACATCCGCGTGAGAGCCCAGTTCATCGTGGATGAGCTGAACGTTGAAAGTCGTCTTGCCAAGCTGGAGGCACGTGTTGGGAGGTATCTTGGGGAAGTGTCGGAGGAGGAGGACGAGGACGTCGTGTGCCGGAGAACTACGGTTGCCTCCACATCTTTGTCGAGCATGGAGAGATGATATATCATCTTAGGTCCGCTTCCTCTTGTTCTGAAGCGAACTTGGCTCCGTCCGGTCCAGAAGTTGCCACGGCTTTGTCGCGCCACGCGCAGACGACGCGTAATCCCCATGAATGGTGCTGGATTTGGGAGGCAATGAGAGAGGTCATAGCAGTCTTGTTGCTTTTGGTGGACAAGATGTTAGCCATGGTCATTCCAGCTTTGATCCTCGTCGCTGCTTGGATGTCGATATCGTATCCTCCACCTCGGGCTCGCTGTTCCCTCGTCTTGTCTTTGAGGGACGCGCCGATGTCGTACCTGTCAAAGACAAGGTGCAACTCCCCGTAGCCAACACCCAGTTGGGCAACTCTCTGCAGGAGGGATCCAACCAGGTCCTTAAAGTTTGCTGAGCCGGAAACGGGGTGCTGCTGAAGGATAGCCATCCCGTCGAGGACCAGCACGCGAGAGGATGAAGGGGTTTGCGAGGCCGTGGAGACCGCCGCGTTCATCTTCTCCAGAACCCTGAGAAGGGCACTTTTTGTCGTGACCCGCGGGTGGCCTTGGTCGTCAAAGAGGGCAAGAGGGAACAGGGAGAGCTCATAGTTGGAGATGATGGTGCGAAGATCCAGACTGCTGTCGAGTTGGAGGGCGAGCAGCAGGCGCCGAGTGAAGTCTGAGGATCCCGTGACAATCACCTGCTTCCCTCCGATTGAAACTTTGGCTTTCTTGCCCAGCGTTTTGAATGTATTGGTAGGCTGACGATGCAGGACCTCCCATGGACTTTGCTGCGCAGTCCTGATCCTCCCCTCTTCGTACTTCAAGAGAGCTTCCTTGCCAGTCTCCTCGATTCTTGTCAGTGCGTCCACCATCTTATCTGGAACAACCTTGCGGATTTTGCGTGATTTTATCATCATCTGCGACGTTTTATCCGGAAATCAGTGCCACGCACTTAGCGCTCCCTATCCTTGAATCACTAGACTAATCAAGTGAAGGTCCGGGGTGGGCGGCCTCCGCCGCAAGGTCCTGTTGCTCATCTCCGTACTGCCTCGCGAATTTGTGGGGCTGGATTTTAGCAATGCACTGTCGGTGCCACGACCAATCGTCCCTTCTAGAGGACCTCCTGTGGGCCTCTACGAATTCGCCTTTCGAAGCCCACTTGGCCAGCATACTCCGAACATCCTCCTTGGGCGTCCGAGGTCGAAGGACCACATCTCCGTTAGTTGCACCGCAAATGACACACGATTTCATTGCGAGACCTGGGAAGGAAAATGTGCGATATAATAAATGAATTTATTTTATTTACGGGTTTATAGCTAATTTCTAAAATTATAGCCAATTAAATTTTACATTTATTTGCGAAATTTCATTACCGTATGTCATAAAATACGACCATGAGGGGACAGTCAGAGAAAAGTTACCATTTTCTATTAATCAGACGGTAGTGCCTTTATGAGAACAGATACAGCCAGAAACATTTCATGACTTTTGATGTGAAATTAAGGCCAAAATTATTCCTTTTATATTTTTTTCCATTTTTTTCCACTTATCTCTAATTTCCATTATAGTTCAGTAATGCGAACAGATACAACCACGGAGTACTAAATAACATTTTATGCACTCTTAATAAGCTTCAATTTGATTCCAAAACGAGGTCTCTACGACGTCTGGTTCTCATTCTGCAATTTGTAATTGCCAACTTTATTGCCAAATTGCCAAATTGCAAATTGCGCGAAAACTTAACGCTAACGAGTGACCCAACTACGATTTTCGGATTCAGCGGCACAAAATGCTTAGGATAAGACCCTCAAAATACTTCCTTCACCTAATGTGAAGCGAATCGCCCTAAGTGACCCTACTAGTATCGCAGTATCGCTGCGATACTATCGCTTTAAGAAAAAAGTATCGGTAGCGGAGTATCGCAGTATCGCGTATCGT
The DNA here is from genome assembly GCA_016584305.1 of Chionoecetes opilio. Lineage (NCBI taxonomy): Eukaryota > Metazoa > Arthropoda > Malacostraca > Decapoda > Majidae > Chionoecetes > Chionoecetes opilio. Next base: position 63,268 of record JACEEZ010023387.1, read on the forward strand.
TTTAAGTAAGTCCGAAAAAGTAGCGGAGTATCGCGTATCGAATTAGCTGGAAAAAAGTATCGCAGTATCGTTATCGCACTACCAAAAAAAGTATCGCGCCCACCTCTGAGACACACACACACACACACACACACACACACACACACACACACACACACACACACACACACACACACACACACACATACACACTGACAAACACACACGCCGAGTTGAACAATTAGTGTTGCTTTGTTATCTTTACAATAAGATTAATAAGTTAATTGCCTGTGTGTGTGCGTGTGTGCGGGCCTCCATGATCTAAATCGTATACGTAAATTTGCTGCGATCCGAATGAAATTATATATCATGCTCGTGGTCCTTATTTACTTTTTAAGGTCACGCCAGCTATATGTGCACCGTGCTGAATGATGCATCATGGTACTTGCGCACCCGTGTTTGGAGGGCTCTCATTAGCATGTCAGCTCCAGGAAAGAATTCGCAGGGACGCACCACAGTAATTATTGTAATAATGAGGGAAAATATTCGCTGGGAGGAATGCGGGGTGGATGGCGAACTATATCATGACGTGCTGGGGTAAGGTAAGGGAGGTGCCAAGGGTAGGGACGGTGTGGCCTCGTGAAGAACAGCTCTGCTTCAAGCCAACCTTTGCTCCACCACTCTATGAAGGCAGGGCGGCCATGGTACCCTCACTACCCTTTATAGGCTGGTGCTTGCCGCTTTGGTATTCTATAATACCACTAGAATATTAAGTCTCCTCCTTGTCCTCTTCATCTTCCACATCCCCGTCATTATCATCGTCGTCGTCATTATCATAGTACATGATTACGAGGGGGGAAACATGAATAACAGCGGCATGTTGGCCCTACTTCAGTCACTTGGGTTTCATCATTGAAGATAAAGAGTCGTCCCTGCTGCAGTGAGTGAGAGGAGTTTAGCGAAGTTGTATGTTTCAGGGACAAGGAAGGAAGACGTCAGTGGTATCACAAAATATGGAAGGACGAAACTGAAGCTCAAAAACTAAGGTTGCACTGAAATTTTCACAGTTTTTTTTTTTTTTGGGGGGGGGGGCAGTGTCCCCGCCATGTAACTTGAACAGGGAAGTAATCACCTCACCTTAAGGGCTACACCGATGGTGGGCGAAAGGAAAAACAACAACATAATTTAACTCTGAAGTAAAGACGATTATATTATTTAGAACTTGAAGAAGCAAAAAATGCAAGGCTATATGTCATAGATTCAAGATGCAGTATTACAAGGTCTTCATGCAAAATACTGAAAAATTAGTATGGTGGAAGGAAAACGTATCCACGGCGCCGTGTCACAAGGTAAAAAATTGCGGCAAATGTTGTTTGCAAGCCGACTTCACTACTACTATGGGTAAAGTTTGACTGTGTGTACCAGCCATGAATGCCTTAAAACACTTGACAAACTCCCCACCGCGTCATGCAGGCTGTGGCAGCATACCAGAAAAATTGCGTTGCCCAATATAGTTCCCACAGGGTGTCGCAGCACCTCTGTGTATGTATGATGTAATATTTCAACCATTTCAATGGGCATCATTTGAAAGAATGTTTATCTCTGCTAACGATAGATACAGTTATACATACATATAATAATGAAAAAAGTGTCATTAATATGCAATAATACAGTGGTTCTTAACCTTTTTTAGTGCTCGTACTCTTTGAGATATCATAAATTTGTCTCGTACCCCCGGTCAGAAAAAAGTATAA
>JACEEZ010023387.1:70000-72500 GCA_016584305.1 Chionoecetes opilio
ATATATATATATATTTATCTCTCTCTCTCTCTCTCTCTCCTCTCTCTCTCTCTCCCTCTCTCTCTCTCTCTCTCTCTCTCTCTCTCTCTCTCCTCTCTCTCTCTCTCTCTCCCTCTCTCTCTCTCTCTCTCTCTCTCTCTCTCTCTCTCTCTCTTCTCTCTCTCTCTCTCTCTCTCTCTCTCTCTCTCTCTCTCCTCTCCTCCTCCTCTCTCTCTCTCTCTTCTCTCTCTCTCTCTCTCTCTTACACACACACACACACACAAACACAAAACACGCCCACCCACACATAGGTAGGTCGTATTGCTCCGTATCATAACATTCTAAGCATAATTAATATATTTGGTACAACATTATCAATACTTAAATGATACCATAATCAAACCAATCTATATCCTATATTCTTGCTTTACACGCAGCAAAAAAATAAGTCTAACCTAAATAAAGTTTATATTTGTGATGTGGATTTGTAATGCAGGAACAAGGGTCGAGCAGTGATGATACAAATACGTATGTAGCCTATATGGCTACTGGACGTGTGAGCGTGGTGGTGACTCTTTTCTCAGAGTCAGATTATGTAGCTATCTGTACTTTTTTGTGAGTAATGTATTAAAGCCTAGGAAGGTATAATCATTGTTTTGTTTTATACTGGAAAATAGATATCAAAGAATAATCAGAACTTATGAATATTGTGTTCTCTAATGCAGTTTGCAGATTCTAGAAATCTCGCGACCCCCAGTTTGAGAACCCCTGGTCTAGACAACAGTTACATGGCGTGACAAGGGGCGATGGGGGGTCAGAAAGGACAAAAAAAAGCGTTACCTAATTTTTGAATGGCCCCTTAAGTATACAGCGCCAGTTAGAGCTCAGAACTTATCTATTCATCATCGAGTTAACATATTAGTACCTTAACTGAAGTTTTGTTCAGTATATTGTATATATTTCTCACGAAGATGACATAACCCCTGGCTCAACGTTATATATAGAGAGAGAAACGCCAAGGCTTGTGATACCACATTAACGCCAGCTTGCTCCAGAAACCAGTTCATTGCAAAGCCGCTATCTTGTTCAACGAAGCTATAAATATCCTTGCAATTCATCAACGCCTCTCGCCCATAGCTAAGTCCCCCACATTGGTCTTGCCAGAATATTAGGAGCAGTGCTGGGGAAATTTGAACAGCTTTTCGTAAGGTTCGTAAGATATTATATTTATAAGGTCAAATTATAATTGATAGTTTTTAGGTAATTATCCCAGTCATTCAAAAATAATTATTACATGTTGGTACCCCTAGTATGAGGAGCTTTCGAATGACAGATACAGGTAGCTTTTATATGGGTCGCAGAGACTGGGGGGCCGGCCAAGTTGATGTGTGAGCGAGTTAATGTAAACGAGGATTAGGGACACACTGAATACTTCGGGATGGAAATGAATTTTAGTATAGAACTTTTTCTTTTAATGTATAATAAGAACTTAAATATAGTATATTCTTAGGTAGAACTATATGTACCTTTTTTAATGATTTTACTTACATATTTGTTTTCTTTTAATAATGCTTTTATTCCTTTACTTTTTATAAGCATATACTGTATATATATTTTAATATCGATTATTTTTCTATTTTACAATTTTATAATTTTATATTTTTAATGTTTTAATGCAAAACTGTGTAATTTAATTTATGTAGCTATTATCTTGAAAATAATTGTATGTAACGAATAACCACTGCCGGTGGAATTAAACTTTATTATTATTATTATTATTATTATTATTACTCTCTCTCTCTCTCTCTCTCTCTCTCTCTCTCTCTCCTCTCTCTCTCTCTCTCTCTCTCTCTTCTCTCTCTCCTCTCTCTCTCTCCCCTCTCTCTCTCCTCTCTCTCTCTCTCTCTCTCTCTCTCTCTCTCTCTCTCTCTCTCCTCTCTCTCTCTCTCTCCTCTCTCTCTCTCTCTCTCTCTCAATTCAATTCAATTCAACCATATAAATATATACAAAGCTTGATCATATATACATGGTATATAAACATGGCTGGGCCCGTTAAATGTAAACATTTTTGACAGGCCCCTTGTATGTATAGCTATAAAATGCCTTGCAATGGACAAACATATTTACGTATTATATTTCGACATACCTTTTTATCGATATTTACATAGACATACATACCTAAACATATTAAGACTTACAAACATACAAACCAACAGAAACTCACTCATAATATCTTAATGAAAAAAATATATCTACTGAAGAAACAAAAATGACCACTACTCAACATGTATAGATCAATACATATTTACTATATATTTCTTTGTATTTATTTTAAATGTATTCTTATTAACAATATTTGTAATGTGCTCTGGAAGTTCATTCCATTTCATGCATCCGAAATAAGTGACAAATCTTTTATGAGATTCAGTAATTGGAAAAGGTGGTCTAATTTGATGTCTATTTCTTGTGTTTAAGTTATGTATTTGAAAAGCAGTCTGAAGTGAAGCAGAATGAAAGATAT
>JACEEZ010023387.1:77500-102500 GCA_016584305.1 Chionoecetes opilio
ACTGAAAAAAAGAAAAAAAAGAAAAGTGATCGGATCATCTCATAAGTGGGCTTAAAACCTTCCCCTGGTCAACCTGGTTCCAAAACTGCCATATGACGGGATTCCGCCACGGGGGGCGGAACCTATACCACACACACACACACACACACACACACACACACACACACACACACACACACACACACACACACACACACACACACACACACACATACATACACATACACACACACACACACAGACACACACACTTTCGCTTATATTATTATAGAAGGGTTTTCAATCGTGGCGGATATCAGGGTTTTAGGTGGTGAATGGACCTGCTTACTCTACATGAGGTAACGATAAATTGGAAATCTTCAAGATAGTCTTCAAGCCTCATATTGTAAGGCAGTGAGGTTGAATTTTCAATTTCAATGTGAACAGTATTTTAATAATGCAGCCAATTTAAGTACAGGAATATTTATGCGCTCTAAAACGACTGGCGTCATGTTGTGACAACATCAGCTAACATCCTGCTCCGGACAAGCACAGCTGTCAAGCGGCCGCTCCACAGTAACATTAACTTATATTATCCCTACTACCGCATGATGGCAAGTAATCCTCCTACAAGTGATGTGGTAGGTTTTCACTGTATTTGTGAATATATAAGTTGTGGTTTATAAGGAAGAAGTGGATAGACAGGCAGTGGCGTAACTAGGTATTTATCATTGGGGGGGGGGCACCTGGGGGGGCACTAGATGAGCCGAACAAGCCCATACAGCTGGGGAGTTTGGTGGGGACTGGGGACTTACTTTCACTTACAGTGCCAAGACCCCCCCCCCTGCATATTTTGCATTCTGACCAATATCAAGAGTATATCTGATGTCGTATGGATTATGGAAGGTTATTAGATTTTATTCTACGAGTGTGTGTTGAGTACTGTAGGGTATCATCCAGTTGCTGATGGAGAACGAAATAAAGCAGTCATGACCAAAAATTAAATACATATATTACCACTTATACAAAATGGAAATAACATAATTGATACTGAAAATAAAGAAAAAGGCAGAAGTTTTAAAGCAGCAGGCAAAATTTTTTTTTTTGCCCCACTGAGAAAGTGAGAATACCTCACTAAAGGCGGCGTCACACTAGCACTTTTTCCGTCTAGATTTTTCTGCAACTTTTTCATAACTAACAAATTTCTGACTGCAAGCCGTCACACACACACAATCGTTCGCCTGCACTACCAGTCAGCTGTTGCATGTAAACAAACAAGGCTCCGACGCCAGGGCAAGCTATTGCTGGTATACACTTAATTATGTGTATTATTTATCAGTAGTAGACCTAATATCGACCTAGATAAGACCTAGAATATCAAGGCCTTCTTGGTGTACAAGTCTGATCTGTGGTCCCAGAGACAAGCTAGAGGGTGGCCATGCGTATGCATTCAACGAGAAATTCTTCTGAGCTACCTACGTGTCCACAGCATTTCGTCTATAATCTTAAGTTGAAGTCTTGAAGAGTGAGAAACAAAGTTTGAGTGTGTCTTGAAAAAGAAACACAACGAGCTTGACAGACGACCTACAAAGCGATAATAAGCAGAAAAGGTCACAAGAAGAAGAACAACAACAATCGAGTCATGCGAGAGACTGTTGGCTGTTATATAGAACCGGCTTTTAAAGGTATCTACATGTACAATAGTCACGTGAATATTCTTAATACTTTCAAATGTATTGAATTATAATTTGCAAAGAATTACTGATTTATATCGAATATCTTTAAAGTAATCACTATGGATTTTGATTTGACTATGAAAGTTGACTTCAACTTTCCATACAAAGACGATCACGATCGACTGACTCAGACTGACTGATTCAGACGGACTAACTAGTCAGAGAAGGAAAAAACTAGTCAGAGCGAGATAAAACTAGTCAGAGCGAGAAAAAAACAACGAAGATCGTCTAACTAGACGGAAAAAGTGCTAGTGTGACGCCGCCTTTAAGCAAAATTCTTCTGTTATTGTGGTTCTCAGCAAACTTATCAACAAATACTTATAAATCAAGGCTTTTAATTCGCCTGCTTTCAATAGAACTATAGACATTGAAAGCTGGGGTTGCCACACAACGCCAGTATTTCTATTTTTTCATGGGGAAAAAGTAATATTGCGGGCATTACTATAAGACCTTTTCTGTTGCTGTTTCGTTACATTAATATATGTAGATAATTTTCTCGCATGTTTTTAATGAAAATGGGACATAATAATCGTAGAATAAGCATTTGTCAAATGATTCACTGCGCGCCCACTATTCCTATTATTATAGGATGAAGGGCCAGAAATATACAACTTTTCCTACACAGAGAGAACTTTCTTGATGTATACATTTATATAAATGCAATTGACGAATACCAGCAAAGTATATACGAAACATTAATGTGTACAGCAGTGTGTTGATGCCTGAGGTACGACACTTTCTATAGACTACCACACGTGGCTTTAATCCCAAGCACCCCCTCCCTCCATTGTCAGCCTCCCGTGCGTTTGTACGTCTGGCAGCGTATCTTCCTGATACAGTTTTCGAAGATTTCTATATACATATGCTATGCCACTTGGATCCGTAATTTTCTTAGTCATACTTCACGTGTACAACAATATTGATGTACCTCATATTTATCACGTTTTTATTAATCATGTATAAGACATATACAAGTACTACATATATTCATTCATATATACGAAGATTGTGATTAACATGGAGATTGAAGTGTATGTGATATGTATGTGAGTAATTCATGATACTATGAAAGTAACTTCATTACTGAGAGGGGCTCTTATGTGGAGTAAACGAAAAAAACTATTCACGAAAAAATGAATAGTCACCCATGTTGCCCGCACGAGAAAACGGAAAAAATGTAAACATATCAGTACATGGGACCTCTGGCCTCTGCGTCTAAAGGCCTATTGACAACGCAGCAAGATTACCTAATCTCTCATTGCCCATTGTATTTCTCAATGTAGTTTTGATTAATTTCAGAGCAGAGAAGCTTCTCTCTGCTGAAGCTGATGACACAGGTAATACTACAGAAATTTTGGCCATTCTGTAGAACTCAGGAAATGCCTCCTCATATGGACCAAGAATTCTCACTAAATCTAACAGTGATTTGGGCTTTTCATTGTCACTTACATACTTATAGCGTCATTCTAACATGCATTTTACAGAGTGCATCTCATGGTTAAGATCTTCCTCATTAGCACGAAATGCATGAATAAGTCCAGACATTTTCTCAAAAGATAAGAACTCAGTATTTTGTGGATTCAGTGCCTGTAATGCTTGCATAAGTTCACATGCTTCATTACTGAAGCACCTTGTCATTTATGTTAACATATGATCTAGAATAGGATAGAAGAAGTTAATTCGTGTTGAATCCTTAACACTGAAATCAGAGTGTGTGCTCTCTGACTGTTTTCCAATAGAATCAGTAACAACAAAATCCTGGTGGGTGGTGACCACTGGGAGTATTTAAATAAAACAATAGATCAAGAAATATTTATACACATGTGTAAAAACCGATATATATTCATCCCTTGACGTATATGGCCACATCAACAAAACTTCACAAAATATGTTATTAACTCATTATAAGGCACGACATCAACTTTAAATGAATTATAAGAATATGTACATAAGAATTTTATGAACAACCACTCGTATATGAACAATCTCCGAGGTCCACAAAAGAAATTCGGAAATTAAAATTCTGGCGGTATGTAGTACTTTTTTCTTTAACCAAAACGTTGTTCACGGTGGACCCTCCAACTGAGCAGCTTCACACCACTGGGTTACAGGCAGTGGATGCCGATCCTCCCATTGACGAAAGCGCACCCTCTCTTGACGAAGTCAGAGAGGCTGTAGCAAAGTTGAGGGGTGGAAAGGCAGCTGGTGTTTGTAATATGAGTGCGGAGCTCCTCAAAGCTGGGGGTGAGGCCATGATCCACGGGTTGCATGCTGTCCTGACTGCCGTGTGGCAATCAGGTACCATTCCTCCTGACTGGAAAAGGGGGCTGGTCGTCCCTATCTGGAAAGGGAAAGGGGACCGTCAGGACTGCAACAATTACCGCGGCATTACACTGTTCAGCGTACCAGGCAAGGTGCTTGCCCATCTATTGCTGACACGGATTCGCAGCCATCTGGTGAAGCATCAGAGACCTCAGCAGTCTGGGTTCACGCCTGGTAAGTCAACAACGGACCGTATCCTAGCGCTTCGTGTCCTGGTGGAACGCCGACGTGAGTTTCGACAGGGGATGCTTGCAGCCTATGTTGATCTCAAGAAGGCGTTTGACTCAGTGCATCGTGAGTCACTCTGGGATCTTCTGCGACTTCGAGGGATTCCTGCAAGGACTATTGGTTTGATAACTGGTCTGTATTCTGGGACTGAGAGTGCTGTGAAGTGTGGGGCAGGTGTATCCTGCTTCTTTCCTGTGAATACAGGAGTGAGGCAAGGGTGCGTCCTTGCCCCATCACTTTTCAACGCTTGTATGGACTGGGTATAGGACAAAGTTGTAGATCAAAGTGATTGTGGAGCATCCGTTGGCAACACCAAGATCACTGATCTTGTTTTTGCCGATGATGTAGTAATCTTTGCTGAGTCGCTGGAGGTCCTGGTGATGGCTCTCGAGGCGCTGCACGAGGAGGCAAAGCCTTTGGGACTTGAGGTCTCCTGGCTCAAGACCAAGGTCCAGGTGTTTGGAGACTTACTAGATGAAGCAGTACAGTCTGTTCATGCGTTTGGCGAGGACATTGAGATCTTGGAAAGTTTTACATACCTTGGTAGCGCAGTCCATAATGACGGCGGGTCACGTCAAGAAGTCTTACGGCGGATTGGCATAGCCCACGGTGTTATGGACTCGCTCAGCGGGAGTATTTGGCGTTGTCGGTACCTGTGCAGGAGGACAAAGATCCGGATCTTCAAATCGCTTGTGATCCCTGTCTTACTCTATGGTTGTGAGACATGGACACTAAATAGTGACTTGAAGAGACGAATCAATGCCTTTGGTAATAAGTGTCTTCGCAGAATCATGGGGTATCGCTGGGATGATTACGTGTCAAATCAGCGATTGCACCGTGAGACTGAATCGAGGCCTATTACCTGCATAGTCCGTCAGCGCCAACTTCGGCTATATGGGCATGTGGCACGCTACCCTGAAACCGATCCTTCCCATCGGGTTGTATCTGTAAGAGACAATCCGGCGTGGAGGAGGCCAAGGGGGCGCCCACAAGGCTCGTGGCTGGGGCAAGTTGATGTTTCTTGTCGAGAGCTGCTTGGTATGGGAAAGGAGCCTGCATGGGAACTCGCGCGTGGTGACCCCCGTGAGTGGCGTCGTAGGGTGGGCGAGGCGACGCGCCCCCCTGCGTATGCCCCCAATGATTGATTGAAAACGCCTCCATTGTGTAGACAGTTTCCGTTTCCTTGGTGATCTACACATTCTACACTGAAGTATCAAAACCATGAGCTGCTGAGTTTCTCTCAGCTTCATCCCACAAAGCATCGGCAGTGGTCGCTGCCGTACAAGGCCACGAATGATCGGTCACGGACTTTGTGTTGTTATGTCGGTCCAGAGAACGCGTATAAGACACGTACAAGAGGGAGACACGTACCAACACGAGGCATTATAGAAAATTTGTAAGGGTAACTGGTGTAATTTAGTTATGTTCGTTGGTGTTAAAAGTGATCAATAGAAAGTACGTATATGCAATTAACTCAGACTCAGAGGCATGTTTCTTTCTTTCAAGCTAAGGAAAAATATTTATTGTATTTGAGGTCGAGGGTAAGTCATCAGTAGAAATTATTCATAATACTCCATGCATGCTCCCTCAGTCCTACCTAGTGGAACACGGTTCCCACACCACACGGCAGCCGTGGCCAGTGGGTGGGCACCTGGGGGGGCACCGGCTTCTCGTGGGGGGGCACGTGCCCACCCATGCCCCCCCGTAGCTACGCCTCTGTAGACAGGGATAAGTGGCCCGTGACACCAGGCAAGTAATGACTTTAAGCATCGGCATTCCTTATAGGGAGCTCAAATGAACCTGCAATAACATGTACAGCTAGACAGATAGACGAACTCATAAAATAACAGGTAGAATGAGTGTGTTCCCCCCCCCACACACAGTGAATGTAGCGCCCTCCACACACACACACACACACACACACGTTAACCGCCACGATGGTCATGTACTGGTGGTGAGTGGTAACTCACGAGTGGTATCCATCCCCTGCATCAACACAACCACTGACGAAGGTAACGACTCACTCGACGGGCACCCCTTACTGGGGTAACGGACGCACCACACACGTGCTCCTGCCCACTCCGCTCGCTACCACATGCAAACCTGCGACCACACACGTGGTCACTCCCATTATGTTTCCTGCTGGTGGTGCTTCACCCTGCACCTTCACCACGCTTACCCTGCAGCTTCCTTTATCACAACACACCCCATGATTTCCCATTTCAGTCAAGTGGATAGAGCTTTGGCCCGCCATTCTGCGGTCAGCCGGTTCGAATCCTCGCTCGCTCCCGGGGATTTTTCACTGACAAATTAGGGCAGTTAATGTCCGACTTGAGCAAGGGGATGGGGATGTGTAGTGTATGCGGTCCCAGCATTACCCTAAGATCGGTCATAATGAGTTCCAAGCTCGCTCCGGAAGGGTGAAACTAGCGATCGCGAGTCCGGCTCGCGTGGACAAGGCCACGGGTGAATGACACACACACATACAGCCTGGTCAAGTGCACATCGTGAATATAGCGCCTTCCACCCCCCACCTCTATACACACACACACACACGCACACTACGTGTGAAGGGTATACTCTGTAGTGTAGTGGTTAGCACGCTCGGTTCACAACCGAGAAATCCAGGGTTTGATCCCCGGGTGGGGCGGAGAAAGATGGGTGGTCTCCTTAATTAAAAGACAAGCCCCTGTCCACCCAGCTGTGAATGGGTACCGGGCTTTAGCCAGGGATTGTCTCCAGCCTCCAAGAGTGGTGGCCTGGCACCTGTTGCGGCGGGGAGCTAAAAGGATGCAAACCCATGGTCCCCAAACCCGGCTTCGGCCAACAACTACTAAGGAATTAAACAAAAAGTTTGAGACAAAATTAAATGTAGATATGGAGACGGGACCATTCTAGTGGTGAAATGTAGAGTATTTGGCAACCGACTTTTTTCACCTACGGTCATGTTTTCTCGGTTCAAGTCAAGACACCACTCTCTGACTCATTCCTCACTCACGTTAGCCGGGGGTTGTGTCCCGCCTCCCGGGGTGGTGACTTCGGCCAACAAGCACTAAGGAAGCAAAATATTAATGTAGATATGGAGACGGGACCATGCAAGTATAGCTCAGTCCCTCTAAATTACAACTAGGTAAATACAAAGACTGGTCAAGAGCACACAGTGAATATAGCGCCTCCCCCCCCCCCCCACACACACACACACCCACACCCACACACACACACACACATACACACACACACACACACACACACACACACACACACACACACACACACACACACACACACACACACACACACACACACACATATACATAGAGGCTGGTCACAAGTACACAGTGAATATAGCGCCTTCCACTCACCCACCCACCCACACACACACACACACACACACACACACACACACACACACACACACACACACACACACACACACACACACACACACACACACACACACACACACACACACACACACACACACACACACACACACACACACACACACACACACACACACACACACACACACACACACACACATACAGTTAGTTAGTTAATGTATTGACAAAGAATTTCCATTTGATACATAATACAAAATACAAAAGAATACAAAATACAAAATCATATACAAAAAACAATGCATATCTATCATTTGTCCAAACAAAAGTGAAATATCTTTCTTTCCAAGTAGAAGGTAATACATTTAATATAAGCAGAAATACTTAGCACTGCATGTACATAATCACATAATTCACGTACATATGTGTCATCATTCATCAGGGTGGTAATATTTGAGAACGATAACATGTTGAACCTTACGCGGCAGTGAGCAGACGGGGGACAATCTATCAAGAGATGTTGTTCTGTTTGCACCTGTTCCCCATCACACTGACACACGCGTTGGTCAGCAGGTGTGCGACTCCACCGCCCTACTTCTATCCTAAGATTGTGAGACATAAGTCTGAGTCTGGTAAATGATTCACGTTTGTAGTCTTGGATGAATCTATTGGTTCGATACACTTGGTGCACTGTCATGGATGGGTTCAGGTCTGTGATATAGACCTGAATCATGTTATTTACTAAATAAGCAGTACATGAAAACAGCAGGGCTGTACACATTATTCTGTAAAAGGCTACTTGGCATCGTGTCGGGGAGGGGTAGGATGTAACACGTGACTCAGCTGATCGGCGGGCAGCCTCGCAGTCTAGTCTTCACCTCCTACCCCGCCCCGACACGATGCCAAGTAGCCTTTTACAGTATTGTTTATTACAGCCCTGCTGTTTTCATATACTGCTTATTTAGTAAATAACATGTCCATTAATACCAATTGTGTCGTTATAAGATAATGTAATGCTCCATTACTAGTAAACATTATGATTTAATCATTCAAAATTTCACCGAGCGGCAACCGCGAGTACACACTGCACTACTCCATACGTCGCCTGCCATTGTGAAATTACTGGCCGCGGTAATTTCTCTAACTTCATCTCACGTCTAAAGGAAGCTTCAAAAAGCATATGGTTATAGAATATTTTCTGCTTAGAATTACATATTCTTTCACCTGTATCAATATTTGCAGAAACTCGTGTTACACCCTGTATGTTGTGAGCTTTGTTGCACCGGCTGCTCTTTCCTGCACATATCTCACAACATTATTTAATGGATCCATATTGTCGTCCCAAACAGCTGTTCTGTCTATGAACCGGAAACCAGGTGTATTCGCTTGCCTGCAAAGATTGTATACGAAGTGATAAGGTTGGTCCATGTCTATGTATGCATGTTTCCTTTGGATATACTTAAAACATTTCTTTTCAACGAGGTTTTGCACTGGAGCAGCGGTCGGCAACCTGCAGCTCCGGAGCCGCATGCGGCTCTTTCAATAGACCTGTGCGGCTCCTGCCACCTACTTAAAAATGTCCAAATTATCGTTAAAAAAATAAGAGATAAAATACTGGCATAGATAGCCGTAGTACAATAGTGTATGTGACATAGATCCTAAGTCTATAGGAAAATATTGGGATGAATTCTTGTACTTATTAACTTATACTTGTTCGTAATTTCCATTCATAATTTACACTGCGGCTCCATCAGCACTGCTTCTCTGCCAATTTTGAAGAAACTGGCTCTTCTCGAATTTTGGGTTGCCAACCTTTGCACTGGCGGAATACCGGCTTATATCATACATAGATTCATGCTAGTATTTTTCCGTACACCAAGCAGGCATTTCACACAAAAAAAAATTCCAGTCCTTTTGTTTTCTTTATTAACCACGACTCCGAGATATAATGAACTCATCACTGCTGCTTCAAAAACAGCTCTCTTATAAACAAATGGCATCTGAGTGTTGCTTGCACAGAAAATGGAGAACTTGTTCACTATATGTTTACTGCTTTACTTGCAGCTTCATGCAGTCTCAAGATATCGACCATCTAGGCTGAATCAGTGAACCATGCCCCGAGATACAAGTACTTAGAGGCATAGTTCACGCTCACTCCTTCACATGACAAACAATGTCTATCATAATCCTCTCCATTAGTAACAAAAACTTTGTCTTATTTTCATTAATGACCATACCAATACCATTGTCCCTACAAAAGTGACATATAACTTCAAGCTTCTTCACACATATCTCACGACTTGTGCAAGTATCACATCATCGTCCATCAACAGTAACGTGTGCAAACTACCTAAAAATTCATCCGTTACGACTGCTCTTTTTAACATCTGTACCATCTGATCAATGTATAGGGCAAACAATAAGCAGCTCGAAGGAGCCCCCCTGGCAATCTCCAATCGACGCGTCTACAATTGCTGACTTAACCCGCTGAGTGCCAGGTCCGTATATATACGGACTCGCCGAAAAAAATTCGTAGCAGCGAAACTACTGCACCTATGGCTTTCATATTTCTACCAAATGTACCTTACGCTTCTGGCTAAGGCCCCTACAAACATATATCCCCCTACTCCCAACCATTCTCCGACAATGGGTCGCCGCGTAATCCTAGTCAGGGCATTTCATAGGAAAATGAAAATTCCTCATGAAGTGGTATAAGAAAATGTTTTTCCACCTCCTAGACCTGGCACTCTACAATTCCCATGCTCTATACCAACATGTGACAGGGAAGAAAGAGGTGCTGAACAGGTACACCCTCGAGGTCATCAGAGAGTTGCTACTTGAACACTCGGACCGGAGACGCCCAGAGAGACACCAAAGAAATGAGGAGATGCCCACACGTTTAGCTCAAGGGCACTTCATATCCCCTGTCGAGTCAACCGAAACAAGGGTAAATCGGCAAAGACGGTGTAAAGTGTGTATGGCTACCACAAGACGAGCTGAAACCAAGAAAAAAGACACGAGATACGAGTGCAAGGATTGTGATGTGGGACTGTGCATTCACCCTTGCTTCAAGGAGTACCACACACTCCTATACTACTGAAAAAGACAGTAAAATAATGTACAGTTATATTTATAAGTACTAAAAATAAGTGACATGTAAATATCGTATAAATAATAGTAAATATTGTGACATGAAATCAAATACACTACTGAAAAATGACAGTAAAATCATGTGCAGTAATAATTATAAGTGTGTGAAATAATAAAAATAAGTGACATGTAAATATAGTTATAAATAATAGCAAATAATGTGACCTCAAAAAACAAAAAAAACGTGTGATTGGCGTACTTTCTGGGTCCGTATCTCGTTTTCTGAGTGTGCGTACATCATCAAAACTATTGTGAGTGGCTAAAAGTAGTCCATACTCAATGGTGATATACTCTAAGTACTCGCAAAGTGTCCGTGCAAAGACAAAAAGAACCGTATAAAATAAATAAACATTCGACGGGAGACGTAAAACTCTACGGTGTCTACACTGAAAATTTCAACTTCACTCGCGACCATCGATGACCGATTTCTCAGTGAAAATGTACAAGGTGAGTCCCTTTTTTTTTTTTTACCATTTTTCTTCTTTTTTCACACATATTCATATATTAGGCCAATAAAAAAAAAATCGAAAACCGCCCGGCACTGGCAGATGTACACTGAGCAAAATTAGCCGGCACTCTGCGGGTTAAGAATGTTCTTGGTGCACTTGTACATTTTTTTTTTTTTTTTTTTTTTTTACATCTGTGCCTATAGCGCCTGTAGGCAGTGGTGATCCAGGGCTCGGATGGCAGTCTCTGGAGGTTCACTTGAGGGGTGTGATGGTTGGTCCTCGCCCGTGGTGGCGCAGGCAGGATTTTTTTTTATAGTGACGCCTGTGATTAGAGGCTCATGCCGCCCCCCTGTGTCCTCCGATGCACTCGCAATCAAAGGTAGAGTTGATGGGCAGGGCATGTGGGTGTTCTTAGGCCACTCGACGGTGCAGAAAGGTTTTGGTTTTCTTCGGGGATCGAACTCGGGTCACCGAGAACGCCAGTCGGAGACGCTAACCACTCCGCTACCGCCCCACATTACTTTGATCGTCTGCAGCATTACTCTACCACACCCTAACTCCCTGAGACACTCGATTAACTTCATCCGAGTGACTCTATCGTAAGCTTTACTAAAATCTATAAATAAAACGTACAATTTTGCCCTTTTGAATACAGCATAATTACATAATAATCTTAAAGTTAACATCTTTTCTATACAATCTCTGTTCTTCTGAGCTCCCGCTTGACATTTATCAATAACGCACCAAAGATTCATTCTATTGAGTAACATTGTGTCATAAATTTTGGCAAGCGTATCCATTATACTAATCCCTTTATAATTATTACATATAAAAAAAAATCCTGAATTCAACAACACTACAAGTTTACTATAACACCATGACATCGGGTAGTAACAGCGTGTAAATACAATGTTGAATATTGTTAAAATAAACAATAACCATATCACAGGAAGTTTTCTATTGATACCTGGGCAGTGGGCATATACCACTGTAACTTTTGTTTAGGTTCAGACTGTCCACCACTCTGCCCAACTCGTTAACAGTAAACGGGTCATCTAACACTGGTATATAAGGTGCATTTCCAACGTCATTGTTTTCAATTATTTCTACATTGGGAGGGTTTAATAAATGTTCAAAATGCCCTTTGAATTGTTCATCTTTTGGCTGCTTTACATTTTCTTCTCCAACCCCTCCTTTCCAGTTTATGGATTTCCATATCAGTCTGTTATCCCTAGTGTCTAAAAGACGTTTCCACCGCGGTTGTGTCTCGTCCCACTCGTGTTGCGCGTTGGAGTGTGGCCTGGTGAAGGTGGCGGCGATATCCATGATTGCCCAGGAGCCCTCAGCGATGACTTGCTCCACGTCCACACTCTCGCCATCCACCACGATTGAGGCGCTATCTCCTGCAGTGCGTTAGCCAAGCCTTCGACGTCAATACCCTTATAGTTGATCAATACAGACTACTATACGTCAGTACAGACTCTTGCATAACTTATCTTGTGGCGTAAACTTCTACTATTGTCCCAATGCTAACGCCCTCTGCAACGATTCGATTGGTGAAACCGTTAATTGTCAAGCCTTCGGTAGCCAGCGTAATAGTGAGTGGCGCGTGGTCGGAGCCTGGGAATGTCTTGGTGCACGTTAATATCCTTTATGATATCAATACAGTTACCTTTTAAATGCATAGATCGATCTCTGTTATCCAGGTCGAGCGCCTTCTGAATGACAATTCACCTCCCAAATTTCTTCCTTCGTGGTGTAGGTGTTTGACAACGACCATATCGTTGTTGTTGCATACATTCACCAGCGTCCTACCGTGGCTGTTGACAAAGTCGTCCTTCACTCCTCAGTACTGGTAAGGGTTGCCGCTGGTGTCTGTGATGCTCGGCGTCCCCACTCATGCGTTGAAGTCGCCCATCGCGATGACATTCCCAGCCTCTAAAGCAGCGTTTCTCAACCGGGGTTGAACCCTAGGGTTCCGCGAGAGGTCGTTAGGGGTTCCGAGAGAAACTGATATATATTATATATATATATATATATATATATATATATATATATATTATATATATATATATATATATATGTATATATATATATATATATATATATATATATATATATATATATATATATATATATATATATATATATATATATATATATATATATATATATATATATATGTATTATTTTATTTTTATTTTTACATCACAAAAAAAAGTGGTAACACAAAGCCAGCTTAATTGCCAGTCCCTAAAAAGAAGACAAGAAGAGAATAAAGAAAGGGGGGTGGGCCAATTTAGTTCGGGAGGTGTCTTGTTACTCTACTCTTGAAAAGATTTAAGTCGTAGGAAGGTGGAAAAATAGAAACAGGAAGAGAGTTCCAGAGTTTACCAGTGAAAGGGATGAAATACTAAAGATACTGATTAACTCTTGCATTAGGAAGATGGACAGAATAGGGATATGATTGAGTAGAAAGTCTTGTGCAGCGAGGCCGCGGGAGGGGGGGTAGTTATGCAGTTAGCAAGTTCAGAAGAACAGTGAGCATGAAAATAACTGTAGAAGATAGCAAGAGAAGCAACATTGCGGCAGTGATTTAAAGATTGAGGGCAATCAGTCAGAAGAGGGTTGTTGATGAGAAGAAAAGCTTCTGACTTAACCCTGTTTAGGAGAGCTGTATGAGTGGATCCCCCCAAATATGTAAGACATACTCCATACATGGGCGGATAAGACCCTGTACAGAGCAAGCAACTGGGAGGGAGAAAAAAATGGACGCAGATGCCACAGGATACCTAACTTCTTAGAAGCTGTTTTAGCAAGAGAAGATATGTGAGATTTCCAGTTCAGATTTTTAGTAAAGAATAATCCAAGAATGTTCATTGTAGTAGAAGGAGAGAGTTGAGTGTCATTGAAGAAGAGGGGATAGCTATCTGGTAGGTTTTGTCGAGTAGATAGGTGAAGAAATTGTTTTTTTGAGGCATTGAACAGAACAAAACAAGGTTTGCTTTACCCCAATCCGAAATTATAGAAAGATCAGAAGTTAGGCGCTCCGGTGGCATCCCTCCGTGAATCACTTAGTTCCTGTTGAGTTGAACATCTAATAGACGACGTTGAAAAATGCAGGGTAGAATCATCAACGTAGGAGTGGATAGGGCTTTGAGTTAGACTTAGAAGATCATTAATGAATAATAGAAAGATAGTGGGTGATAGGACAGAACCCTGAGGAACACCATTATTGATAGACTTAAGAGAAGAACAATGTCCGTCTACAGTAGGCTAATAAGTAGGCGTCTGCAAATAGGCTAATCATATGTAAATGCAATTTTTAGTTTTTTTTGGGTTTAATTTCATATTCGTAATATTACTATGTGAGTTTCGACAGGGGATGCTTGCAGCCTATGTTGATCTCAAGAAGGCGTTTGACTCAGTGCATCGTGAGACACTCTGGGATCTTCTGCGACTTCGCGGGATTCCTGCAAGGACTATTGGTTTGATGACTGGTCTGTATTCTGGGACTGAGAGTGTTGTGAAGTGTGGGGGAGCTGTATCCAGCTTCTTTCCTGTGAATACAGGAGTGAGGCAAGGGTGCGTCCTTGCCCCATCACTTCTCAACACTTGTATGGACTGGGTATTGGGCAAAGTTGTAGATCAAAGTGATTGTGGAGCATCCCTCGGCAACACCAAGATCACTGATCTTGTTTTTGCCGATGATGCAGTAATCTTTGCTGAGTCGCTGGAGATGGCTCTCGAGGCGCTGCACGAGGAGGCAAAGCCTTTGGGACTTGAGGTCTCCTGGCTTAAGACCAAGGTACAGGTGTTTGGAGGCTTACTAGATGAAACAGTACATTCTGTTCATGCGTGCGGCGAGGACATTGAGATCTTGGAAAGTTATACATACCTTGGTAGTGCAGTCCATAATGACGGCGGGTCACGTCAAGAAGTCTTACGGCGGATTAACATAGCCCACGGTGTTATGGACTCGCTCAGCAGGAGTATTTGGCGTTGTCGGTACCTGTGCAGGAGGACAAAGATCTGGTTCTTCAAGTCGCTTGTGATCCCTGTCTTACTCTATGGTTGTGAGACATGGACACTAAATAGCGACTTGAAGAGACGAATCGATGCCTTTGGTAATAAGTGTCTTCGCAGAATCATTGGGTATCGCTGGGATGATTACGTGTCAAAGCAGCGATTGCGCGGTGAGACTGAATTGAGGCCTATTACCTGCATAGTCCGTCAGCGCCAACTTCAGCTATATGGGCATGTGGCACGCTACCCTGAAACCGATCCTTCCCATCGGGTTGTATCTGTAAGAGACAATCCGGCGTGGAGGAGGCCAAGGGGGCGTCCACAAGGCTCGTGGCTGAGGCAAGTTGATGTTTCTTGTCGAGAGCTGCCTGGTATGGGAAAGGAGCCTGCATGGGGACTCGCGCGTGGTGACCCCCGGGAGTGGCGTCGTAGGGTGGACGAGGCGACGCGCCCCCGGCGTATGCCCCCAATGATGATGATGAATTTTACTATACACGTACGGCATATTCTTGGAAAATTCTTGGGTATTATAAAAAGTCTTCAACCTGTTATATCATTTGAAAGTATAATAATCATAGGGAATATATTTAGCGACGTCTATACGGCACCAGTGTGAAACCGCCTTTAGTAGTATCTGTGTACCAAAAGACAACCACAGGTTTCACATTAGAGAAGCAAATTTCATTATCTAAATTGACTTCAAAAATAACATTTCCTTGACGCATATATTTGTTCACATGACATTTTGCCTTCATTTATCTTATGCCTTTTCAACATTATCAATAAACGATTAAGTTATTGTAATAGTTATTATCTGTTTTCGTTTTGTTTATATGTGTTATGATATTGGTTATTTATGTTTATTTTTTTGTGTTTTCAGATATGGTTGATTTTTTTGTGTGTGAATGAAAATCTCCGTATGAGGTCTCTTGAACAAATAGTTTGATTTCGGTTCTGCATTTTTTTTTTTTTTCATTGTGAATAAGCTTAAGAAAAACGTAACTTATTTATTGCTTAAACCAGTAATCAGAAGAAAAAACATATTGTTTTCCTTAAGAACTTTAAGTTTATAAAAGAGAAGAAAGATATTAATAATGATTTGTAAGAATTTTTATGTAGGGGCTCCCTGAGACATGAAAATATTTGCAAGGGTTCCACAGGGGTAAAAAGGTTGAGAAACGCTGCTCTAAAGTGTAGCTGGCGTCTAATAAAAGTCCCATACTGTGCAGGGTGGTAATGAGACGAGTATACAGGGGGTATGTAGCTGCCGCCCAGCTCTAGGTTCGGCCATTGTGACAGTACAACCCAGATCTGACTCTCGGTTTTAGTGTCCACATAGCTTATGTTTTGAGCGAGGTTACTCTTCACTAGCATCACCACTCCTCCTCTGTGCTGGCCAACTCGAGAAACATTCTTGTAAATATAAAAGCCAGGCAGATTCAAGTTGAAATATTTCTTGGCCTCCATTATCCAAACGATGTCATATCTAAGAACAAAATAGAGGATATTCGGATCTTGTAGCTTATCCTTAAGTCTGGCGATATTCCAAGACCAGAGTTTAAGTTCGTTGCTAGTGTTGGGAGTTAGAAAAAACGAGGTGTGAATATATCAATGATGACACCATCTCTCAGCAACACACGGTTATTCCAGTCGTATTTGATATTCATGCCGACGTTTTCTGCTTTCTCCTTCTCTACCCGTTATCTTCTCCTCAACCGTGCAGTTTCTTTCCTAACGGCAGTGTGGACGTCCTTCTTGATGTACACAGTTGAAAAGGGTAACCTGTCATTTTTAAAGTTTTTGGCCAGGCTAAGGATGTAATCTCTCTGGGTCTGGTCATTTACCGTGATGAGAATCGGTCTCTTATTCAGCTCATTTGGTTGTCCCAGGCGCCTCACTCTCCAGCTGGATCGGTCCAATACTTTGGTGCAGCTTGCCGTCTCGAACACTTTCTGGATCTTGATATCATGTTTTGCCAATCTCATCAGAAGCCTCCGACAAACCAGTTAAAATATGGTTGCGTCGCTTTCTAACCATGTCCAGCAACACCGTTCCTCACTTTAACCCTTTATGGGTCCTAGCACCTCTTAAATACCTTCTGGTGCCCACCTTGCTTCCGCTGTAATAATGTGGAGCGTAAAAACTGGTAAAAACTGAGGTCACTCAAGCCTTTTGTTGTGCTGCAGCAACGCCCCCTACCACCAACCCACACACAGACGAACTGGTCAAGAGCACACTGTGGATATAGCGCCTTCCACACACACACACACACACACACACACACACACATACGGAAGAAAAGATAGGTATTGACGGTCTGCTGATGCCATAAAGAGCCGATCAGCTGGGCGAGGACTGAGACTGTGAGGGAGCTACCTACATCACAACCAATCACAGATTGTTCCGCGGTCACGTGATATTTTGGCCACAAAAAACTGCATATATCTCATTCAGGATGCATTTTTAAGCAAAAAGAATATGAGTATAGTGATTATGTACCCTATATTGCATCCAAGGCTTCATAATATGCCGCGTTTTGGTCGGAGTAAAAAGTCCATTGAAACCACATATTGATATAGTCAAAATGTTGAAATACTACTGATCGATTTATTTCTTTAGAGCTCCCCAGGTGGGCTCAAAACATAGTATGTATCGGTTACCTGCTACAAATAAAATAAAATAAAATAAAACGACATTTTTAGTATTATATGCATTATATTTGGAATGGATCTTTTGAGTCAAACAATCTTAGAAAGCGGGGGAAATGTTCTGATATGGTGAAAAAGGTGCCCGGGCTAAAAAAAAAAAAAAAAAAAAGTTGAGACTGCTATAGAGAAACCTAACGGCAGAAGTCGTGTTTACCGATGACGTCATGTTCTGCTTAGGTCTCAGGAACTGCTTCTGCAACAGGCGTTGCAGAAGGTGGCTGATATTTTTCTGTGACTATAATCAGAGAAATTACTTAGTACTTAGTGTCGATGAAAATGACTTATATTCGATATGAGAGAGAGAGAGAGAGAGAGAGAGAGAGAGAGAGAGAGAGAGAGAGAGAGAGAGAGAGAGAGAGAGAGAGAGAGAGAGAGAGAGAGAGAGAGAGAGAGAGAGAGAGCACCTGCACAACGTTGTTTCAGATATGGGTCACAGCTGCATAACACCACAGTCTTGATGGGGCTGAAATCGGTGAAAGAGGTCAAGTACCTGAGAATGGTTCTCAATAAGCATTAAGATACGCAGGGAGAGATATTAAGGTTAAGGGCATGGCAAGGGAGACAAAGCACTGAGAGACGCAGGGAAAGATCTTAAGGTGTCAGGGCAGGGGAAACAAAGCACTGAGATTCAGGGAGATATATTAACTAAGAGGAGAGCAAAGGAGACAGTCATAGAGACCTTAGGTAAGATTATGAAAGGAAGCAATGAACATACACGAGATAAGGGACTATACACCGTTATAGTCCAGTAATTAAATAGCAGAGGTTGGACAAAATTGCTTTATTTTGTTTCTCAACTGATGTTGACAGGAAATTAGGTCTACTAGCCAGGATAAAAAATTCTACCCTGATCTGCTCACTGCTAGTACCCCAAATTTTCCGTAATCCAAGATGGCCGCCATCACAGGTACCGAATACCAAAAATTAGCATATCTTCCAAACTAATAGAGCTATAAATGCAAACAAAGTGTCTAATCCTATGTTTTGGGGGCCAGAGAATTCATTTACAGCGATTTTAATAAGATTGAAACGATCTGATAAAGATGCCACGACCTTCCCAGACAACATGTGCTCCACACTGCCTTCAGCATACACTTGGGACATCACCTCCTTCAAGCCGGAACCAGCCATGAGACTACCAATAGAGCCCAGGAAGCTCATCTGTGTATCGAATCCACCCAGGATGAGGACGATCTGATGCAGTGGACTCTCTCTTGGCTGAGCTTCGATGATCATGAAGGCAATCCACCACAACTGTTGGTCGAAGGTGATGACTGGAGTTGTGCTGTACCGGCTAGCATGGTCCACAACATACTCCAACGTGGAGCGCACACAGATAGGGTCAGATGGCTTGAGGTCAATCATGGGCAGGAATATGTTAGAGCTTTTTCCAGGATGTGAGATGTTGCGATGCAGCATCTGCATGTACCCTGACCACATAGGTTGTGGTTTGGGAAGGTGGAAGGCCACTGTCCACATCACATCAAGGTTGTCATTCTGTATGTCACGCTGGAACACTTCAATATTGGTGTACATAATCTTGGACAGAACTGTCTTTGGATCTCTCTGTTCCACCAGATTCACTTTTGCTAGTCGCTTGACGACCTCCATGTCCACCTTGAATCGTGGGATTCTCCTGGTACTCTGGACAGCTGGGGTGAATGTCGCCATTTGGCCCATTACATGGATTGACCCGTGGCCATCTAAGGTTCTGGAGGCGTGGTCAACATTGTCTGCTTGGTACTGGAGGAAAGAACCTGCAACTTATTCTGGGAGATCAACACCTTGCACTGCCGCAGCGTTGCTTCTGTACTTGTTTGCTTCTGTATATGAAGAGCAGAAGCCAAGTTTGTTGATCATGTCAACCAGATCACGGTGACCATACTTGTGTTCCAGTGTCACGCTGAGACCAACTTGCAGGGGTGGGAGAAATGAGCGAGGACATGTGGACTGCATGATAGACTGACCTATTGAGGCCACATGCAACTTTGCATTTCTGCTCTTGATAATTCTGCCTAGGAGCAGTTGCAATGAATGAGGCAGGTATGCAACATTTGATTCAACAGAACGCATATCCTCCGAAGTTGGGTACTCCTCATTATGACGTTCCATGGATTTTATCTCTGTTCTTATGAATTTCCCAACAGTTTCAATAAGTCTGTCCATATCGGAGAGTTCTTTCATTTCACTTGCTCTGTCATGTGCTTCTTGAATGATGGATTTAACATTGGACGTCAGAGCGACGATATTAGGACGTTGTCTGATGGTGGTAATTGATACCCTTGCACCATAGTGGTTCTCCAGCTCTCACTTCAGTTGCTTGGGGGTGTCGACTTCCTCTTCGGTCATGCCACTCTCTCTAAGCATAACTTGGTGCAAGTCTTGCTGTGTGATGGTCTCATCGTCTTTTTCTTCCAGAAAGTCAATTGCATATTGAATAACACCCACTTTGGATGTGCTTCTAGGTCGACCAACTTTTCTTCTCTTGGTGGAAGAATTGCATTCTTCAGATGCAAATTCCGGAGGGGCCTTTCCCTTCATGAATAAGTCCTTGCATGTGTGGTGGTATAGGGCCTCCTCAGATGGTAGATCATTTATCACTGAAAGACGAGACTGGACCTTCAAGGCCCAATCATCCTCCCTGGTGTGACAGTGACGTAGAATGTTCTCTTGAAACCCTAGAGTAATAACATGACTGTATCTGTAGCTAGCTTTGGTAAGATTTTTCTGTGCAAGAGACATTTCAACAAAGACTCCACAGAAGAGGCAGTGGGTTTTGAAAGCAAAGACATTTTCCTCAGCTGATCTCAGGTTTGCCTTAACCACTTCAGAAGAATCACGCTTTTTGGCAGATTTGGTAGTTTTGGGATTTGTGTGCCTGCTCCTGCATACTTTGTGCACAAGGATATCATGATTTATGTCAAAGACCAAATCTGGGACATCTAAGTTTCTCTCTTTGTTCGCTTTGTTAATGCCAGCACACCCTTTCTCTGTCAGTTTGACATAGTCATTGGACTTATCTAGGTCAATCACTTCTCTACAGATGACACACGCCATCTCTGTTCAGTCTTCAAGTTAGTTCATCTACCCTCCACCACAATCATGCTGTTATTCCATGCACATGCAGCCTGTAGAAATTAAACTAAATTAAGACATTTACAATCTAGAAACATTTCAAATAACAACAGTGAAGGCATGCTGTGGATTACAAATATGACAGAATAAAGTAGAATCATATGACCATTTTTTGCACAAAATTTAGAGCATGATTTCAATTATCTGCAATAAGGTCACATACAGACAAATAATACCATAACAAATTAACTCCTTGACCTGAAAAACATTGGATTAGACACTTTGTTTGCATTTATAGCTCTATTAGTTTGGAAGATATGCTAATTTTTGGTTTTCGGTACTCGTGATGGCGGCCACCTTGGATTACAGCAAATTTGGGGTACTAGCAGTGAGCAGATCAGGGTAGATTTTTTATCCTGGCTAGTAGACCTAATTTCCTGTCAAAATCAGTTGAGAAACAAAATAAAGCAATTTTGTCCAACCTGAGTGGATTATTTTACTTTAATTACTGGACTGTTATGAAAAGAAAACCAACCG
Organism: Chionoecetes opilio; assembly: GCA_016584305.1. Taxonomy (NCBI): domain Eukaryota; kingdom Metazoa; phylum Arthropoda; class Malacostraca; order Decapoda; family Majidae; genus Chionoecetes; species Chionoecetes opilio. The sequence continues at coordinate 99,052 of JACEEZ010023387.1, forward strand.
TAATAGACACCTTGGAACCGTGGATTGATAGCATGTTGATATCAAGGCATCTGAGAAGAGCACAATATACAACATGAATGAAAATAATTGGAATGGTGTGTGTGTGTGTGTGTATGTGTGTGTGTGTGTGTGTGTGTGTGTGTGTGTGTGTGTGTGTGTGTGTGTGTGTGTGTGTGTGTGTGTGTGTGTTGTCGTGGGGGTGAAATGAAGCATTATAATGTGTTTAGGACACGCAAAAAGAAAAGCTAGAGATGAGATAATAAAAAAAAGACTAAGTAAAAAAAAAATAAGAGTCTGACTGAGGTATCTAAAAAGAACGTCACAGTGAAACTGAGGGATGGAATGACAAAGAGGGAGGACACCTGAAAATTGTAGTGGTTAGAGACCGTAGAACAGTGATTCGGAAACGGGAGGCACTTGGCTCCCAGGGGAAGAATTTCAGATCTAAGTGAAGGAATTTCAGTTTTGGGAGGAATCCAAACTGTGTGAGATTATATTACTTTGTACACTGTTTTATATCGAATAAGATTCCAATGTTAATTATTTATATTTTTTACATTAAAGGGGACTGACCAAGGGCAGAAAAAAACCTTAATAGCGAGGATGAATATAGTGAAGTTCACTAAAGTCTTTCCAATTTATCAAGGCACTTTAGTTGTGGCCGCCTGAGGCGTATGACCGAGACCACCGAGAGATCTCGGTGGCCACGGTATGACCGCTAGTTGTGATGCCACTTCACCCCCGTCAGCTACTATAAACTTCTATATACCCTCCTAACTACTATACACAACTATATACCCTCCTAAAGGCTTCCATTTGCCTTCATTTCTAAGAAATATTTATTTACGTTGTAAATAGTTTCCCTTGGCTTGGCTGTGGAGAACACGTGAGCGAGTTGTAGGAGAAGCTTCCATGATGGATGACCTCGAGTGAGATAATCACCGCAGCCCACAGGGCAGGGTCTGGCGCGGTGACCTGTGGTCACCCTACTTGACAACGTCGCACAAGCAACTCTGCCACAACTTATGTATAGGGATGTATACAAACATTGTTTTGACCTCAAAAACGAATCGTTCGTAGAATTATGTGGTCTTATTATATAATTAAACGTACACACAATATTTAAAACTCATTTATAAGTAGTTGGGGAGGCGGTAGCGGAGTGGTTAGCGTCTCCGACTGGCGTTCTCGGTGACCCGAGTTCGATTCCCGAAGAAATCCAAAACCTTTCTGCACCGTCGAGTGGCCTAAGAACACCCACATGCCCTGCTCATCAACTCTATCTTTGACTGCGAGTGCATCGGAGGACACAGGGGGGCGGCATGAGGCTCTAATCACAGGCGTCACTATAAAAATCCTGCCTGCGCCACCACGGGCGAGGACCAACCATCAGAGCATATAACAGCATGGTTGAACAGAAACACAGAAAAAGCATGGACATAAAACAGAAAGCATGGTAGAACATAAAAAAGATATATTGATGACAATCTGAAGAGACTGTTAGAGCCCTGTTTGGAGCAGGCTCACGGTTCAGTCTCCGTTTTAGTTGAAATATTAATAGGTACAGTGGATACTGTACATGAATAAGGTTAAATGTTGTGTCCCGGGATGAGGAGCCTTTTCGTACCATATCCCCAAAAGGCAATGAGAGGAAATGAGCGCCGTGGCAGAATTATTCAGCGTTGTCCATGTCCCATACATTTAGTTTTCTTCTCTCTTTATAATGGGCTTTATTTCCTTAGAGTCAGGCGATAATCGCCTGAGTGTAGAGTGTCACATTATAATACCAGCCTTAACTGTCTGTTTCAAGTAATAATGTAAAGTAGTGTCGCTTTCATCGTCTATAACGGCCACCTTGGCTATCATTTTCTTTCACTGACAAACCTGGTGAACAAGCCTACAACTTTTCTACCCTCCAAGACCTAGAGCAGCTGGTGCAGCACCCTACCCGTATTCCTGACCGCCTTGGAGACACGCCCAACATTCTTGATCTTTTCCTTACTTCTAACCCTTCAGCTTAATCTGTGAAATTATTCTCTCCATTTGGTTCCTCCAATCATAATCATATTTATGTAACCTTTCCTATCTCTCCGGTGCCGCCCCGGGACCCACTTAAGCGGAGATGCTTCTGGCATTTCAACTCAGCTAAGTGGGAGGACCTAAGGCAGTACTACTCTGATTTTCCATGGAATTATTATTGCTTTAATGTCAGAGACCCATCTTTTTGTGCAGAGCGTATAACTGAGATAATTTTCTCTTGCATGGAGGAATACATTCCATACACATTCTCTAGTCCTAAAGCTCGTCAACCTTGGTTCAACTATGCATGTTCTCATGCTGTCCAAGACTGAGAGGTGGCTCACAGACGGCACCGTAACCTTCCATCTCCTGAAACTCATGCTCTTTATATTTCTGCACGTAATCATGCCAAATCTCATCTTCAACTTATCAAAAACTCTATCATTCATAGAAAATGTAAAAATCTTTCTGAGTGAAACTCCTCTTGTGACTTCTGGCATTTAGTTGAAAACATCTATAACAAAATGTCTTCTTCATCTTTCCCACCTATGGTTCTCCCGGATGGCTCCACAGCTGTCTCATCTATTTTTAAGGCTAAGCTCTTTGCTCAAACCTTTGCTAAATTTAACTTCTGGTTGATGAAAGGCTTGTTCGTCTTTCTCTTCCATCCTCTGACTATGTTATGCATGTTATTAAGATCCTTCGTAATGATGTATTCTTTGCCCTAGATCTTCGGAAGGCTTAAAGTAGTCGTCCAGACCCAAATTTTTTTTGCCGAATTATGTTGAATGCACATTCAAAACACCTAATCCACCAAAAATAATTGATTTCCAGGCCATATTTCCGTAAAAACACGACTTTTGTAAAAAGCGCGCGAAAAAAAAAAATCTTCCCTCCAACAGGGCTACGACTGTTATTGATGACGTCAGAATAGGGACGCCCGCAGACACTCTGTCTGACACCTGTCGGCAAATGTTATGATGAGCGATTGAACTTCGGTGTCAGACAGTGAATCTGTCGCTGTGACAGATCTAGAGTACGATGCTCAATCTGACACCGAAAGAAATGACGCTGGTCGCGTATACTATGAGGAAAACGAACCTCAGATTGTCATGGGATCCTATATGTTTGAGCCCGAGTACGAGGTGGATGAACAGGTGTTAGCAGAGCCTGAGGTTCAGCAGGAGGACCTGGCACTTCTCCAAAACATGGATTGGTAAATAAGGTTAAACCATGTGTGTGTGGGAATCACAATGAAGGTACTTTCGAGAAAATCCTATGGTTAGTTTTGGAGCTACAGTCAAACGTAATTCCTCGGAAACCACATACTAGCATTAACTACAGCAAAGAGTTGGAAAATATGCGGGCGGGAAGGCAGAAAGTGTGACAGCCACACCACCACAGGGCACGCCCACGCCCACTCCACAACT
>JACEEZ010023387.1:107500-155000 GCA_016584305.1 Chionoecetes opilio
AAAATTTTTTTCTCACTCTTCAAGACTTCAATTTAAGATTATAGACGAAATGCTGTGGACACGTAGCTCAGAAGAATTTCTCGTTGAATGCATACGAGGCCACCCTTGTCTCTGGGACCACAGATCAGACTTGTACACCAAGAAGGCCTTGATATTCTAGGTCTTATCTAGGTCTTATTATATCTAGGTCGATATTAGATCTACTATTGATAATACACATAATTAAGTGTATACCAGCGATAGCTTGCCCTGGCGTCGGAGCCATGTTTATTTACAGTCGAAGGAACAGCTGACTGGTAGTGCAGGCGAACGATTGTGTGTGTGACGGCTTGCAGTCAGAAAATTGTTAGTTTTTAGAAAGTTGCTGAAAAAACTAGACGGAAAAAGTGCTAGTGTGACGCCGCCATTAGTGCTTAGTATTGGCCGAAGCCACCACCCCGGGAGGCGGGACACAAACCCCGGCTAACACCCGGTACCCAGTAACTGTTGAGTGGGCAGGGACTCGGCTTTTAAGGAGATCGACCATCTTTCTCCGCACCGCCCGGGGATCGAAAAGGATTTCTCGGTTGTGAACAAAGCGTTCTAACCACCACACTACGGAGTACCCCTGTGTGTGTGTGTGTTTGTGTGTGTGTGTGTGTGTGCGTGTGTGTGTGTGTGTGTGTGTGTATTCACCCACGGTCATGTCCGCGCGAGCTGGACTCGCGATCGCCAGTTTTACCCTCTCGGAAAGAGCTTTGAGCTCGTACTGACCGATCTTTAGGTAATGTAGGTGTGTGTGGTAGGTGTGTGTGTGTGTGTGTGTTTGTGTGTGTGTGTGTGTGTGTATGTGCATAATTGTTAATGAATCTTGAGTTTACGCTTTCATTAACAGGTTGACTTATTAGACCTGGTGCCATTGGCATGTAGTGGACGGTTTTCCTTTACCCACAATGCAGTTAATGACAATCGAGTTGTTGCAACCAATTTTCCTCAATGTTTGGTATCAGTGGTAATGCAGAATAGTTTCCTGATATACAGTATATATATATATATATATATATATATATATATGAGGCGTCCCGCATTAGAAGGGCCGCTCAGACCATTCTGCCAAAATCGATTTTACAGTGTATATCACTCTATTGAGGTCTTAACTTTCGTCTGGGAGTGGATGAGTGTCCTGTCAGTAAGGTCGAACATCTTTACAAGGAGAAAATAAATATTATGTTTAGTCGACCATCGATGCAGACGTAACACGCTGCTGAGCAAATATTCCGCGTTAGAAGGGCTGCCCATCCAGGATGAGTGGCCGTTATAATTCGGAAAATTTCCTCGGGGAAATTCCGTATTAGATGGGCCGCTCACTCCAGTGAAGGGAGGATCGGCCTATCAGAGCCCTCCCCTCCCCTCCCCTCTGATAACGGGACGCTCTCAGATAATGGGAGCAGGGTTGGCATTTGGTATTTTTCAATACCAAATTAGGGTAAATTTGGTATTGAAAAATCCATTTGGTATTGAAGCACCGTGATTGGTATTAGACTTAAATTTGGTATTGAAACTAAAGAAATTTGGTATTGAACGATAAATAAATAAATAAAATAAATAAACAAATAAATAAAAATAACAAAGGACACACACACACACACACACACACACACACACACACACACACACACACACACACACACAGTTCAACCTCCCCAGTAAACAACTAGTAATTAAAAATGTAATAATTGTTTTCATAATCTATTACTTTATTTTTATTTTTTTTATCTGTGCAGCATGATTCTGTTTTCATGGTCAGCCTGCAGACCCGCGACGCCAGGATTGTTATTATAAGGCTAATAATAAATAGTCATTAGTTACGGCCGCGCCAACCAAATAGCGAGCCACGACAACTATCTTTTGTATCTTCCAAGGCCTGGTTCCCACGCATCTCTTTCGAGACTGGTACGCGTCTCATACAAGTCCGCATTACGCAGCAACAGACTATGGTCTCTGGCCGTGGTCTGAAATTACGAAAACATGACGTTTTCTCATTAGTTTTTTTTTTTTTTTTTTTTTTTTTTTTTTTTTTTTTTTTTTTTTTTTTTTTTTTTTTTTTTTTTTTTTTTTTTTTTTTTTTTTTTTTTTTTTTTAGTAGTAGTGATAGTAATATAAGATGTAATTTTTTTTAATAGTTACTACTACTACTAGTAGTTTTAATACTACTCCTACTACTACTAGAGGGTAACTGGATGAGCGGCCCTTAAGCCAACGCACTGTTTCTTCACCATTTTTTCCACTTTATGTTATTGTTAATATTGTTATTTTGTGTTTTTATGTTCCAATATTAACGAATTACCATTATTGTGCAGTATTAAAAAAAAAAAAGCACTCAAACTTCGGTGAACTTCCGAAACCATAACACAGTATGCCATAACTATGCAAAAATTTGGTAGTGAATATCACGATCTCGAACATTTTTTGAGGCCATCGTGATTGTGATTGCCTACCGGTTATTTTGAGACTAAGTTCATTGTCATAGCATAATTAATAAGAAAGTTATGGTTGTCAGAAGTTCGCCAAACTTTGAACGCATTTTTCTCACTTTTTTATTTTGGCGCGAGCGGCCCTTCTAATGCGGGACGCCTCATATATATATATATATATAATATATATATATATATATATATATATATATATATATATATATATATATAATTATATATATATATATATATATATATATATATATATATATATATATAGATATAGATAGATAGATAGATAGATAGATAGATAGATAGATCTATAATAATATAAGCGAAAGTGTGTCGGTCTGTCTGTCTGTCTGTCTGTCTGTCTGTCTGTGTGTGTGTGTGGTATAGGTTCCGCCCCCCGTGGCGCAAACACCTCATATGGCACATTTTTGGAATCAGGTTGACCAGGGGAAGGTCATAAGCCCACTTATGAGATGATCCGATCACTTTTTTTTTCTTTTTTTTTAGCAGCCTATTAGCGAGAATTGTGAAAAAAAGTGGGTTGCGAGAATTGAGGAAACCTTGATGTAGGGTGATGGGTAATGGGTGAGTGAATGGGTGGTGTGTTGGGTAATGGGTGTGGGGTGATGGGTGAGTGAATGGGTGGGGTGATGGGTAATGGGTGTGGGGTGATGGGTGAGTGAATGGGTGGGGGGTGATGGGTTGGGGGTGATGGGTGATGGGTGAGGGAATAGGTGGGGGGTGATGGGTAATGGGTGAGTGAATGGGTGTGTGGTGATGGGTAATGGGTGAGTGAATGGGTGAGGGGTGATGGGTAATGGGTGAGTGAATGGGCGGGGGGTGATGGGTAATGGGTGAGTGAATGGGTGTGTGGTTGATGGGTAATGGGTGAGTGAATGGGTGGGGGGTGATGGGTAATGGGTGGTTGAATGGGTGGGGGTGATGGGTAATGGGTGAGTGAATGGGTGGGGGGTGATGGGTAATGGGTGAGTGAATGGGTGGGGGGTGATGGGTAATGGGTGAGTGAATGGGTGGGGGGAATACATACATTTCTACATCCATGATTTCAGGAAAGTTAGAAGGGGCTATCTGGAGAGTCCATGTTTGGTGGGCCGAAGGCCCACCAAACACAGGTGGTGGGCCGAAGGTCCACCAATAGCACTCCGCAGGAGCTAGCCAAAAAGTCCGCCCGGAGGGCGGCTTTGCGGCTAGTATATTAATAAAAGCGAAAGTGTGTCTGTCTGTGTGTGTGTGTGTGTGTGTGTGTGTGTGGTATAGGTTCCGCCCCCCGTGGTGCAATCCGATCATATGGCACATTTTTGGAACCGGGTTGACCAGGGGAAGGTTTTAAGCCCACGTATGAGATGATCCGATCACTTTTTTTTCTTTTTTTTAGCAGCCTATTAGCGAGAATTGTGAAAAAAGTGGGTTGCGAGAATTAAGAAAACCTTGATGTAGGGTGATGGGTAATGGGTGAGTGAATGGGTGGGGTGATGGGTAATGGGTGTGGGGTGATGGGTGAGTGAATGGGTGGGGGGTGATGGGTGATGGGTGAGGGAATAGATGGGGAGTGATAGTTAATGGGTGAGTGAATGGGTGTGTGGTGATGGGTAATGGGTGAGTGAATGGGTGGGAGTGATGGGTAATGGGTGAGTGAATGAGTGGGGGGTGATGGGTGATGGGTGAGGGAATAGATGAATGGGTGTGTGGTGATGGGTAATGGGTGAGTGAATGGGTGTGTGGTGATGGGTAATGGGTGAGTGAATGGGTGGGGGGTGATGGGTGAGGGAATAGATGGGGAGTGATGGGTAATGGGTGAGTGAATGGGTGGGGGTGATGGGTAATGGGTGAGTGAATGGGTTTCATGATTTCAGGAAAGCTAGAAGGGGCTATCTGGAGAGTCTGTGTTTGGTGGGCCGAAGGCCCACCAATAGCCCTCTGCAGGAGCTAGCCAAAAAGTCCGCCCGGAGGTCGGCTTTGCCGCTAGTAATATATATATATATATACTATATATATAATATATATTTATTATATATATATATATAAGTATATATATATATATATATAAGTATATATATATATATAATATATATATATATATATTATACATATATATATATATATATATATATATATATATATTATATATATATATATATATATATATATATATCCTCTTCTAAGCCTCATCTTCCTTTCCTCACCGAAATTCAGTTGTCTGTGAGCACTGACAGAAGTCCCTTTTCTGTCTCCTCTTACTGTTTCTATTCTCATTTTCAATCCAAAGCTGGCTGTTGCGTATATGTGCGTAACGACATCACTTGCTCTCGTGCCCACGCCCTTGAATCTTCCGAATGTTCTACCACCTGGCTTCGACTTCAATGTCACTCTCTTACTAAATTTATGTGTTGTATATCTCTCACCTAACTCCTCGGACTATGTCAAATTTTTCGACTACCTAACATCAAAAGTGGAGCACATCTCATCTCATTTTCCTTTAGCAGAAAATTCCATTCCTGGGGATTTCAATGTTCACCACCAGCATTGGCTATTATCTTCTTTCACTGACCAACCTGGTGAACAAGCCTACAGCTTTTCTATCCTCCAAAACCTAGAGCAGCTGGTGCAGCACCCTACCCGTATTCCTGACCGCCTTGGAGAAACGCCCAACATTCTAGAGATTTTCATAACTACTAACCCTTCTGCTTACTCTGTGAAACTATTATGTCCGTTGGGTTCCTCCGATCACAATCTTATTATTTCTGTAACCTGTCCTATCGCTCCAGCGCCGTCTTGCGACCCACCTAAGCGGAGGTGCCTCTGGCATTTCAACTCAGCTAAGTGGGAAGACCTAAGGCAGCACTACTCTGATCTTCCATGGTATGATTACTGCTTCCATGTCAAAGACCCATCTCTTTGTGCAGAGCGCATAACTGAGGTCATAGTCTCTGGCATGGAGGCGTACATTCCACACACTTTCTCTAATCCTAAAGCCCGTCAACCTTGGTTTAACTTTGCTTGTTTTCATGCTGTCCAATATAAAGAGGCGGTTCACAGACGGTACCGTAACCATCCATCTCCTGAAACTGATGCCCTTTATATTTCTGCCCGTAATCATGCCAAATCTTTACTTCAACCTACCAAAAACTCCTTCATTCATAGAAAATGTCAAAATCTTTCTGAATCGAATTCCTCTCGTGACTTCTGGCATCTAGATAATAACATCTCTAACAACTGTTCTTGTTCATCTTTCCCTCCTATGCTTCAGCCAGATAGTTCCATAGCTGTCTCATCCATTTCTAAAGCTGACCTCTTCGCTCAAACCTTTGCTGAAAATTCCACTTTGGTTGATGAAGTTCCTCCTTCTCCTCCACCCTCTGACTATATTATGCCTGATATTAAGATCCTTCGTAATTATGTTTTCTTTGCCCTTTCTGGCTTATATCCTCGGAAGGCTTACGGTCCTGACAGAGTCCCTCCTATTGTTCTCAAAAACTGTGCTTCTGTGCTTGCACCCTGCCTGGTCAAACTTTTCCGTTTTTGTCTATCTAATTCCACCTTTCCTTCTTGCTGGAAGTTTGCTCACATCCAACCTGTTCCTAAGAAGGGTGACCGTTCTAATCTTTCTAACTACCGTCCAATACCTTTGACTTCCTGCCTTTCTAAAGCTTTTGAATCTACACTTAATAAGAAGATTCTTATGCATCTATCTGCTCACAATCTTCTAACTGATCGTCAGTACGGTTTCCGTATAGGGCGATCTACTGACTGGCGATCTTCTAGCTTTCCTAACTGAATCTTGGTCATCTTCCTTTAGGGGTTTCGGTGAAACTTTTGCTGTCGCCCTTGACATATTAAAAGATTTTGATAGAATCTGGCACAACTCTTTAATTTCCAAACTACCCTCATTCGGTTTCTATCCTTCTCTCTGTACCTTCATCTTAAGTTTCCTTTCAAACCGTTCTATTGCAGCTACTGTAGACGGATATTGTTCTTCTCCTAAGTCTATCAATAGTGGTGTTCCTCAGGGTTCTGTCCTATCACCCACTCTCTTTCTATAATTATAATTCATTAATGATCTTCTAAGTCTAACTCAAACCCCTATCCACTCCTACGCTGATGATTCTACCCTGCATTTTTCAACGTCGTTTATTAGACGTCCAACTCAACAGGAACTAAGTGGTTCACGGAGAGATGCCACCGAGCGCCTAACTTCTGATCTTTCTTTAATTTCTTATTTGGGCAAATGAAACCTTGTTTTGATTATTGCCTCAACAACCCAATTTCTTCACCTATCTACTCGACAAAACCTACCAGATAAATATCCCCTCTTCTTCAATGACACTCAACCATCTCATTCTACTACAATGAACATTCTTGGACTGTTCTTTACTAAAAATCTGAACTGGAAATCTCACATATCTTCTCTTGCTAAAACAGCTTCTAAGAAGTTAAGTGTCCTGTGGCGTATCTGTCCATTTTTTTCTCCATTCCAGTTGCTTGCTCTGTACAGGGGCCTTATCCGACCATGTATGGATTATGTCTCACTTGTTTGGTGGGGATCCACTCATACAGCTCTCCTAAACAGGGTTGAGTCAAAAGTTTTTCGTCTCATCAACTCCTCTCTTCTGACTGACTGTCTTCAATCTTTAAATCACCGCCGCAATGTTGCTTCTCTTGCTATCTTCTACCGTTATTTTCATGCTCACTTCTCTTCTGAACTTGCTAACTGCATGCCTCCCCCCTCCCGCGGCCTCGCTGCACAAGACTTTCTACTCATTATCATCCCTATTCTGTCCATCTTCCTAATGCAAGAGTTAATCAGTATCTTTAGTATTTCATCACTTTCACTGGTAAATCTGGAACTCTTTCATGTTTCTATTTTCCCACCTTCCTACGGCTTAAATAATTTCAAGAAAAGAGTAACAGGACACCTCCCGAACTAAATTGGCCCACCCCCCTTTTTTTATTCTCTTACTGTCTTCCTTATAGAGACAGGCAATTAAGCGGGCTTTGTTTTACCACTTTTTTGTGTGCTCCTGGCCAGTCCTTTATGATGTAAAATATATATATATATATATATATATATATATATATATATATATATATTATATTATTATATATATATATATATATATATATATATAATATATATATATATATATATATATATTATATATATATATATATATAATATAGTATATATATATATATATATATATATATATATATATATATATATATATATATATATATATATTATATTATATATATATATATATATATATATATATATATATATATATATATATAATATATATATATATATATATATATATATATATATATATATATATAATATATATATATATATATATATATATATATATATATATATATATATGTATATATATATATATATTTTTATATATATATATATTATATATATATTATATATATATATATTATATATATATATATATATATATATATATATATATATATATATATTATATATATATTATATATATATATATATATATATATATATATATATATATATATATATATACTAGATTATGCAGTAAAGCTTTGACAAAATCAGGCCTTAGAAGTATAAATAATTATCGCTGAATCAAAATAAAGTGAGAATATGTAAATAAAAAAAAGATATTCTACGTAAATATTTCCAGATGTAATTTACGAAAAAGAAAAATCATGAGTCTTAAATCTGTACTCTGTGAATGGATTCCTGCTGCCTGAAGGAACTTTAGACCTAAGGAATGTTTGGTTCAATATCAAAACTTTGTATAAGCTTCATGTATGAGAGAACTGCGGTACCTCCTTTGAAGCGCCTCTTTAGCTTTAAAAGCATGGTATCAAGAAGGATTTAAACAGAACTTTGTATTTCTAACATTGCAGAAAGAAAGAATTTTTTTTTCGGGCCGATAATTAAACTAACCATCTTGGATATGATATGGGATGGTATTGTACCAAAAAAAATATATTTGGGGATGTACTAGAAATCACATTTTTTTCAAATGATTAATATACAGAATGAACACATATATTTATGTCATTCCTTTTCAATCTTTATATATATATATATATATATATATATATATATATATATATATATATATATATATATATATATATATATATATATATATATATATATATCTTGATATTTCAGGGTGACAAAGACACTCGTCATACTTGGGGTTGTTTATGCGCAACGTTTCGCCAAAGGCACTTGGCATCATCAGGCTAAAAATAGTTAAAAATTTAATATATTACAATGCTAAAAAGCGAACATCTAAAAAAATTATTTCTTAAGAAACAATAAAGTAATCCTATATTATCTAAAATTACTAACTAATAAATAAAATATAATTTGTACTTAACGGACCTTGGTGTGTATGCTGTCTGAGTTGGTAGATGAAACATCAAGATGTACTACCAACTAAGAAAATCAACTATATATATATATATATATATATATATATATATAATATATATATATATATATATATAATATATATAATATATATATATATTACTGATTCAAAACATCTATATATGGTACATCTTATTCGAGTACGAAAACTTCAACCCGCCCGGCATCAAAACAAACGTTTGGTCTTTTGGTTTATTCCGGTCTCTCCCCACAGCTGACATGCAATCAGCAACAGCACACGTGAAGTTTGGCAACTTGACCTTCTTGTCGATGGTATAGCTGACTGTTCTTGCACTTTTCTTGTTTACAACAATCGGTTTACAACAATCGTGCGCAGGCAGCAATACTTTATGACAAGGCGAAACTAGTGTCGATAAACAAGGCGAAACTAGTGTCGATAAACAAGGCGAAACTAGTGTCGATAAACAAGGCGAAACTCCCCGATCTATATTTAAGGAAGGTCTAAATCCGGGCCTGAGCTTCACCCGCCCGATTAGCTTCCTTGCCGCTTATTTAACCTAATTAACGGTTATAACTCTGAATAACTCTACAAAACCCAAACCTATCCTAAACATAACCAAACCTAAATCAAACCTAAACCAAACCTTAACTTAATCTTATAGGCCTCTTCCATTTGCGACATTTCAGGAACCAGTTCACGGAACCCAAGAATTCAGGCGTTCCATTTGCGCACGAAAACCTGGGTCCGAGGCGACGCGCGTAGTGCCTCAGCAAAACCCTTGAACTTTCTCTACCCACATTGGGACGTCGGTAGCCTGGGTAGAGTTTTCAGTTCATAACAAACAATGGCCGCCTTGAGTCCTATTTCTCTTATCGTGAAGAGTTTTCCACATACACGAGTCGGAGAGGATGTCAGACAGGCCTACAAGGGGCACTTGGTGGAGGAATGCGTTCCCGTGATCTTAAACTTGATATGATCCCTTCACATCACAGCTGAGTTACCACTTTTAATATCTCTCTCTCTCTCTCTCTCTCTCTCTCTCTCTCTCTCTCTTCCTCTCTCTCTCCTCTCTCTCCTCCTCTCTCTCCTCTCTCTCCTCTCTCTCTCTCTCTCCTCTCTCTCTCCCCTCTCTTCTCTCTCCTCTCTCTCTCCTCTCTCTCCTCTCTCTCTCTCTCTCTCTCTCTCTCTCTCTCTCTCTCTCTCTCTCTCTCTCTCTCTCTCTCTCTCTCTCTCTTCTCTCTCTCTCTTCTCTCTCTCTCTCTCTCTCTCTTCTCTCTCTCTCTCTCTCTCTCTCTCTCTCTCTCTCTCTCTCTCTCTCTCTCTCTCTCTCTCTCTCTCTCCCCTCTCTCTCTCTCTCTCTCTTCCTCTCTCTCTCTCTCTCTTCTCTCTCTCTCTCGCTCCTTTGTCTCGTCCTCTTTTCTTCCTCTTCTCTCTCACTCTCTCCATCTCTCTCTTGCCTCGCACTGGTTTCCTGAAACTAGCACAAATGAAGGGCCTTTTTGCGTTTCATTTGTTTTAACACGGCGAAACATTGTAAACCATAGGAATAACCAACTCTGAACTGAAAGAACTAGGTTTCCTGAAACTTGGCACAAATGGAAGCCTTAATATGACTTAGGTTTAGGGTTAGGTTTAGAATAGGTTGGGGTTATGTTTGTAGAATTATTTAGAGTTAAACCCTTACTTAGGTAAATACAATATGATAGTATAATTATCGAATATTTATATATAATATACATTTTAATTCAATAACATCATGTTCTATATTTCTTTTAGGCGTCACGGACGACCATAGAACTATAGACTGACAGAGCGGACACTTGTGGATGCCAAATGGATGCTGAATAGACATCTACGCTTACGTCCGTCAAGTCCGAATTACCGTAATTTTTTTCTGTAAAATGTTCAACATCAAAATCATGCGTAGTTTACCGTAATAAATCTTAATCCAATAACTTGGGTCTAATTATTTACGCGTCCGGACGAGCGGACGAACAGACGGACTGAGACGACGAGCGACATGGGATGCCAATGCGCTGATGAAGATCCGCGCTGCGTCCACAGACATCCACTGCCGACGGGGTATACGTATATACAAAGTACAAACTCATCCTCCAATTCAAAGCGATGACCCACAATCACCCTCACCCTCTTCCTCAATTCTCTGGCTCGTATGCAGAGCGAAGAAGGGCACCTACATGACCTTCTCGGAAGGGCAAGTAGGCGCCCAGGGAGCGGGAAGGGCGCGCAAAATTGAAGCAGTACCGAAGGGCAAAGGGTGAGGACGAGGACATGGGTGACCCCATGTCTTCGCAGGACATGAGTTTTATTTCTTGCTTTTGTTTGTGCTGTATTTATATATGAAATACTGCATACCAGTCAACACCGCTACCAGCCGCCTGATTCAATAACCTTTTAACAGGAAATTTACAGTATTTTACGAAGTAATCTATTGATTTGTGTGAAGAGACTGGTTAGGACATAATTATTCATGAGTATTGCTTGCTATATAGACAGCATCTTGGCTGTCAGGACAATGTTGTGTTTGCTGGCGAATCCGGCATATCCGCTCTGCTCTCCTGGGCAGGGATTCAGAGAGAGTTAAAGACCACTAGTGTTAGCTTAACAATATCCCTCTATTTCTACACCCCGGCGTTAACGGGTATTCATATACGAGGCATGGCAGTGGCGGTACACGGTTGTTCAAAACTGATTGGCTGAGCGACTACAATGACGTCACAGCCTCGCCAGCGAATCACAATTGTGTAAAAACAAACGTGCCAGCCAATCAGATTGTGTCTCAAACGTGTCAGCCAATCACAAGGCAGCTGCGGCCTGCATTTTCAAGGTCGTTGTACTTATTTCTATTCTCTAGCTTATTCCATCATTCCTTCATTCCCTGTGTCACCTCCGTCGCTTCAACACTTGTTTCTACCTCCACATACACGCGGGTAACACACCGGTGGCTTGTACTTCCTTGTATTCTAGCTATTCATTATTCCTTCCGAGTAATAGACCGTCTTCTTCTTCCTCTTGTGACCTCTTTCGGTAGTATATCGCTTCGTAGATCTCTTTCTCCTAGTGTTGGCCGAAGCCACCACCCCGGGAGGCGGGTCACAAACCCCCGGCTAACTCCCGGTACCCATTCACTGCTGGGTTGACAAGGGCTCGGGTTTTAATCAAGGAAAACTGCACGACACATACCGTCAGTCTGCCGGAGCAGTGCGTGGTGGTGTCTGGCATCGCTAGTCGCTACCCGAGCGAGATGCCGCCGCTCACCACTCTTGGCCCATCACCACAAAACAAAATCACCACAAGTGCCTGGGTTTGTTATATGGCCTAATTTTGTTTGTATACTTGCCCTGTTCAGTTCTTGAGCCAGAAAACATCATATATACTCAATTTATGAGGATGTTTATGTACGTAGCTTCCTTAACACCACCATACAGGCAGTTGCCGTGTTGTAGTGTGTTAACGTCAACTCTGACGTCATCAATCTCCCCTGTGAATGCCAAAACAGCTGATGACAGATGTTAAGTTGTTAACCATGAACGTTAGCGTCTCTGAATGCGCCCCCTGGCTAATCAGTCGTAACAACCCAGTCCAGTCCAGTAACAAGCGTAAGGTAAGCCTTGTCGTCGGCGTTCACTGTTTTTGTTGACTATTGACTGTTGGATCTGTATTTATTTGGAATTTTATCAATGACTGTGTTGTTTATTGCTGTTATTGAGCTTGTTGTATCGGTTATGTTGCTGCTCACGCGTCAGATCCCGACGTGATATCTTTGAGCCTGAGTGAGATCGAGGGGCGAGTGTCTGACCTCGACCTTCATGGCCGAGTGTCAAGGTAAGACCTCTGCCTTTTGTCACTCTACATACAGCCCTCAGTCACTTCCCTCTCATCCCGCTCCTCGACCCAACCTTCCTTTCCTCCCCTACCTCCAACCTCCTCTTCCCCAGCGCGAGTGTGTCCTGCCGGTTTATTGAACTATTTAAGCGACTTTGAAGTTGCCCAGCCGCGTTTGATGACTGAAACTGGAAAGGAGGAAGAGGAGGGTGTTGTGGAGGGACCTTTTGGCAAGGGATATTGTGGGAAACGCGGGAGAGGGACACGAGGGAAGGGGCAGGGCAGTAAACCAAGACACCGGCGATAACATGATCTGAGTGTGGGCGTGGGTTATTGCGGGCGTGTCTGGTATCGCTGGGGGTAGGTGTGGGTGTGGTATATGTGGGTGTGGCCTCATGCACGTCGATTGACAGGCGCAAATATTGAATAATGGAACATGGTAAACTCTCTCTCTCTCTCTCTCTCTCTCTCTCTCTCTCTCTCTCTCTCTCTCTCTCTCTCTCTCTCTCTCTCTCTCTCTCTCTCTCTCTCTCTCTCTCTCTCTCTCTCTCTCTCTCTCTTCTTCCTCCCCTTCAATATTTTACCCATTCTTTGACTTGCCTTTCCCTCCATATACTTGTGTCTGTAGTTCCCTTCCTCACTCAGTATTTCTTTTTTCTTTGTTCCCCTCTTTTTTTTCTCCTCTTGGCCTTCTCATTGTCCTTTTTTTCATTTAGTATGCTTGCTCTATTTTCAAATTTCATATAGCTTATAATCTTTACATTCCTTTGAGATCTTATACGTAAATGTCGTCACTCCTTCTTTTCCACTAGTATACCTTTTCCTCGCCTGTCTTCCCTACTTCACCTTTTGGCTCAACTTTATTCATTTGCGTTTTCCTCTTGTGTTTTCACTTGTCATCTATCAGCATTTTATTTGCCCAACATTTCCTTGCAGCCTTGCCTCACACTCTCGTTTCTTCCTATATAGATCCTTCCTTTCCTCTCGTTTCTCTCCTATTTCTCTGACCTTTCCCTCGCCTCTTCTTCTATCCGATCATCTTGTCCCCTTCTCTTCCGCTTCCTTTTTCTTATATATTGTCTGCCCTCTTTTCCCCTCTTCCCTCCATCCTTCTTTGTTTCTTTCATCTTTTTCTCTACCTCCCTTCATCTTCCCGTGGTTCATTACCTGGGGGTGTTTCATCTCGTTCCGACTCAACCCTTGAATTAATCGCTAACAAGTTATTAATTGAAATACTCGAGTAGTGGGTTCCACTGGCCTGGGCTGGTAGGAGGGCAGAGGGGCTGATTAATCGGTAGGAAGTAAACAGCTATCACCGCGTGTGTATGTATCTGTCCCAAGGTAACCTCCTCTTCCTCCTCCTCCTATCGCCACGTATACCCTATCACCTACCATCACATATTACTTCTGCTATTAATGATGAAAATAATAATGATAATCCCACTACTACTATCCTGCTGCTACTACTGCTACTACTGCTACTGCTACTACTACTACTTCTACTACTACTACTACTACTATACTAATAATAATAATAATAATAACAATAATAATAAATAATAATAATAATAATAATAATAATAATAATAATACCACTACCGCTACTATATCCTACTACTACCAATACTATCTCTATTGCTACTACAACCAACACTACATCTACTTCTGCTACTAAAACCACTCCTACTACCATTATTGCATATACTATTTATACTACTACTTCTACTAATACTACTACAAGTTGTAGTAGTAGAAGTAAAGTACTATTAGTTGTAGTCTACAATTAATATTACCTTACTTCTACTACTTCTACTACTATAGACTACTATTCCCTCAATGGATCGAAGCGCCAGTGGCCGAAAAATGTAGTCCACCGATACCTCACATTGAAAGGTGTTTGTCGGTCCACTTGTACATAAATATTTTCATGATTTTGATATTTTGGATTTCAATGACGTGTGTATTTATTAATTTGTTTGTTTCACCTCTGCTCAGATGCTTCAGTATATACACATTGACAGCACAGCATTTGGACACAGTACATACGAGTATAAGGGTTTTCCTCCCTGCTCTTCCTTTCAGCCATGCTTTCTTCACTACATTCTTACTCTCCTTGTATACACGTCTTGGGTTTTTTTTCGTTCCCGCCCTTACATCAAGCTTTATCTTCTTACCTGTTGTTTTTTTTGTTTTTTTTAAGGGCGGTGCCTGACGTGTCTGACACATTCACTCATGGTTTTGTCCACGCGAGTCGGACTTGCGATCGCCAGGTCACCCTCTTGGAGTGTGAGCTTGGAGCTCATTATTTTACCGATCTGTGGGTAAATCCTGGGACCTCACACACCACACACCCCCATCCCCTTGCTCAAGGGGGACAGTAATCGTCCGAATTTGTCAGTGAAAAATCCCCGTGAGCAATCGAGGACTCGAACCGGATGCATATTCCCCAACTCTATGCGAGTATGTGGTTTCCGAGTGAAGGCGCTTGGCTGTAGTGTGGTGGTTCAAACCCAAACTATCGAACAACCACACAGAGAATATGACACACGCCCGCAAGGAGCTTCACAATACGGATTCGAGAGGAAGCTCGAGCAAATGCAATGTTATGTATACGGAACCCAATCAAGACTGAACTACGGATAGAGCAGCCAGGAGTCAGCCGCGAACACTCCTTCTCCACACCCGCAGTATCGCCCTCTCATCACCCTGCCTCACCAACCATTCCTGTGCTACCTCACTGGTACCCTGGTCGTGTTGCAGTGTCTACCCGTGGTTACGCTCGCTGATCAAGCCACACCATGTAGCCACATCACCAGGGAGCAGTGTCGCCACGCAGACCCGCCGTGTCTGCACCGTCACATCGACTGGATTGTACTTTTTGGTCGAGAGAACTAATAGTGTTAAGTTAGTGTTGGGTTTGTTGGGTTGTGAACAGTAAAAGCCCAAAGGCACTTTGTGTTTGTTTTCCCGCCTAGTGTGGTGACACGCTACAGTAGCTCCGAAAATAACCATACGATTTTCTCGAAAATATCCTCATTGTGATTCCCACACAA
The DNA here is from genome assembly GCA_016584305.1 of Chionoecetes opilio. Taxonomy (NCBI): domain Eukaryota; kingdom Metazoa; phylum Arthropoda; class Malacostraca; order Decapoda; family Majidae; genus Chionoecetes; species Chionoecetes opilio. The sequence goes on from JACEEZ010023387.1 coordinate 123,287, forward strand.
AGTTACCGTAATATGACCAGGAAACCTAACCTACCCTAACCGTAACCTAATGTAACCTAACGTAACCTAACCTGACGTGTTCAAGAGTAAACATGACATACTGTTCTAGAGAACGGGAATATGCATGCGAACCGGATAACCACAGAATGGCAGGCCAACGCTCTATCCATTTTATTTTATTGTATATTTTTTTTATACATTCGTGCCTATTGGGCCTGTAGGCAGTGACCTCCAGGGGCTCGGATGATAGGCCCTGGAGGTTCAATCGAAGACTGATGGTTGACCCTCGCCCGTGTAATGGTGGCGCAAGCAGGATTTCTATAGTGGCGCGCGCCTGTGATTAGAGGCTCATGCCGCCCCCTTGTGTCCTCCGATGTAGTAATCGCAATCGAAGGTAGAGTTAATTAATGGGCAGCACGTGGGTGATCTTAGGCCACTCGACGGTTGCAGAAAGATTTTAAGTGGATATTCGCCCTGATCGGGGATCGAACTCGGGTCACCGAGCACGCCACTCGTAGAAGCTAACCACTCTGCTACCTCCCCACATCCACTTGACCATCGTATGTGTGTGAGTGTGTGTGAAGGACTTAACACTTATCTAAGTGCATCAGACTCTAAACTCTCGTTTGATTTTGATAATAATGACGCTCGCAAACACGATGATGAGATTAATGCTTCGTAAAACAAACATGATTTACTATAGTGTTACAGAGAAAGAAGAATGGCTCATTGACTCATGCAAAGGAGACAATCTGAAGTGATCGGACATTGGGAGGTGTGTGTGTGTGTGTGTGTATTTACCTAGCTTTATTTTACAGGGCCTGAGCTACACTTGTATGGTCACGTCTCCGTATGTGTACATTATTAGTGTGCTTCCTTTAGTGCTTAGTGTTGGCCGAAGCCATCACCCCGGGATGCGGGATACAATTCCCGGCTAACACCCGGTACCCATTCACTGCTGGGTGGACAGGGGCTCGGGTTTTAAGAAGACCGCTCATCTTTCTCCGCTCCGCCCGGGGATCGAACCCGGGATTTCTTGGTTGTGAACCGAGCGTGCTAACCATTACACTACGGAGTACCCGTGTGTGTGTGAGACAGACAGACAGACAGACAGACAGACAGACAGACAGACAAAGACTGTTTAGACAGACAGACAGACAAAGACTGTCTAGACAGACAGACAGACAAAGATTGTCTAGACAGACAAAGATTGTCTAGACAGACAAAGACTGTCTAGACAGACAAAGACTGTCTAGACAGACAAAGACTGTCTAGACAGACAAAGACTGTCTAGACAGACAGACAAAGACTGTCTAGACAGACAGACAGACTGTCTAGACAGACAGACAAAGACTGTCTAGACAGACAGACAAAGACTGTCTAGACAGACAGACAAAGACTGTCTAGACAGACAGACAAAGACTGTCTAGACAGACAGACAAAGACTGTCTAGACAGACAGACAAAGACTGTCTAGACAGACAATGACTGTCTAGACAGACAATGACTGTCTAGACAGACAAAGACTGTCTAGACAGACAGACAAAGACTGTCTAGACAGACAATGACTGTCTAAACAGACAGACAGTCTTTGTATGTCTGTCTAGACAGTCTTTGTCTGTCTAGACAGTCTTTGTCTGTCTAGACAGTCTTTGTCTGTCTAGACAGTCTTTGTTTGTCTAGAGAGTCTTTGTCTGTCTAGAACAGACAATGACTGTCTAGACAGACAAAGACTGTCTAGACAGACAAAGACTGTCTAGACAGACAAAGACTGTCTAGACAGACGAAGACTGTCTAGACAGACAGACAAAGACTGTCTAGACGGACAGACAAAGACTGTCTAGACAGACAGACAAAGACTGTCTAGACACAGACAAAGACTGTCTAGACAGACAGACAAAGACTGTCTAGACACAGACAAAGACTGTCTAGACAGACAGACAAAGACTGTCTAGACACAGACAAAGACTGTCTAGACAGACAGACAAAGACTGTCTAGACACAGACAAAGACTGTCTAGACAGACAGACAAAGACTGTCTAGACAGACAGACAAAGACTGTCTAGACACAGACAAAAACTGTCTAGACAGACAGACAAAGACTGTCTAGACACAGACAAAGACTGTCTAGACAGACAGACAAAGACTGTCTAGACACAGACAAAGACTGTCTAGACAGACAGACAAAGACTGTCTAGACAGACAGACAAAGACTGTCTAGACACAGACAAAGACTGTTTAGACAGACAGACAAAGACTGTCTAGACACAGACAAAGACTGTCTAGACAGACAGACAAAGACTGTCTAGACACAGACAAAGACTGTCTAGACAGACAGACAAAGACTGTCTAGACAGACAGACAAAGACTGTCTAGACACAGACAAAGACTGTCTAGACAGACAGACAAAGACTGTCTAGACACAGATAAAGACTGTCTAGACAGACAGACAAAGACTGTCTAGACATAGACAAAAACTGTCTTGACAGACAGACAAAAACTGTCTTGACAGACAGACAAAGACTGTCTAGACAGACAGACAAAAACTGTCTAGACAGACAGACAAAGACTGTCCAGACAAACAGACAAAGACTGTCCAGACAAACAGACAAAGACTGTCTAGACAGACAAAGACTGTCTAGACAGACAGACTGACAGACTGTCTAGACAGACAGACTGTCTGTCTAGACAGACAGACAGACAGACAGACAGACTGTCTAGACAGACAGACAGACATAGTGTCTAGACAGACAGACAGACATAGTTTCTAGACAGACAGACAGACTGTCTAGATCTAGACAGACAGACAGACATACTGTCTAGACAGACAGACAGACAGACAGACTGTCTAGGCAAACAGACAGACAGACTGTCTAGACGGACAGACAGACAGACACTGTCTAGACAGACAGACAGACAGACTGTTTAGACAGACAGACAGACAGACTGTCTAGACAGACAGAGTTATGAATCTCACCTCATGGATGGCGAGGAGGAGGACGATGATCGCAAGGATGAGTGTAGTGGCATGATGTGTCATGCTGCCTCACAGGTGTCGCCGCTAAACACTTTGCTGAGTCCGTCGTCACACACCACAAGGAAGTCCCAAATACTCCAAGGTCCGGCACTCCACAGATTACTCACGTAAAACCAAATCCTTGTTGCGAAATTTTCAAGATTAGACTTGTCAGGTATGTCTTTTACAGATATGTCTCTCGTGTGCTTGAAGTTAAGCTCAAAAATTTTCAACGTTCTACTTCTGTCTTACTTAAAAAATAATTCAAGCGGGTTAGACACTGCTACATAGTTTCAGGAAATTTGTTTATTGGTGTCGTCCTCTGCTTCCGTATCACAGATCTCCTCGAGGTGAAGTGGGGTTGATCGAGTTATTAAAATGACGCACAAATGTTTGCTTCAACAGAACTGGTAGATAAACGCTGTAGGTGGCAGAGTGGGTCGGGGCTGCTCCGTACACTTGTCCCCGGAGCTTGGATGGCTGCTCCTATTTTTTTTTTTTCCTGCTTCCTCCTATTTGATGAGCGTCAACATTCTAGTCGTGAGCCCACGTGGTCCCACGTGCCCTTGGTCATAATAACAGAGAGAGACCTGAGACCTGGCGAACTGCACCTCCCAAAGAATTCGTGGCTATTATACGAGCTCGGCGAGACACCCTCTTTCGCCAGTGGTAGCCGAGAACGTTGTGTGGGTAGATGTGTCGTCTATTCACATCTGAGAAAGAAATAACACTTTGTTAATCTTCGTTTGTTAATCTCAGCCATATAATTCATTAATTATGGTGTTATGTTGTGTTCTGCCCGCATAGCCTGCTGTAACATATTGATATTTACAATTTCGGTTCCAACGGGTGTATTGGTTGCTGCATCACAAACTGAGAGGAGCGTAGTTCGATATTGGATTATGTTCCTAAGTTCCTGTGTTCCCGTTCACCCAGCAACACATACAAAGGCGCCTGCATGCTATCCGCTTTGCGGGTCGTATTTTTGGATAAGGGTTACGGACTCTATAAGACTGACACATATCCGGCACATTCCTTGACCTCCGTGTACTTCCTGTCTAACTTCCTTCATTACATGTGTAATGAGTGAAATAAGGTTCACCTGGTCGACGGGTAGAAACACCTAAACGACCTTAACCCGGGAACCCTGACCATAGGGAATGTTGCTTATTCCTAATCTCGGGTGAAATATACCCAATATTTAGGATGAAATAAACACCATTTATAATCATTTTTCATTAAATTAGGCAATGCAGTGAACAAATATAACTCTATAACTTCCTTTAACCTCAACTGAAATCTTATTACTGAGGTAGGACTGTGGAAAACAATAGAAAAAAGTGCTTGTTTTCCTTACTTTTGTAATATAAATTCCAGAGACAGGTTAAGCCCCCGTCACACATTCCATAATCGAACCACGAACGCGCCAACAATGCAATGCGCAGCGCCGTCATGGTCCTGGTTATGGGTCCATCGTGACCGATCGTGACGCTCGTGACGCGCTCGGCCGAGGCCACGAAAAGTTAGTGCGTGCACTAAAAAATCGGGAAGCTCCCCGATGTTTGTACCCAACGCAGCGCAATCGTAAGTCTATCGTGACGCTATCGTTATCTATGTAGCAGCTTCGTGACACTACCGTGATCGTCTTATGTCTATCGTGACGATAAGAAACCGTTACGCGCGCTGTCATCCCTACCTTCCCCCCCTTTTTCCCACCCCCTTCCGCCTTCCCCCCCTTTCTCATTCACCTCCACCCACCCTCTACTACCTACCCCCTCCTCCCTCACCTCATGGTGACACCTCCTCTCGTCTCTCTACCCCCATACTCCCTCACCACGCGGTGACACCCCCCCTCGTCTCCCTACCCCCCTACTCCCTAAACACGTGAAGATGCCACCCACCCCCTTGTAACCACACATATCCCCATCAACACCACAACGCCTTCTCCATCCCCAACCCTCCTCCCCCTCGTTTCCCCACCAACACCCCCTTCTTTATTACAACCCCCTCCCCCGTTTCCCCCCCTTCTCTATCACCAACACGTACCCAACCCGGGTTTCTCCCATCTTTATCTTCCTTCTCCATTACCATGGCAACATCCACCCACATGTGAGGCTCTTGACGCTATCGTGGTACGTTCATGGCACCGTCATGGCACAGTCGTGGTTATCGTAGCTCTATCGTGACGACAAAATGACCGTTGATTTTCCATTCGTGATGTAGTCTTACAGCTGTCATGACTCCATCGTGACCATCTTATGACCATCATGACACATACGTACAGGCAGCATGACATTGTTGTGAGGCTATCGTGGTCTGCGTTTATCGTGGTCAAATTAAACGATAGCGTCAATAATCAAATTGGTGGCGCTATCGTGGTTCGATTATGGAATGTGTGACGGGGGCTTTACTAGTGATCAGAATGACTTTATACCTATCAATCACACTCTTGGGTCCCTTCAGCCTCGTACTGAACCACCAATGCCCCCACGGCCTCATTCATCGATTAATATGCAAGTATATAATCGGCACTGTGACACTACTACGCTGTTCCTAACGGCGGAAGAAATTCACCCAAAATAGACTCCAGAGCTAACACAAATAGAGACACGAGAGAACAGAACCTTTCATTACAAGGTCCTGACACGCACTGATGACTACTGGGAGGGACAGACTCCTATCTACACGCACCACGTGACAGTCACGCAGCGACGACGTGTTGGGTAAAAAATACCCAGGGATAGGGTTCCCGGGTTAATTAATATGTAGCCATTTGGTAAATAACAATTTTTCTTCACTCCTCAGTCCAAATCATTTGTATTATTTAATGTGCTTTATTGAGTATGAGAAATTAGATGGCATTTGTCACGTCTAGTTTATTAACTAGACGTCCCTTTAATTCAGTGTACGTGGACAATAGACGTGTTAGGCCCTTTAATTCAGTTACCCTCGTATATTTTTCAAACCTTTTTTTTCACTTAATGTGGGTGGTGGCAGCATAACCTTCAGACTTGTTTGTCCCTTCAATTAACCTATAGTAAAGGGGGGGGGGGGGGCACCACAAATTTGGTGGCAGTGGTGAGGGATTTTATGCATTTGGTTCCCCTTTTCCACGTGCTAACAAATGTATGGTGGATAAAGGCAGTAGAGATGGAGGTGAAGTGGAAAATGAAGGTAGTGTGGATATGGGTGATGTGGGAAGCGTGGATGCAGTGTGGAAATGGATAAGGATTAAGAAAGTGGCAAAGACTACTGTATACTGAACTTGCTACTCGTGCCCCGCACCAACCCGCCCATGACCAGTGAAGGCCAGTTTTGCGAATCCTGACATTTTCGAACATCACTCCCATCTCCCTTCCTATGGTTTATCAGTATAAATGATATACCGTTATCTTCGTAAATGTTTGTTCTATAATATTATCAAGTAAAAAAACCCAGTAAAATACACTAAAAAAATGTCATTATGAGAGAGTGAAGAAATATGCATGAACTTAATATTCACTTAAACTCTTCGCCATTTATTATTTTGCGAAAAAACTTTTCACATGAAACATAGCAATAGAAGCGGATTTTCATTAGCTTTCCGTTGATATATTTCATTTTCTGATAAATTAATTAGAACCAGGCATACATTAACGTTAACTAAAAATATAACATCATCAATCGGATCGGCAAGTAAAAAAGTGTTCCATGAATACAGTAGACTATGGTTTATCAGTATAAATGATACACTGTTATCTTTGTAAATGTTTGTTCAATAATATTGTCAAATAAAAAACTGTGAAATACACTAAAGAAATGCCATTATGAGACTGAAGAAATATGCATGAATTTAATATTCACTTAACTCTTCGCCATTTAATATTTTGCGTGAAAACATTTTACATGAAACATATCAATAAAAGCGGAATTTTATTAGCTTTCCATTGGTATATTTCGTTTTCTGATAAATGAATTAGAACCATGCATAAATTAGCGTTAACTAAAACAATTACATCATCAATTGGGTAATTTTCCCGATTGATGAGGTTATTTATTTAGTTAACGCTGATTTATGAATAGTACTAATTCATTTATCAGAAAACGAAATATATCAATGGAAAGCTAATAACATTCCGCTTCTATTATTATGTTTCATGTAAAATGTTTTCTCGCAAAATATTAAGTGGCGAAGAGTTTAGGTGAATATTAAGTTCATGCATATTTCTTCACTCTCATAATGACATTTCTTTAGTGTATTTTCTGTTTTTTATTTGATAATATTATAGAACAAACATTTACGAAAATAACAGTATATCATTTATACTGATAAACCATAGGAAGGGAGATGGGAGTGATGTTCGAAAATGTCAGGATTCGCAAAACTGGCCTCCACTGGAAATAGCCCAAACTGAGTAGCAAGTCCAGTATACGGTAGTCTTTGGAAGTGGGAAAGTGTGGATGATGAGGGTATTGATGTATTGTTAAAGTTATGGATGTGAATCTCGGGTGGATGTGGATATGGGAATGTGTGGATAGAGGGCCTATAATCCACACTAACACATGTAAAATAAGGTAACAAATAGTATAAAGTAAAATAACACTAATGTAGTACAGGATAGATGGTTGTTGGAGCCAGCAGAAGTGGTAATAGTAGAGGAGGAACTTGAACAACTCCCACCTAGACAGAGGAGGCCAGTGAGGAGATATGTAGAGGTATGTTAATGAATGTCGCCTCCATGGTGCAGTGGCTAGCGTGCCTGGCTACGAATCTGCGGGCCCTGGTTCGATCTCGGGCCAGGGCAAGTCGGTGACCAGCCTACCCAGCTGTTCTTACTTCCTTTCGGGGTTGATAAATGGGTACCTGGGGTAACCTGGGGAAGGTAACTGTGGTAACCCGGGAGTCACACTAGCCCTGTGTCCCGGGGTAACGGGTTATCACCCACCACAGGCTCTAAGGGCTAATGCCACGGAGATGAGCACCGCATGCCACGCGCAGCTTAGCGTATGCTCCCATCTTTACCTTTACCTTATGTTAATGATAGGTAGTAAGAAGTGTTAATCTCTAGTGAGAAAGAGATATTTTGATGAAAGTCCTCTAGACAGACTTGTAGGTTAGAAAGATGTTACCTTAGAGGGTGTACATAGATTATACTATACACTAAACCCGCAAAGGATATCGTTAGACCCGAGGATGTACTTGGCTCTGAGCTTTGCTCGTTGGGTGATTGACGCAGGACTGAGGTACTCCTCAATTAGGAGGTGAGCCTTATCCTACGTTACGGAAGGTATGGAGAAAAATCCAGTCGTGATTTCTCCCTACGTGGCTATGCCTAGGTTTAGTGGGGTAACTGAATAACCATTACAGACTAGAGGGATGAGTCCAGTCGCGACTCTATATGGCTTTGGCCTAAGTGAGTAAAGTAAGTGGATGAAGTGGAGCAAAGTCATTACATTGACTATGTATCCCAAAACTGGCTAATCTGATCTAGGTGAGAGAGGTGAAGAAGTTATGAATGCAATACCACTTAAATATTTTTTTTTGTAAAATTCATCTGAGAATTGTAGGTCAGGAATATATTCAGAATGTAACTGAACAAATGTTTTGTAACGTGGAACTAGGAATAAAGGGAGTGGTGTCCATGAGTAACTTTTTTTTTTTTTGTGGATAGAAAACCAATATTTTTGTAATGTGTATTTAAAGGGAGTGGAGTCATGATCTGTTAAGATTTCCTTGTTGTACTTAGCTAGATGTCTTGTAGGATGAGTGATGAAGGACTAAGGACCAAGAACATTTTTTTTTTTAGGGGAAGAAGCTATGTAATGAGGGAAATAAGGTTCACTTGGTCGACGGGTATAAACACCTAAACGAGCTTAAGTAATATGTAGCCATTTGGTAAATAACATTTTTCTTCACTCCTCAGTCCAAATCATTTGTATTATTTAATGTACTTTATTGAGTATGAGAAATTAGAGGGCATTTGTTACGTCTAGTTAATTTATTTTTTCGTCGTCGCTCTTGTGACGTCACGACGATATTCAGGGGAGGGAGGGAGCAGGTAGACACACACACTCTCTCTCTCTCTCTCTCTCTCTCTCTCTCTCTCTCTCTCTCTCTCTCTCCTCTCTCTCTCTCTCTCTCTCTCTCTCTCTCTCTCTCTCTCTCTCTCTCTCTCTCTCTCTCTCTCCCCCCCCCCCCCTAGACCTTGTCCGTGGATGGTCGTGTGAGGGAAACGTTCCCAGCAACCCTCGTGTGAGGTAGGTGTGGTGTCCGTCTTGTAAGGGCTTCTTGTGAATTAATTCATTCAAGATAGAATGGTAATAAGTGTTGTGTCTATACAGGGTTTTTTGGTGAGAAGAGAACAAGACGATGGCCTTGTCAAGAGATGTGAGTGTCCAGTGAAGCCACGTGGGCCACCGACGTCGAGTTTTGCGGCAGTGTTGTGTGTCGAGTGTTGTGGTCCCAAGACGATCGCCCTGACTATCCTACTACGAGCTAAGGCCATAACAGTTTTGAAGTTGTAGGAGAGTAAGCCCAGTTGGCACATGTTATTCTAGGTAGAGCTAGGTGGGCCACCTATCCACCGTGACTAAACGAGTTATTTTTATGTTAATACCAAGTGATATTTAAGTTTGATTTGTATAATTTCTCCCGTTACCAAATATTGTGGAACCACCAATTAGGATATGAGTACTCAGATAAATACATACTTATGAAGAAAACCTAGCTAAAGTGTGTGTCCCTTTAATTTAGTTACAGTACCCTCATATATTTTTTTTTTTTCCCCACTTAATGTGGGTGGTGGCAGCATAACCTTCAGACTTGTTTGTCCCTTCAATTAACCTATAGTAAAGTGGGGGCAATACACATGTACCTATATATGCTCTCACACACACACACACACACACACACACACAACACACACACACACACACACACACACACACACACACACACACCACACACACGCACATACACACGCACATACACACACACACACACACACACACACACACACACACACACACACACACACACAGACACACACACACACACACACACACACACACACACACACACACACACAAACGTACCTACCCACACACACACACACACACGCACATACACACGCACATACACGCACACAAACACACATACACACACACACACACACACACATATATATATATATATATATATATATATATATATATATATATATATATATATATTATATACATATATACACACACATAAACAGGAAACAAAATTAGTAGTGAAAGCGAGCAGTATTGTAGAAAAATCTCGACATAGAGGAAAAAATTGTGCAAGCCAATGAAAAAGTAAGTGCTTGTAAGGAGGATATTACCCAAAATCCCTATAGTACCCCTAAATACTGGGTGAAAAAGAAAAAATGAAACAGCAGCAGAACCGGAAAGCAGAGAAAATATATATGAAGGAAGTAAAAGATGTAATAAAAGAAAATTCTAGACTTATCAAAGATACAGTAGATATCAACAAATCAAATGTATTATTTGGTGTAAAGGAGGATGAAATAAAAAACAAAATTGCAAGGGACCTGCAGGAATTGGTCCTGACGGAGTCCCTCCTATTGTTCTCAAAAACTGTGCTTCTGTGCTTGCACCTTGCCTGGTCAAACTTTTCCGTCTTTGTCTATCTACTTCCACCTTTCCTTCTTGCTGGAAGTTTTCTCACATCCAACCTGTTCCTAAGAAGGGTGACCGTTCTAATCCTTCAAACTACCGTCCTATAGCTTTGACTTCCTGCCTTTCTAAAGTTTTTGAATCTATACTTAATAAGAAGATTCTTAAGCATCTATCTGCTCACAATCTTGTATCTGATCGTCAGTACGGTTTCCGTAAAGGGCGATCTACTGGCGATCTTCTAGCTTTCCTAACTGAATCTTGGTCATCCTCCTTTAGGGGTTTCGGTGAAACTTTTGCTGTTGCCCTTGACATATCAAAAGCTTTTGATAGAGTCTGGCACAAATCTTTAATTTCCAAACTACCCTCATTCGGTTTCTATCCTTCTCTCTGTACCTTCATCTTAAGTTTTCTTTCAAACCGTTCTATTGCAGCTACTGTAGACGGACATTGTTCTTCTCTTAAATCTATTAATAGTGGTGTTCCTCAGGGTTCTGTCCTATCACCCACTCTCTTTCTATTATTCATTAATGATCTTCTAAGTCTAACTCAAAGCCCTATCCACTCCTACGCTGATGATTCTACCCTGCATTTTTCAACGTCGTTTATTAGACGTCCAAATCAACAGGAACTAAGTGGTTCACGGAGAGATGCCACCGAGCGCCTAACTTCTGATTTTTCTATAATTTCTGATTGGGGCAAAGCAAACCTTGTTTAGTTCAATGCCTCAAAAACCCAATTTCTTCACCTATCTACTCGACAAAACCTACCAGATAACTATCCCCTCTTCTTCAATGAAACTCAACTGTCTCCTTCTTCTACAATGAACATTCTAGGACTATCCTTTACTAAAAATCTGAATTGGAAATCTCACATCTCCTCTCGTGCTAAAACAGCTTCTAAGAAGTTAGGTGTCCTGTGGCGTCTGCGTCCTTTTTTTTCTCCCTCCCAATTGCTTGCTCTCTACAGGGGCCTTATCCGACCATGTATGGAGTATGTCTCACATGTTTGGGGAGGATCCACTCATACAGCTCTCCTAAACAGGGTCGAGTCAAAAGCTTTTCGTCTCATCAACTCCTGTCCTCTGACTGACTGTCTTCAATCTTTAAATCACCGCCGCAATGTTGCTTCTCTTGCTCTCTTCTACCGTTATTTTCATGCTCACTGCTCTTCTGAACTTGCTAACTGCATGCCTCCCCCCCTCCCGCGGCCTCGCTGCACAAGACTTTCTACTCATTCTCATCCCTATTTTGTCCATCTTCCTAATGCAAAAGTTAATCAGTATCTTTACTCTTTCATCCCTTTCGCTGATAAACTCTGGAACTCTCTTCCTGTTTCTATTTTTCCACTTTCCTATGACTTAAATCTTTTCAAAAGAAGAGTAACAAGACACCTCCCGAACTAAATTGGCTCACCGCTCTTTTTTATTTTATTCTCTTACTGTCTTCTTTATAGGGACTGGCAACTAAGCGGGCTTTGTGTTGCCCATTTTTGTTGTGCCCTTGGCCAGTTCCTTGTGATGTAAAAAAAAAAAAAAAAAAAAAAATTGAGCAAAATTACCAAATTGGTAAGTAGCATGATTAATAAAGAAGAAGAACTAGGAATTGAGGAATTTTCTGGACTGGGATGATATGAAACAAATGTATATGCCTAATAAAGTAGCTCTGCAGAATACTACCATGGTAGAAGTTGTGATGAGAAATGTGAAAAAAATAAAAGAGTATGAGGAATGGAAACATGTTTAGGTTAGGCACAATGAGGAAAGAGAAAAACTCAAGGAGAAGGTAGAAGAAGCTAAGAAATCTAAGATCAAAGGAGGAGGAAAGGCATTTTTTGCAACAAAGTGGTGGTTATACAAGTATTAAAAATAGAACATAAGCAAAAAAGTAAACAGGGATTAGAGAACATAAATAAAAATGAAAAAAATCTAAATGAAATACTTTAATATAGATGATATAGTATTTAGATTGAATTAAATTAATGATACAATTCAAGAGGAAAAGTCGCAGATGATCATTTATGCCTAATATAAACCTAATTAAATCCTATAATTTCCAGTAATACACTTAACATTATGTGAATATGAGGTGTGGAGAAAAGATATTGACAAAACATAAAAGTGTCGTAACTATATTGACAAAAGAGGATTTTAAAAGTCTAGGGGAAAAAATTGAAATAACAAATAAAATCGGATTAATTGATAGCATTAGATGTTCTAACACAAGAAGGAGAGATCACAGTAGCAACAGTAGATATGCCACCTAAAACAAGGGCATGGAAAGTAACGAATACTTGGAATTAAAGTACCTTACTGTGAAGAACATTAGGTCTATGCTACAGAAAATTTTAGATAAATCCAAGATAACAGTATTTCCGGGAGATTTCAACTGCAATGTAGACTTGATAAATTTGAAAGTAAAAAAGAAAGAAAATCGGTAGACCTATAAACTATTGGAATTAATGCCGGATAACTTGTTAATTAATACAGCATATTATGCAGAACACAAGAGAGTAATGACACACATGAATGTAACACAATGAATGGATCAACCATCATCGTTAGATATATTGTTTACTAGAAAAGAGAATGGAATCGAAAATATTGAGTATAAACCACCCCTAGGGAAAAGAGATCGTGCTGTGATTAAGTGGGAATTTGAAGTTGCATATTATATGATAATATTGTAAGAAGCTTAAAGTAATCGTCCAGACCATTTCATCATTCCTGATTTTATGTAGTTAGAGTATAGCCATTATAGAGTGTATCAACAATATGTTGTCACTTTTTGCATCCAGTCAGCCGTTTTTTAATATTCCGCAATCAAAATCTGTAAATTCCTCGAGCTTCGAAAACGCTGCTGGCAACTGGCAGACGATGCGCCACGGCTCGGTGACGTAACAGGAGGAAGGCCTCCTCTCCCCGCGCTGATCAGAAGCACGTAAACACAAGAGATAAATATAGTACTTGAAGATTTTTGGGTGTTTCTGATAGATTTTTTTTGCGATATACCACATGCATGCATCCTTTATGGGTGCAGCAAGACAGCTGTCCCTTTCGAGAAAAGTTTGCACACGTTTCCGACTGATACGACAACGTTAAATGTGTTGAAAAGATTAGTGCGGCGGACTAGGGCAGATTGGAACGGGAAGTTGAAATTTGCAAGGATTTGTAGTGATACACTCACCACACACACACACACCACACACACCACACACACCACACACACACACACACACACACACACACACACACACACACACACACACACACACACACACACACACACACACTCACCACACACTCACACACACACACACTCACTCACTCACTCACCGGATGCTGTTGTGTTGCTGTGTGTCACCACCATCACTATCACCAATTGTTGTGTGTAAGGGGGTTGTTGTGTGTAAGGGGTTGTGTGTGTAAGGGGTTGTTGTGTGTAAGGGGTTGTTGTGTGTAAGGGGTTGTTGTGTGTAAGGGGGTTGTTGTGTGTAAGGGGTTGTGTGTGTAAGGGGTTGTTGTGTGTAAGGGTTTGTTGTGTGTAAGGGGTTGTTGTGTGTAAGGGGTTGTTGTGTGGGTCGCCACCCTATGCGGCCGCCTTCCCCATGCGGCCGCCCGTATGATCCACATATATAGAGGGCAGTCGTGCGGAGCAAACTATTGTTATACGTATATGTTTATTGTACGTTATGTTTAACATATATAACTATATGTTAAACATAAGATATGTCATAAGTTACTAACCTAACCTCACTATAACCCCTAAAAATTACTAACCTAACCTCACTATAACCCCCTAAAAGTTACTAACCTAACCTCACTATAAGTTACTAACCTAACCTCACTATAACCCCTAAAAGTTACGAACCTAACCTCACTATAAGTTACTAACTTAACCTCACTATAACCCCCTAAAAGTTACTAACCTAACCTCACTATAACCCCTAAAAGTTACTAACCTAACCTCACTATACCCCTAAAAGTTACTAAACTAACCCTACCATAACCCCCTAAAAGTTACTAGTTAACCTAATCTCACTATAGCACCCTAAAAGTTACTTATATTGCCGTAGGCGGCCGCATGGGGCCCGCGGCCGCATTGGGGAGACACCGTTCTGTGTAAGGGGTTGTTGTGTGTAAGGGGTTGTTGTGTGTAAGGGGTTGTTGTGTGTAAGGGGTTGTTGTGTGTAAGGGGCTGTTGTGTGTAAGGGGCTGTTGTGTGTAAGGGGCTGTTGTGTGTAAGGGGTTGTTGTGTGTAAGGCGTTGTTGTGTGTAAGGGGGTTGTTGTGTGTAAGAGGTTGTTGTGTGTAAGGGGGTTGTTGTGTGTAAGGGGTTGTTGTGTGTAAGGGGTTGTTGTGTGTAAGGGGCTGTTGTGTGTAAGGGGTTGTTGTGTGTAAGGCGTTGTTGTGTGTAAGGGGGTTGTTGTGTGTAAGGGGTTGTTGTGTGTAAGGGGTTGTTGTTGCCGCTAACATCTGTTCGTCCGCCTCGTATTCTGGTTCAAACATATAGGGTTGGGCTCCCATCACAATCTGAGGTTCGTTTTCCTCATAGTATACGCGAGCAGCGTCATTTATTTCGGTCTCAGATTGAGCATCGTACTCTAGATCTGTCACAGCGACAGATTCACTGTCTGACACCGAAGTACAATCAATCGCTCATCATAACATTTGCCGACAGGTGTCAGACAGATGTTTATATTGGAGCGTTCCTCCTCTGACGTCATCAATAACATTCGTAGCCCTCTTGGAGGGAAGATTTTTTTTGCGCGCGCTTTTTACAAAAGTCGTGTTTTTACGGAAATAAGGCCTGGAAATCAATTATTTTTGGTGGATTAGGTGTTTTGAATGCACATTCAACATAATTAGGCAAAAAAAATGGGTCTGGACGATTACTTTAAGACTTAATTAGATTTAATATATTTGAAAATTTGTGAAATATATGTAATGATGCAGTGAAAAATACAATCCCTGCAAAACATCAGAGATAGGAAGATAAGAAGAGTGAAGCAATGGTTTAATGACATATGTATAGATGCAAAGAAAATAAGAAATACGTAATGGAATATATTCAGGAGGCATGGTGGAGAATGACTTATAACAATTACAAGAGTGCAAGGAATGAATATGCCAGGGTAAGAAGAGAAGCCCAAGTTGAATATCAAAGAGATTTGTTAGATAAATGCAAGGACCAACCTAAACTGTTTAATAGCTATGTGAAAAGCGAAATCAAAGTGAAAGATAAGTTTCAATGTACGTATTGTAGATGAATGGAAGCCTTATAGTCATGAAAAGAAGATTTGCGAAATATTTGACAAGAATTTCCAGCTTGTATTCACAAAATTAAAAAAAGTATTTGAAGCAGAACAAAACATCAACTCAGAAATAGACAAACTGGATGATATTGTAATAAGCATTAAGGAAATAGAAAATGAAATGAAATCTATGTTAAAATCAAAGCTAGTGGACCAGATGAGATCTCTTGTTGTGCGTTAAAGAAATATGCAGAAGAACTGAGTAACCCACTACAAATATTATCAATATAATCAATTAAGGCAAGGAAAATGACTAGAGCTGGAAAAGAGAAAACATTGTTCCATTAAAGAGAACAGACAAAACCCTTTAACCTGTTTCAGTTACAAGTGTAGTGTGAACAATTATGGAAAAGATCATTCGAAGAAATTAGGTTGAGTACTTGGTAAAAAAAACATATGATTGTCAGTCACTAAGCACTTCTGCCATTTCTAATAATTGCCTTTTATCAGCAACAATGATTACACACACTTTTAGTGCTTATTCAACTATTATACTTGATTCTAGACAAAACTGAGTTCATCTTAAATCGCGGATTCTATATTTTATATTAATTATAATCAATAAGTAACTAGATAAATAGTGTAGGAATTATTGATTTATAGCAATCTCATACATATGAACCGTGAGAAAGTATGACAGCTCAATATAATAGAAGTAGGGCACATATCAGTTTGTCCATCAACACGCTTCAAAACTGATGACTTCACCTGGAGATGGGTGAGAAGCTTCCTGAACGAGAAAAAACTATGGACGGGAGGAAGGACAGAAGATCCCTGGCTGCTGGCTGGGAGTTTGGGACGAACGCACATCTCACCGGCTCACATCACACTACTGGCTGATCAACACTACTTGGCTGTAATACTTCCGTTGCACAACGAACTGTAATAAACTGTACATACGTGTACTCAACTTTACCTCAGCCCAAAAAACTGTCTCTACATACAGAGACTTATATGATATTTGAAAAGCAATTCGGATTTAGAAAAGGAAGATCATTACAAATTTGTTAAGTTTTTATATCATGGTATCAGAAAAATTACAAGAAAGAGAAGGATGGGTAGACAGTATCTATCTGGACTTTAAGAAAGCTTTTGACAGTCTTTCATCAAAGGCTTTTATGGAAAATACATTATATAAAATATAATTATAAAATTCAAGGAAATTTATTGAGATGGAAGAAAGACTTTCGTGAGGGAAGGAAATTGAGAACTGTGCTAAGAGGAAAATTATCTTCCTGGAAGGAAGTAAGAAGTGGAGTCCTTTAGGGCTCAATATTAGCAGTTTAGCACCACGTATCCTTTTTAATCTACATACATAAATGATATGTAGGAAAACTGTGTTGAGATCATAATTAGGGTCAAGGCAAAAGCGTTTTACTCGCGTGAGATTGAAGTTCTTTTTAAACTGCGCACGTTGTTTCCTATCAGTAGATGGCGTGCATGTAGTTTGAGGTAGTCAGACGTGACATAGAATCTCTCCTTGGGCGGTACCATTCCATCCATTCCATTGTGCTTCTTACCCTTGCTCGGAGCAGACAAATCCCTCTTATTGAAGTAGGTGTCGTAATTGTCGATGTGCATACGTGGTGCAAGATATACTTGGGAACTGTGGGGGTGTAGGCATTTATATATATATATATATATATATATATATATATATATATATATATATATATATATATAATATATATATATATATATATATATATATATATATATATATATATATATATATATACATATTATATATATATATGAATATATATACATATGTATATATATATGAATATATATACATATATATATATATATATATATATATATATATATATATATATAATATATATATATATATATATATATCAGTGTTGTAGTCAAGACCAGACCCTCCGAGACCAAGACCAAGACCAGACCCTTCGAGACCAAGACCAAGACCAGACCTTCCGAGACCAAGACCAGCCCTCCGAGACCAAGACCGAAACCCTCCGAGACCAAGACCAAGACCAAGACATTGCTCCTCCGAAGCAGACCACGACCAAGAACAGGCATATAAAAATATTTTTTTATAAATATGACTATTATCGGAATGTTTTTGGTCTGTACTGCGTAAATACTAAATTGTATTGTCCTGTCCTGTTTGTAAGGAATGGGTTTTAATTTTTTTTCTTCTCATACATGTACCTTTGAATATAACGGACCTAATTAAAATATCCATATCGTCTTAGGGATCAAATGCAAAAATAATAAAAAATGTAAACCAAACTGTTATATGCTCAACCTTTGTCCATGCAGTTAATATCCTATACATGTGATGGGTTAGCTGCTGTAAAAAGAAAAAGAAAGAAGGCAAATAGGCAATTTCTCAGATTATCACTGCGAGAATGGCCACGTCATGCATGTTCTCTCAACTCGCACGCACTCTATCAGCGCTCGCAGGGCTCAGCTCATGCATCATCACCGTAGAGCTAGTCAGGCAGTATATATAGACAGTACAACGCTGTATGGCGCGCCGTGAATCGAAACAGCCATGATATTTCTCCGTGTATGATAATAAATTCCGACCTGCCCCACGCCGCGATGCACTTTTTAATCCTGGTCTCGATCTGGTCTCGAGCCAAACTCCGTGACCAGAAGCTTCGAGACCAAGATCAAGACCAAGACCACATCAAACGAGACCAAGACCAAGACCACATAAAACTGGTCTTGAGACCAAGACCAGTCTAGAGACCTATAACACTGATATATATACCTATATATGGTGAATGTGTGACGGTATATTTCAGGGTTCAAGCCAGGAGGTATCCTGCCTCCACATGGTGGCACTTGGTTACCAGCCTATGATTGCCTGTAGTGAGATAATCATTGAACTAGGAAATTGCTTAGGTGGTTTGAAGTATTAGGACAATTGGTTGTACTGCAAATTAATACATTACAAGGGACATAGTTATATATAACTTATAACCGTCGTCAACTTGTAGATTTGACCATCATCAGTATTTATAACCCGGAGGCGCAACCCCTCCAGTTAGGTTAGGTTACGTAACAAATGTACCAGAATTACCTGACGGAGGCAGATATGGCCGACACTCGGCTGAGGCGCCTGCTGGCCTCACGGAATGAGAACAAGATCGATGAAGAGTGGTAAATGAGCTGGGTATACGGAATATGTAGTTTTCTTTTTTTGTACACGAGTTTTTTTTGTATTGGTAGGTTGCAGTTGGAGATGTTTGTGTGTGTGTGTGTGTGTGTGTGTGTGTGTGTGTGTGTGTGTGTGTGTATGTGTGTGTGTGTGTGTATGTGTATGTGTGTGTGTGTGTGTGTGTGTGTGTGTGTGTGTGTGTGTGTGTGTTACTGTAATACCTGTGATAGGTCATTCCGGATAAGACGTCTCGGATAGGATGACGCAGTAAAGACCTAGTATCACTTACATCTATCTTTTTTCAGGACGCGTCTGAGTTCTGCATTTCTTTAGTGCTACCACCTTTGATTGTAAGTTAAAATGCCTGTGTTTCTTCTTTATGTTATTTTTTTTAGCATGATAGGATAGTTGTGATTACAAATGTACGCAAGGTTCATTTTTGGTGCTAAGAGTAAAGGCACATGTCCTTAGTTAGGAAATCTAAATATATATGGGTGAGATGATTAGATCTATATACGAATGTTATATCGGGGCACGATAACCACTTTGACTGTGTGAGACATAACTGATCTCGGGTTGAGATTTGAGACTCAGGTTAGGGAAGTATATATATTTAGTATCAAGAGGTCTCCTAGAGTTCAACATTTTACCCGTAGGCGGGAGTTGTATCATCAATTAATCATTGGGGGCATATGCCGGGAGGCGCGTCGCCTCGCCCACCCTACGACGTCACTCCCGGGGGTCACCTCGCGCGAGTCCCTATGCAGGCTCCCTTCCCATACCAAGCAATTATAGACAGGAAACATCAACTTGGCCCCAGCCACGAGCCTTGTAGGCGCCCCCTTGGACTCCGCCACGCCGGATTGTCTCTTAACAACCCGGTGGGAAGGATCGGTTTCAGGGTAACGTGCCACATGCCTATATAGCCGAAGTTGGCGCTGACGGACTATGCAGGTAATAGGCCTCGATTCAGTCTCACGGTGCAATCGCTGATTTGACACGTAATTATCCCAGGGATACCCCATTATTCTGCGAAGACACTTATTACCAAAGGCATCGATTCGCCACTTCAAGTCGCTATTTAGTGTCCATGTCTCACATCCATAGAATAAGACAGGGATCACAAGCGAATTGAAGATCCGGATCTTTGTCCTTCTGCACAAGTATCGACAACGCCAAATACTCGTGTCTTTGTTATGTTTGAATTATGTCTTAGTTAATATCCTTCGTAATGATGTTGTATATGCCCACTCTGGTCTTGATTCTCGGAAGGCTTACGATTCTGACGTAGTCCCTCCTATTGTTCTCAAAAACTGTGCTTCTGTGCTTGCACCCTGCCTGGTCAAATGTTTCCCTCCTTGTCTATCTACTTCCACCCTTCTTTTTTGCTGGAAGCATGCTCAGATTCATCCTGTTCCTAAGAAGGGTGACCGTTCTAATCCTTCAAACTACCGCCCTATACCTTTGACTTCCTGCCTTTCTAAAGCTTTTGAATCTAAAATAAATAAGAAGACTCATAAGCAACTATCCGCTCACAATCTTGTATCTGATCGTCAGTACGGTTTCCGTAAAAGGCGATCTACTGGCAATCTTCTACCTTTCCAAACTGAATGGTCAAATATTAAAATGGCGAAGAGTTTAAGTTAATGCATATTTCTTGAAAGTCTCATAATGGCATTTCTTTTGTGTGTTTTACGATTTTTTATTTGATAATATTATAGAACAAACATTTCCGAAGATAACAGTATATCTTTTATACTGATAAACATTATATCAGGTAGGTAAACTTGTACGGGGAGCGGAGCGGGTGGGAGCATGGTGTGACGTCACGGGCGATGCATCAGGCCTTGTCATCTCGGTGGCCACGCTTCAACCCACTAACACAGGGTTGATGACGAGAGAGACGAGGAGGAGGGATATGAAGAAGACGAGGATATGGAGAGGAAGGACATTAACCATGAAGAGGAAGACACGTATTGACTCTCTCCAGTCAGAGCATTTCCACGACAACTCCATTGTGCTAATTGTTGATTTAAAGAACAATAATATGTTGATTTTCAATATTAGATTCAAAACTGATTTTTACTTTGATTTAAAACATGTTATGTCAAATAGGGAATATATTCGTAATTTCGTGACATACCTAATTAATATGCTAATTAGGAAATGTATGGGAAAAATAAAAATATACACAGTAGCATCTTGCAGTTTTACATCATTGAGAACTTAAAACTTAGGTCTAGACACCCATAGGGATTCTATAGGCGGTTTAATAAGGAAGATAATACGAATATGCTAATTAGGTCAATTATGCAAATTGCTCAACATATCCAAATTAGCATCCTGCAGTTTCTGCATCCTTAGGATGTGTACATTGCATTTGAAGCATAAAACCTTACTGTACTCAACATTTCTAGTTTCACCAGCGGCTAGTAGACTATAGTGTTGCTTCTCTTGCTATCTTCTACCGTTATTGTCGTGCTAATTGCTCTTCTGAACTTGCTAACTGCATGCCTCCCCCGTGGTTTTGCTGCTCAGGACTTGCTTTTCATTCGTATCCTTATTCTGTTCATCTTACTAATGAAAGAGTTAATCAGTATCTTCACTCTTTCATCCCTTTCACTAATATTCTCTGGAACTCTCTTCCTGTTTCTATTTTTCAACCTTCGTACGACTTAAATATTTTCAAGAGAAGTCTCAAGACACCTCCCGAACAAAAGTGGCCCATCCCTCTTTCTACAATTTCTTACCGTCTTCTTTATAGAGACTGGCAGCTTTCGGGCTTTTTGTTACTTCTTTTGTTTCTTTTTGTCCATGGCCAGTCCTTTGTCATGTAAAAAAAAAAATGCTGGCACCCACTGGTTTACATAGAGTATGTCATTACTGTGGTCATCGCAGATGATCAGTCAGTCGATATGAGTGGTCAAGAATCACCTTTAGATTAATTATTTCTGCTTTTCTTCTCCCCCATCCCCCGCAGAAAAGCGCGGCTGCAGCATAGTACAAGTAGTTCAGGGTCTACTGAATTTCTGGGATTGGTTTCGCGGATAATATACTTCTGGATGATTGAACAATATTTGAATGACGTACGAACATTAATTTTTTATATCCTATTGTTGTAAGAGGAAAGTAGTATTAGGTGGAGTCCATTTATTAAGGAAAGGAATATGCGACAACTAGAAATTTGGAAGACATTTTGACGCCACATCTAGCCGTTCACACACATACGTATGCTTTTTACTCTCTCTCTCTCTCTCTCTCCTCTCTCTCTCTTCTCTCTTCTCCCCCTCTCTCTCCTCTCTCTCTCTCTCTCTCTCTCTCTCTCTCTCTCTCTCTCTCTCTCTCTCTCTCTCTCTCTCTCTCTCTCTCTCTCTCTCTCTCTCTCTCTCTCTCTTCATCTTTTTCTCACTTTCTCTCTCTTTCTATTATATATAATATATATATATATATATATATATATATATATATAGAAGAGAGAGAGAGAGAGAGAGAGAGAGAGAGAGAGAGAGAGAGAGAGAGAGAGAGAGAGAGAGAGAGAGAGAGAGAGAGAGAGAAGGAGAAAGATATATATATATATATATATATATAGAGAGAGAGAGAGAGAGAGAAAGAAAGAAAGAGAGAGAGCGAGAGAGCATACCTTCTCTACACTGATGATTCTACCCTGTATTTTTCAACGTCGTTTATTAGACGTCCTACTCAACAGGAGCTAAGTGATTCACGGAGAGATGCCACCGAGCGCCTAACTTCTGATCTTTCTATCATTTTTGATTGGGGCAAAGCGAATCTTGTTTTGTTCAATGCCTCAAAAGCCCAATTTCTTCACCTATTTACTCGACAAAACCTACCAGATAATTATCCCCTCTTCTGCAATGACACTCAACTATATCCTTCTTCTACAATGAACATTCTTACACTATCCTTTACTAAAAATATGAACTGGAAATCTCACATCTCATCTCATGGTCTCCATATTACAGGATGGATATAGCCTTGTTAGAATCAGTGCAGAG
Source organism: Chionoecetes opilio (assembly GCA_016584305.1). Taxonomy (NCBI): domain Eukaryota; kingdom Metazoa; phylum Arthropoda; class Malacostraca; order Decapoda; family Majidae; genus Chionoecetes; species Chionoecetes opilio. The sequence continues at coordinate 146,410 of JACEEZ010023387.1, forward strand.
AAGGATGACCAAAATTATTGAAGGGATGCGTAACTTTAGTAATGAGAAGAGATTGAAGCTATTAAATTTACACTCACTCTTGAGACGCAGAGTAAGGGGCGATTTGATATAAGTTTTTAAGTGGATAAATGGATATAATAAAGGGGAGATAGGAAAAGTTCTTACGGCTAGCTACCAGGGTAGAACAAGAAGTAACGGATTCAAGCTGGAAAAGCGTAGATTTAAAAAAGAAATAGGGAAAAAATGGTTCACAAATAGGGTGGTAAATGATTGGAATGGACTCAATAGACAGGTAGTTAGTGCAGAGTCATTACAGAGTTTTAAAGGGAGGCTGGATAAATTCATGGATTGGGATGAAAGTTGAATGTAGGTAGTGTTAAGTAACAGGAACTACCTCGTGTAGGTCTCACGGCTTCTTGTAGCTTCCTTATTTTCTTATGTTCTTATGTTATCTCTTGCTAAAACAGCTTCTAAGAAGTTATGAGTACTGTGGCGTCTGCGTCCATTTTTTTCTCCCTCCCAGTTGCTTGCTCTGTACAGGGGCCTTATCCGACCATGTGTGGAGTATGTCTCACATGTCTGGGGGGGGGGGGGGGGGGTCTACTCATACAGCTCTCTTAAACAGGGTTGACTCAAAAGCTTTTCGTCTCATGAACTCCCCTCTTCTGACTGACTGTCTTAAATTTTTTAATCACCGCCGCAATGCTGCTTATCTTACTATCTTCTACAGTTATTTTCATGATCACTGCTCTTCTGAACTTCCTAACTGCATGCCTCCCCCCTCCCGCGGCCTCGCTGCACAAGACTTTATACTCTTTCTCATCCCTATTATGTCCATCTTCCTAATGCAAGAGTTAATCAGTATCTTTGCTCTTTCATCCCTTTCACTGGTAAACTCTGTAACGCTCTTCCTGTTTCTATTTTTCCACTTTCCTACGACTAAAATCTTTTCAAGAGAGGAGTGACAAGACACTTCCCAAATTAAACTGGCCCACCCCCATTTCTTTATTATCTTACTGTCTTCTTTATAGGGACTGGCAACAAAGCGGGCTTTGTGTTACCTCTTTATTGTGCCCTTGGCCACTCCTTTGTGATATAATAAAAAAAAAAAAGATAAAAACGTATGTGTGTGAACGGCACGGCGAGATGTGGCGTCAAAATGGCTTTCAAATCTCTAGTTGTCGAACACTCTCTCAATGAAAGGACTCTACCCAATAAGACCTTCTTTTTACAACAACAGGTTATGAAAAATTAATGTTCGTACGTTATGCCATATATATATATATATATATATATATATATATATATATATATATATATATATATATATATATATATATATATATATATATGAGGAGGCGGTGGCTGAAAGTTTAGCGTCTTGGAGGGGTGAGCTCGATGTCCCAATTTCGAATTCTGCCTTTGCACAGATACTGAAAGAAAAAAAATGTGATCAAGAAAAGTACTGCCACCACTTACTCTAAATAATGTAATACTCAGACAGGAAGTCAAATAATTTTATTAGTATAAATGGTAGATTGTTGAGAGACACAAAGGACATGAGCAAATATATAGTAATGGTAAGCAAAAAAGATGAAATGATGAATATATATATTAGAGATCAAATTGAAATGATCACCATCATGAAAATCTTAAATAAGGTGACAGAAGGAGTAACAGAAACAGATATTGAAGAGTTACATAAAGTTGGCAAACATGAATGTGGCAAACTGGCCAATAAAGGTACGCAGATGATTTTGAAATTTTATCATCTGGTTCAGGTTTGCAACAAGTTACTGATGAATGAAATATATTTGGTCTTTGTCACATGATGTCAAATTTAATAGTGACAAAATGTATGATTACGATTTTATGACAAAGTCAATATAGAGATGTAAATTTCTGCAATTTCCTCCTACATGATGCAAACCTTGAAGTGATAAACTTCTGTAAATATCGCAGACACTGTATTATCAGTGATTATCAGTGATTACCTTGACATATCTGAACAGAATAGACAGATATATGCACACTACCATGCATTTTTCAACGTCGTTTATTAGACGTCCAACTCAACAAGAACTAAGTGATTCACGGAGAGATGCCACCGAGCGCCTAACTTCTGAACTTTCTATCATTTCTGATTGGGGCAAAGCAAACCTTGTTTTGTTCAATGCCTCAAAAACCCACTTTCTTCACCTATCTACTCGACAAAACCTACCAGATAACTATCCCCTCTTCTTCAATGACACTCAACTATCTCCTTCTTCTACAATGAACATTCTTGGGCTATCCTTTACTAAAAATCTGAACTGGAAATTTCGCATCTCATCTCTTGCTAAAACAGCTTCTAAGAAGTTAGGTGTCCTGTGGCGTCTGCGTCCTTTTTTTTCTCCCTGCCAGTTGCTTGCTCTCTACAGGGGCCTTATTCGCCCATGTATGGAGTATGTCTCACATGTTTGGGGAGGATCCACTCATACAGATCTCCTAAACAGGGTTGAGTCAAAAGCTTTTTGTCTCATCAACTCCCCTCCTCTGACTGACTGACTTCAATCTTTAAATCACCGCCGCAATGTTGCTTCTCTTGTTATCTTCTACCGTTATTTTCATGCTCACTGCTCTTCTGAACTTGCTAACTGCATGCCTCCCCCCCTCCCGTGGCCTCGCTGCACAAGACTTTCTACTCATTCTCATCCCTATTATGTCCATCTTCCTAATGCAAGAGTTAATCAGTATTTTTACTCTTTCATCCCTTTCGCTGGTAAACTCTGGAACTCTCTTCCTGTTTCTATTTTTCCACCTTCCTACGACTTAAATCTTTTCAAGAGAAGAGTAACAAGACACCTTCCGAACTAAATTGGCCCATCCTCCTTTCTTTATTCTCATACTGTCTTCTTTATAGGGACTGGCAACTAAGCGGGCTTTGTGTTACCTCTTTTTGTTGTGCCCCTGGCCAGTCTTTTGTGATGTGAAGAAAAAAAACAAAAAAAATACATGTTTAATTCATTGATGAGTAAATTTCTTATATGTATAGCTCTCAAAATTGTTATTGTTTAAAGCTTAACTGAACAGTCATGTACACTCCTCACTTATGGCGGAGCATTTGTAATACTGGTATAAAGAATTTATACATTTCATTCAACAGTGCTTTCAGGTATTTGCATAGATTACCTGGCTAGGGCAAATAACTTTACAATGCAAGTGAGGTGTTTGCTTACTGTTATGTTAGAAGCTGTCAGGCTGTGATAAGGAGCCCCGTGTACAGGTTTATAGATAGACTAAGAATTCCTGAAAACTAGTATAATTGCAGAAATAACTCCAAATCAGTAGTAGTGATCATGGTTACAAGCGAAAATTGTTACGCATTTTGCAAAGCTATGCAAATTTTTTGTTTCAGTCCTAGTTTTAATTTTGAATCTTTGATTCATGTTGCATTGTATTTCAGTAATGTAGATAGGCATTGTTACTGGAATACTAAAGATTTATTATTATTATTATTATAAATGAGATTAACTATAATGAGCGACTAAAATATCCTAACGTAGTTCCTAGCTACTATTACCACAGCACTAAGTATTAAGATCTCGTTGTAAATGCCCATGAATCTCGATCAGATAGATAATTTCCGGACAGGAGGTATTTACCGATCAATCATTTATATTATTCCAGCCCAAACAAGCTAAATCTGAGTGTTGCTATGTTGAATATCTGGTTTTCACTAACAAAACTAATTGTTTTGATATACTCACGGCCTTTTTAAGAAGGTATATTATTACAAATTTAGTAAACAAATGTATGTAATTGTCCGTAGCTTTTTTTTTTTTTAGAAACAACTCATTACCATCATTGGAACAGTTTGTCGTCTTGAGGCATGCATGAAGGTAATATATCAACTCAAATATTTTTTAATGCTACCTTAGAAATCACCTGATGAACAGGAGTCAAACGTACATTACATTTTTTACACTTTATTTTTTAATAATGCACCTTCCTAACAAGGCCGTGATTATATAAAAACATTTAGTTTTGTTAGTGAAAACATGATATTCAACATAGCAACACTCATATTTAGCTTGCTTGGGCTGGAATAATATAAATTATTGGTCGCTAGAAACTTCCTGTCCGCAAATTACCTATCTGATCGAGGGTCATGGGCATTTACAACGGGATCTTAATACTTAGTGTAGCGGTTTATATCAATATATATTTACTTTTAAGTACGCGTCTAGTATGTTTTTAAATGAAGTTATTAAGCTGGTTTCAACATTAGCTGGTAATTTGTCACCGATTGCAGGGAGTTTTAAAAGGAGACTAGACAAATATATTGAAGGGATGAAAGGTGGACGTAGGAAAATTATATGTATTACAGCAGGGTTGTTTGATTTAAATCAAGTTTAATTAAATCACTGATTTAAAACACTGATTTAAATCATGATTTAAATCAAATAAAAAAAAAATTAAATCACTGACTTTAATCATAACCTTATCATTATTTTAAAACGAGAGGGGAAAGAAGGAAAATTAAGCAAATGGGCTTTATGAACACCAATTTTATCATTGTAGCATAATTATATCATAATGAGACTAAATGTGTGGTGCGGGGGAATCTACTGTGGCACTTTTAGATAGCAAATTGCCATGTGGCTGTTTTCATAGCAGAAATATTTTTCTCTCAATTATATATATATTTTTGTTGTGCTGTACAAAAAGCCACATTACTATAACCAAAAGTTGAATGTGCATGTTACTTTTGTTTATAAAAAGTGATATTAACCAAAGTTTAATATGCATTATAATTAATTATCAAACAAAATATATAATTCTCTTGTTTAACCGTCGAAGTAATTATTACTAGAACAAAAATCCCATTGAATCCGATTGACTTCCCATTGGGTTTCTATTAATTCGAGCTTGATTTATCAGTATCGTTATTATTTCACCGCATACAAAAACACTTCAAGTAGTTTTAGAATATTCAATATCATGGCACACTGAACTACTTAGAGTTACTGTTTCGGTTTTTTTCTTCTTGCTTTATTTGGTGGTTGAAAGAGGAAAACAACAGACCAATGTTCTTCTGCGACAAGCCTCCCAGGTGACGGGTGGCAGTCATTTGTAACGTTTTATCCTTAATTAAATCAACTCGAGTTATTTTTTATATAAGAGGAGTAGCAACACGAGCATCCTCTTATACAGCCAACTGTACAAAATACGTTTTTACATACAAAGTTTATACAAAATTTAGTGAGGTGTGCCACCAACTTAAACACAATAGGCCATGCAGCCCCAAATAGGCCTATAAAATATCACTATTGTCCCGATATATCATATATCAGAAATTGTGGTAGCAATCCCTGTTGTTTTTGAAATGATTACGTTCTGAATAAAGCTCGTTAGCCACTGCTACCAGTCCATATAAAGTAGATAGTAAGATATTTCTGAAAGTGGGTAGGTCAATTTAGTTTGGGTGGTGTCTTGACACTCCTCTTTTAAAGTAACTCAAGTCTTAGGCAGATATTAAATTAGAAACAGGAAGAGAGTTCCAGAGTTAACCAGTGAAATGGATGCAAGAGTGAAGATACTGGTTAACTCTTCCATTAGGAAGATAAACATAATGGAGATGAGAGTAAATATAAAGTCTTGTGCAGCGAGGCGGCGAGAGGAGGGGAGGCATGAAGTTAGCCTTTTTTGAAGAGCAGTAAGCATGAAAATAATTGCGGTAGAAGATAGCAAGAGAGGTAACATTGCGGTGGTGATTGATAGATTGAAAACAGTCATTTTGAGGAGGGGAGTTGATGAGACGAAAAGCTTTTGACTCCAGACTGTTTAGGAGAGCTGTGTGAGTGGATCCCCCCCAAACATGAGAGGCATACTCCATACATGGGTGGATAAAGCCCCTGTACAAGGAAAGCAGTTGAGAAGGAGAAAAAAATATGGACGCAGACGCTACAGGACACCTAACGTCTGCGAAGCTGATTTAGCTAGAGATGAGACGTGAAACTTCCAGGTCAGATTTTTTGTAATGGGGAGCCCAAAAATGTTCATTGTAGAAGGAGACAATTGAGTGTCATTTAAGAAGAGGGGATAGTTCTCTGGAAGGTTTTGTCGATTAGAGAGGTGAAAAAACTGTGGTTTTGAGGCATTAAACAAAACAAGGTTTGCTTTGCCCCATTCAGAAATTAAAGAAAGATCAGAAATTAGGCGCTCTGTGACATCTCTCCGTGAATACCTTGATTCCTATAGAGTTGGACGTCTGGTGAACGACCTTGAAAAATGCAGGGTAAAGTCATCAGCGTAGGAATGGATAGGGCATTGATTTAGACAGAGAAAATCATTAATGAATGATAGAAAGAGAGTGAGTGATAGGACAGAACCCTAAGAAACATCACTATTAGTAGACTCAGAAGAAGTAAAAAAAACCGTCTTCAGTAGCTGCAACAGAACGGCTTGAAAGGAAACTTAAGATAAAGGTGCAGAGAGAAGGATAGAAACCGAGAGAGGGTAATTTGGAAATTAAAGATTTGTGCCAGACTCTATCAACAGCTTTTGATATTTCAAGGGCAACAGCAAAAGTTTCACAGAAACACCTAAGGGAGGATGACCAAGATTCAGTTATGCTAGGCGAGGAATGCTAGAAGTTCAACAGTAGGTCACTCTTTACGGAAAGCACAGAAACACAGTTTTTGAGAACAATAGGAGGGACACCGTAAGGACAGTAAGCCTTCCGAGGATCTAGACCAGCAAGGGCAAAAAAAACATCATTGCGAAGAATGTTAATAACAAGCATAATATAGTCAGAGGATGGAGGAGAAGGAGGAACAAGCCCTTTATCAATCAGAGTGGAATTTTCAGCAAAGGTATAAGCAAAAAGCTCAGCTTTAGAAATAGATGAGACAGCTGTGGAACCAACTGAGTGAGGACATAGGAGGGAAAGACGAAGAAGAAAAATTGTTATAGACGTTAATAGCTAGATGCCAGAAATCACCAGAGGAGTTTGATTCAGAAAGATTTTGACATTTTCTATGAATGAAGGAGTCCTTGGTAAGTTGAAGAAAATATTTGGTATGATTACGGGCAGAAATAAATAGAGCATGAATTTTAGGAATTGTATGGTTACGGTACCGTCTGTGAGCCGCCTCTCTATCTTGGACAGCATGACAACAAGAATAGTTAAACCAAGGTTGACGGGGTTTAGGATTAGTGAAAGTGTGCGGAATGTACGCCTCCATGCCAGAGACAATGATCTCAGTTATGCGTTTTGAAAAAAGAAATGGGTCTCTCACATGGAAGCAATATCATTCAATGGAAAATCAGAATTGTACTTCCTCAGGTCCTTCCACTTAGCTGAGTTGAAATGCCAGAAGCACCTGGGAGAAATGTCAGAAGAAGATGAGGTTTAGAGGAGGAGATGTGATGTTCCACATATTGGAAGTTAGATCTAAGACCGCGAATGTGCAGAAGTTTAAAGAGAGAAAGTTAGAGGAATCATCATTATCAAGACACCTCGAGTCGTCACCGTGAAATCGGTCCGACCTGGAGATATGTGTGGTCCCCTCGCAAGGGGACCATATATATATATATATATATATATATATATATATATATATATATATATAATATATATATATATATATATATATATACATCATATATATATATATATATATATATATATATATATATATATATATATATATATATATATATATATATATACAGTAATATATATATATATATATATATATATATATATATATATATATATATATACAGTACATATAGATAGATAGATAGATAGATAGATTTATATACAGAGAAAGACGGAAATAATGTAAATATATAGATAAGTAGATAGATATAGATATCACATAATCAGTCTACAAAAGTTCTTGGCTCAGCATAAGCCTTCATAGTCTTTTCCGTTCCATGAGTTTCGAAGGTTGTGACTACTTTTCACTGCTAATCAGTCTATCTACACTAAGAGCTATACACGAGTAATTGGTTCATGTTGTAAACCCTGTGAATCTCATTCAAATTATGTTTTGCGGATATCACATAAACTTTTTTACACGCTTTCATAATTTTTTATTACTTTTTTCCAAATTCATTCCACAAATGTCATTAGTGTCTAGGAGGTATTATAAAGAAAATACCATCCGTATTACCAAAATTATTTTCTCTATAGAATCAAATTGTACATACAATTCACAATTCAGTAAACTGAATTTTCATTCTGTCTCATTAAATGGTATACCATTATAACATGTTAGATATTTGGATAAATTATCTACTGTACAACTATTCCCATATTCTTAATTAAATTAGCTGCCAGAGTAATGTCTAGATTTCCGAAATGTAATAAACATAGGACACCTTACCTCACCCTAATCACATACGGCGGACGAAGGTAGACACAGCTGTATACCGTGCGTGTGGCAAAGTCGTATGCAGGATGGAAATATTTAATGGCGAAATTATCCGTAGTTTTTATCATTTATTTTCCGTAATATAAATCATGTTACCCTTACTCGAGTAATTTATCGTCTTTTAACATCAATAAAGGTAAAATATCCATTCAAACACTTTGATGT
>JACEEZ010023387.1:160000-162500 GCA_016584305.1 Chionoecetes opilio
ATCTAAGTCTCCCTGCAACCAGTTACATCAGACTGTGACCCGATAATTCTACCTATCTTAGTATCATCAGCAAACTTGCTCATATCACTACTAATCCCACTGCCTTAGTCGTTGATGTAAATATGAAATAGTAGTGGCCCCAAATTACTATAATATTACTATTAGTATAAACCCTACTAACACAATCGCTAACATTTATACTTTTACTACAGCTACCACCATCACCCCCACCACTATTACTTATATCAGTAACACAATTACCAACCCAGTGGTGCAGTAGTTATCACGCTGCTTTTCTAACAAGGTCATTGTCTTGGTTTATTAAATACATGCCCGTTTGTTTGAAACATAATTTTAAAATCAATAGATGAATTACTTACTGGTGAAATGTAATGGATAGGTATGATTTTTTGTTCGCCCTATCATTGCACCCAAATGCAACGCAACTATTCACCATAGGAGAACACAGAAGGAGCGACACTCCTGCCCTTACTTGCTCCTCACGAGGTCAATACTAAATGAGAGACTGAGAGAGCATGTGTGGACGTGTAGAGGGGATTTGATCTGAGTAAGCATAGCCCAACCACAGTCTACCCGGTCTTCCGACGCGCAGGTTGGGGGTGGGGGGTGACTGACGTCACGCGATCCAGGTGACACAGGCTCTCACTCACCCGGCCCACTCTGAACCAAATCACCACACCGTGAACAGCATCCCATGGACCTGCCGCTCCTCGGCCACTCCTTCCCACTGCACCTCTCCTTTGTACTTTTATTATATTTATTATATTTATTATTCATACTGTCTAGTAGTCTACCACCACCACTTACTACCACTGCTATTACTAACCACTACAACTACGACTACAACTACCACTGATACCATTACTACTAGTAGTAGTAGGGAATGTACTATTTATAATTTAATATTTATATTCTATTCTATTATATTTAAATTTCTATTATATTTATTCTATTATATTTCTTTTAATTATTCTATTATATTTATATTATATTATAGACTGTGGCCCAACCCTTAAACAGATCTGCCATTCCCTAGTAATTACCTGACTTCACACTTTTGACCTCACCACCCCACCTTTAACAACGAAGCCAACGTGCCACCCCAACGTAGCAAACCTTATATTCACAAATCCGAGACCTACATGTGATGATATCACCATGCTATGAAATACGTTTAATTCTCATCATGAAAATAATAGCGAGAAAGAAACCCATATATGTGCACCTTTGAATGGACCGACGGTACTCCCAGGAATCTCAAAATACTTCCAAGGGATGATTTATCTCTACTTGGTAGTCGCTCTCTTAGCCCACAACATGGTGGCTGACAGACAGTTCAGCTCTCATCAACCCGTGCGGCTCAGGGCGTCTCCACTCATACTACCTTCATGGCTCCGCCCCTCCACTTCCTCCTACCCTCGCGGATCTACCTGGTCCGCCCTCGCCCTCCCTTACCTCAATCTGCTTACTCCCATCACTCTTACCCCTACTGCTGCTCGCTTCCTTTCGTCTGTCCCATACTTACTTACATACTTACATTCATACATTTTGTTTTATTCTCTTCACTTTCTTCCATTGTTTGTATTCATTATTATTTTCCCCTGTCCACTCTTTAAAAAAAATGTAAGCTTCCTCCATATAGTCCTTCATCTCTCATATCCCTCATAAACGTCTGTCTGCCTTGCACACGCCCCACGAGCTTGCCGCTGCTACGCATATAGCCTCTCTCCAAACCCTTCCCTGACTGCCTTACTCAACCCTCGTCGTACTATCCTGCGGCTCGCCTGCTTGCTTTATCGCCATCCTCACCTCTATTTCCCTACCCTCCTGCCAATGGACCACTGCACTAAGCGTTAAGGCACCGTTGTAAATGCCCATGCATCTCGATTATATAGGTTATTTATGGACCTTAGGATTTTAGTAACCAATAATTGATGTTATTCAAGCCCAAACAAGCTAAATTTGAGTGTTGCTATGTTGAATATCAGGAGCCGTATGCATATATTTTTTTGGCTGCCGCACCTAAAAGTGATTGTCAAAAAGTTATTAAAAAGACTTTGACCAAACGCTTTTAACGTTAGCAGGATTGGCCAGCTAACTTAGCCGTACTCTGCTAAGTACCACTAAAAGTTGGAATAATATCGGGAATCGAATATAAAGGATGATTTTGCGCGTAAATAACATTGATAAAAAATATATGCAAGTTTGATTTAGAACTTATTTTGTTATAATTTTAGCAGTTTTTATTCCGTAAACACAAATGTGGAATAAACTAATCGATGTTGGCGGCTTGTGGCAACCCAATACAATCATCAACATGTTACATGACCACAGTACATGTTACAGTACAGTACGATACGGTAACATATTTCGTAATTCGAACCGAATACAAATACAATGCCGTAATTCCTTTCCTTAGCTCAAAAGTAATTTTGTACCGAACCACTGGTTCGGGAAAAAAATACTTTGTACAGTAATT
>JACEEZ010023387.1:165000-242500 GCA_016584305.1 Chionoecetes opilio
TATATATATATATATATATATATATATATATATTATATACGAGGTATGTTCAATAAGTAATGAGAAAATATCAGCAGAGACACTATTTATTTTCATAAGCTTACAAAACTTTGTCTCCTTCAAAATAATGGCCTCTCGCATCTACACACATCTGCAGGCGTCTCTCCCAATCCTGGAAGAGGTCCTCAAAGTCCTTCTTCTGCAGTCCCTTCAGGTAATTTGCCGATGCCTCTTTCAGCTCCTGTGTTGACTTGAATCTGATTCCCCTGAGGCTGTTTTTCATGCATGGTAACAGAAAGAAGTCACAAGGGGCCAGGTCAGGGCTGTAGGGTGGGTGTTGTACCACTTTCATTCCCCTGTTGGCCATCCAGGTGGTCACCAGCATTGACCTGTGGCATGGGGCTTTGTCCTGGTGGAACCAGGACAATAGCACAACAATGTGCCAATAACTTGGCACAGACTTTGTGGAGCTTCAGATCTTCGGTCAAAACTGTCCACTGTGCCAATACTAATACCAACACCTTCAGATATCATCCTCACAGTAACTCGACGGTCTTGCATCACTAACCTTCGCACTTCCTCAATGTTTTCCTCCTTACGTGCACTGTTCGGTGCTCCAGATCTGGGTTCATCCTTAACCTGTTCATTTCCTTTAGAAAATCGGTTAAACCACCAGTATAAACTTGCTTTACTCATCATTTCATCCTCATAGGCCTCCTCTAACATTCCATAAGCTTCTTGTTTGGTTTTCTTAGGTTTAACACAACATTTGATGGCGTAACGTTGCTCCAGGTTTTCCTGCATCTTTTCATGTATTGACAGATCGGTAAACCGGATCAAACTGGTTCCACCACGTACACCGCTGCGCTCAAACCTAGGAAGATAGGAATGTGCCAGTTTGTCATTTTATAGACTATATGTATGTGTACTTCACCATGAACTAGCATTCTGATTGAATGATATTTAATGCCTCTCCTGACATTTTCTCATTACATATTGAACGTACCTCGTGTATATATATATATATATATATATATATATATATATATATATATATATATATATATAATATATATATGAGAGAGAGAGAGAGAGAGAGAGAGAGAGAGAGAGAGAGAGAGAGAGAGAGAGAGAGAGAGAGAGAGAGAGAGAGAGAGAGAGAGAGAGAGAGAGAGAGAAAGAGAGAGAGAGAGAGAGAGAGAGAGAGAGCAGGCCCGTTCGATAGGCGGAACCTACGTGATGACATCATCAACAGAAGTACAAGAACCCGGAACCCGGGGAAAGTTTACTTTCCAGAATAATTTGTCCCCTACCAAATACGTTTATCAGTATAAATAATATACTGTTACCTTTGGATATATTTGTTTTATAAGATTATCACATAAAACACAGTAAAACACACTAACTAAATGTCATTATGGGACTGAAGAAATATGCATAAACAGGGAATTATGTTAAACTCGTCGCCATTTGAAATTTTGTGAGAAAACTTGTGATATGGAGTATATCAAATGTGTAAATCGACCCTTCTGAGTTCAAAAATGCGAACCATTTTGCTTTATCTCTACTAGAAGTACCCTAACCAGGGTATGGCCTACCCCTAAAATTTACTGTGAAAACCAAATAATGAAATTCAGCATTCAGACGGCTGTATATCAGTTTTTAGTTGATAAAATATGGTCTATGGGGTTATCAACCCCGGAGAATTCAGAAATCAACACCATTTGGGTCTGTGATGTCGGGAAGTGCTCCAATTCGGGTATGTGATATTTTCCGGGTTAAATCCTATGATTGAAAGCGAGATGATGGGTCGACCTTTAAATACCATTGTATCGCGATGAAAATTTGCACACAAGGAGAAGAATGCAACACGAAAAAAAGCAGCAGTGTGGAGAAAGGACCAGTGCACTTTGAAATTTTACCCCCTCTTCTTGGACCACCCTAATATACATTCAAAAACTGACAGGCGACATCTTGTCACAATTGAGCAACTTTTGCTGGGAGCATAAATTCAAGATGACCGCCACCGATTCTAGGGATATATAATTCACCTCGTATCTTCGTTACTAGATGAATTAGAAACGTGAATAAAAGGTCATTTTATATGTTTTAAGGCTTAAGGAATCCAATGACGCTATGATTTTTAGAATAAAACACAAAACAATCAAGATAGCCGCCATATAAATACATGTGTAGTTAAGTTTATAATGAAATATTTTGTTTGTTTCTAGGTATTTGCAATGGTACTTGTGCGGTGCGGTGGTATTCCGTAAGTCATGGCCAGTGAGTGCTTCTTCAAATGGAAGTTTGCGTGTGATGACAAGCCAGAAAAACTGATCGAGTCTGGACTGAGAAGAATTGAAACCATCATCAAGTGCAGCAAAATATATCTCGACGGTAAACATTAAGTACTTGAGGACTCTGTGCAAGAGGATCGTGACTTTATTGTGAAATGCCATAAGAGCTGTGTATGTACATATACATCCAACACTCAGATACAGAGACATATCAAAAGAACAAAACAAAATGAAGGACCTTCTGTGATTCCCCCCAAGAAAACACGACTTTCATGTGCCTCAAGCTTTAGCTTTCAGGAACAATGTTTATTCTGTGGGGAGGAATGTACGTTGGATATAGATACAAAGAATCCTGCTCGGTGGAAGCCAGCATACCTGTGTCGTGAAATTGCACGAAAAGGAGAGAAATCGCTGAAGCATGTGATTACAGGGATGACGAGTGGGCCACCACTGTGAGAGTGCGCATACAGGGAGCCATCAGTGACTTACACGCAGCAGACGCACGATACCATGTCTCATGCAGATGCAAGTTTACAGGACAGAGAGCACTTACATTTGCTGCAGGCTCGACATAAAACTCTGTAGAGGTGGATGATGCTCTGAACCTGTTTGATTCGAGCACTCAAGGAAGATCCGAAGCGCATTTGGAACTCCTTGGAAATGTTCAATGCTTACAGTGGATATGGGGGCAGCAAACTCTCACGTGTGAGTCTGGTAAAACATGTCTCTGAGTGTTGTGGGGAGGACCTTCTGGTGCTAAGTTCTCCTGGCATAGCAAGTATCCTAATCTTCCGTAGTATAGCATCCACAGTACTGAAACTGGTTGATGAAGAGGACGATGATCTGGATGTCGCTTTGACACAAGTCACCAAGAAAATCACGAAGGAAGTTAAGGAGATTCCAAAGGATAAACTTCACTACGAAACCAAAATGAACCGTGATATAGCCGCAGAATCCGTAAGCGAAACCATGCTTGGTCTACTATCTAAGTTGTCTCCTAAATTAGACAAGACTCTGCCTGCCATTCTCATTGGCTCAATCATCACAACTGCACTGCATAATCACCCAACCAGTCTTCAGATTGATCTTGGAGTAGTGATTCGGGACTCTAAGAAATTCATAAATCTCATGCACGCCTTTTGCGTAACATGCTCTTATGATGAAATATTGCGTTTCAAGAAATCAGCTGCATTGTCAGCCGCAGAAGAAATTGATTTGTCAGGCACATCAGATGCAGATGCTGGATTGATCCAAGTAGTAGCCGACAGTTTCGATGCAGACATATCGTCTCAAAATGGCAAACTTTCCACTCATTCTTTGGCAGTAGGGCTACTCTTCACACAAAAGGAGCAAGATGGCATGTTTTCTGACCAACACGAAACTATCAAGCGCATCAAGAAATCTGAGATGTCAAAGTCAGTAGAGTTTAACTTGCAAATCGAAAGATTCAATGGATCGAAAAATCCTGCATTACCCCAGGAGGCCGCCAGAAAATATGTGCTTTCACTGAAGATGCATGCTCAGAAAGCATTGGCAAAGAGCTGACAAAACAGACACAGCCTTTTGGGAAGACATCATCATCAAAGATCGATGCCCCGAGTACAATGGGTACAACACAGCCAACAGTCGCCAAGAAGACATCTCAACCCAACCATAAACAAAAGCTGTGTATCTGCCACTGATCGATATGACTCCGTCCGATCCTGACACGATGATGACGGCCCAGGCACAGGCACAAGATCTCACACAGCAGACAGGCCAGGAATTTGTTGTTTTCACATGCGACTTGCAACTGTACCGTGTGGCTCTTCACGTAATTGGACCTAGCCAGACCGATTCCCAAATGTCATCATGCGGCTCGGAGGAATGCATTCTCTTATGAGTTTTGTCGGATCCGTTGGTACTTTGATGGCAGAAAGCGGACTTGCCGAAGTGATGAGTGCTGTGTTTGGAGGAGTGCCGTAGATGTTGTCTGGTAAGAAGTTTCCTCAAAACGTGAGGGCGCTACGACTCGTTGTGGAGGAAGTACTGAGGAGTATCATAGAGCAAACTCCAATTACACGCAAGCATGATCTGATGAGCATATTGGAAGAACTTGCCAGCAGAAGTAAAACCACTAAACTATGGGTTGACATACCCATAAAGCCAGTATATATCATGATGATGTTTATCAGAGCAGAGAGGGAAGGAGACTGGCCACTTCACCTTGAAGCCTTTACCCTGATGATGCCCTACTTCTACGCGGCTGGCCATGTGCACTACGCACGATATGGCCTCTTCTATCTCAGATCGATGGAAGCTCTCCCCACCAAGGTCCTGGATCTGTTCATGAAAGGAGAGCATGTGCTGAGACATATTCCTGGGATCTGGAATGGGATCTGGAGCGACATGTACATAGAGACTACTTTCATGAGGTACGGCCATGGGAAAGGAGGCATCATCGGCATCACTTTGAAGCCTGAAACACTCAAAACAAGGGCCTTAAAGTAATCGTCCAGATCATTTCATCATTCCTGATTTGATGTAGTTAGAGTATAGCCATTATCGAGTGTATCAACAATATGTTGTCACTTCTTGCATCCAGTCAGCCGTTTTTTAATAATCCGCAATCAAAATCTGTAAATTCCCCGAGCTTTGAAAACGCTCATGGCAACTGGCAGACGATGCGCCACGGCTCGGTGACGTAGCAAAAGGGAGGCTCCTCTTCCCGCGCTGCTGTGTGTGTGTGTAGTAGTGTTTGTGTGTGTGTGTAGTAGTGTTTGTGTGTGTGTGTAGTAGTGTTTGTGTGTGTGTGTAGTAGTGTTTGTGTGTGTGTGTGTGTGTGTGTGTTTGTGTGTGTGTGTGTGTGCGTAGTAGTGTTTGTGTGTGTGTGTGTGCGTAGTAGTGTTTGTGTGTGTGTGTGTGTGTAGTAGTGTTTGTGTGTGTGTAGTAGTGTTTGTGTGTGTGTAGTAGTGTTTGTGTAGTACTGTTTGTGTGTGTGTAGTAGTGTTTGTGTGTGTGTGTAGTAGTGTTTGTGTGTGTGTAGTAGTGTTTGTGTGTGTGTGTAGTAGTGTTTGTGTGTGTGTGTGTAGTAGTGTTTGTGTGTGTGTGTGTGTGTGTGTGTGTGTGTGTAGTAGTGTTTGTGTGTGTGTGTGTTTGTGTGTGTGTGTAGTAGTGTTTGTGTTTGTGTGTGTGCGTAGTAGTGTTTGTGTTTGTGTGTGTGTGCAGTAGTGTTTGTGTGTGTGTGTGTGTGTGTGTGGGAACTCTGTAGTGTAGTGGTTAGCACGCTCGGCTTACAACCGAGAAGTCCCGGGTTCGATCCCCGGGCGGAGCGAAAGATAGATGGGTGGTCTTTCTTAAATCCCTAGCCCCTGTCCACCCAGCAGTGAATGGGTACCGGGTGCCAGCCGGGGGTTTGTAACCTCCCCCCCGGGGTGGTGGCTTCGGCCAACACTAATATGCAGCAGCGGTAGATCACTATGGCTCTGAGGCATTATCCTCTAAACAAAACAAACAAGAAAAAAAAGAAGTGTGTAGTAGTGTTTGTGTGTGTGTGTGTGTGTGTGTGTGTGTGTGTAGTAATGTTTGTGTGTGTGTGTGTAGTAGTGTTTGTGTTTGTGTGTGTGCGTAGTAGTGTCTGTGTGTGTGTGTGTGTGTGTGCGTAGTAGTGTGTGTGTAGTAGTGCTTGTGTGTGTTTGTGTGTAGTAGTGTTTGTGTGTGTGTAGTAGTGTTTGTGTGTGTAGTAGTGTTTGTGTGCGTGTGTGTGTGTAGTAGTGTTTGTGTGTGTGTGTGTGTGTAGTAGTGTTTGTGTGTGTGTGTAGTAGTGTTTGTGTGTGTGTGTGTGTAGTAGTGGTTGTGTGTGTGTAGTATTGTTTGTGTGTGTGTAGTAGTGTTTGTGTGTGTGTGTAGAAGTGTTTGTGTGTGTAGTAGTGTTGAACCTCAGCAGGCTCCGCTAACACCTGTTCATCCACCTCGTACTCTGGCTCAAACATATAGGGTTGGGCTCCCATCACAATCTGGTTCGTTTTCCTTATATACGCGAGCAGCGTCATTTAGTTCGGTCTCAGATTAAGCATCGTACTCTAGATCTATCAAAGCGACAGATTCACTGTCTGACACCGAAGTACAATCGCTCATCATAACATTTGCACAGGTCTCACAGAGGCAGACGAGTGTTGTTTACATTGGAGCGTCCCTTTTGTGACGTCATCAATAACATGCGTAGCCCTGTTGGACGGAAGAAAAAAAAATTCGCGCGCTTTTTACAAAAGTCGTGTTTTTACGGAAATAAGGCCTGGAAATCAATTATTTTTGGTGGATTAGGTGTTTTGAATGTACATTCAACATAATTAGGCAAAAAAAAATTGGGTCTGGACGATTACTTTAAGTCTTCACCTCTGCAGCAAATTGGAGTCTAACCTCAGCGAAATGGTCGATGATGATGGAAGTAATGTGCAGATCATTCACAAATAAGAAGCTCAAGCTAGGATCTCCAGTGACAGAAAGGACAGAGAGGGCATCCGACACAAGCTCGAGTTGAGCATCAATCCTCTGGATCCAGTGAGTCATCCTGAAGGCACAGTGAATATTGTCAATGACAGGGTAGGTCCTGCTACAGTCAACGTGCAAGATTCCCTTGAAGTTGGAAGATAACAGATGGCTGAATTCGAAACGACTTGGCCGGAGCATTTCCATGATACCATCAACAAAAAGATCACGACCATGGCAGTGACGAGGAAAAGTGTACAAGTTGGTGAAACAAAAGTGTTTGACACCAGCCTCATCTACTCATGAGTAGCAGGTCCTCAGGCCAGTTCCCGTCAAGTGGACATCAAGGAGGTTCTCGCACATGAGCTGGCACCAATCCCAACATCAATGTTCACAGATGCAGGAGAGATGAGATGCTCAACAGGAAAATCCGTGTTGAAGACTCGGCTGAAAGTTGAGGACTCATCCAGAAATGCACCAAACACAGACATCACAATCATCAATGGTTCTGCTTTCCTCTGGGTGATACACTGGCCTGTGGGTGGTACAGTAAAAACGTATGTGTCAAACTTCAGACAACATATTGAGAGGAAGCTGCAAAAAGGAGATGTGTACTTGGTGTTTGATCGGTACTATGAGTACAGCACAAAAGGTGTCACAAGAAGTGCGAGGAACACTGAAGCCAGTAGAGTTCACCAGCTCAAGGTTACAACGAAGCTGCCATCACAGAAAGTAATCCTGACTGTCACTGAAAACAAGAAGCAGCTCATTGACATAATATGCACTGAACTCAAAGGAGACGTTTCGTTCCATCGAAACCACATACAGAATCACAAGCTGATCATCACATCCCAAGACAAAGCTCCGATTGAGATCAGCAATGGAGGACTTATCATCAATAGAAGGGATATGAACACTACACATGAAGAGGCAGATATCATCATCGTTCAACAAATGCTCATGGCTGCAAAGGAGAAACGCACAAGCATCACCGTCTTATCAGATGACACAGACGTGTTTATACTGCTTCTACATTACTATCTGGAAGATGGTCTTAAGTTCATGGTGAGTATGGAATCTCCAATCAAAGATCGAGCAATAGTCGATATCAGCAAGACCGTTGAGAAGCACATAGATATCATACCAGAAATCCTAGCTGCTCATGCACTTTCTGGTTGCGACACAGTTGCTTGATGTTTTGGCATTGGATAAAGCACTGTTCTGAAAGTTGTAAGAAGTGGACTTCTTCTGTCACTTCTGGGACAAATTGATGCTTCGCTGCCCTCGGTGATACAGCAGGCAACGAAATTCATGACTGCTTGCTATGGACAGAACAACAGTGACACAATGTCAAATGCACGACTCAGTGCTTGAGCAGCAAAAACAGGCAAAGGGTATACATCAACACCAAAATTATGCTCTCTACCACCGACCAGCAAGGCCTTCGAGGAAAACGTGAAACGTGCGCATCATCAAGCATCCATATGGCGCGCCGTGAAAGACGCGGATCCACTAGAACTGGACGTTGAAAAATATGGATGGAAGAAAGATGAAACCAACAGATCACTTGTACCTACGACAGTCCCGGATACAGTAAGCCTTGCACCAGATGCTGTCTTGCGACTGATCAGGTGTGGATACGAGAGTGACACACCTTGTCGTTCATCCAGATGTGGGTGCCGGAGTGCCAATCTGTCGTGCACAATGTTCTGTGCCTGTCACGATGGAATTTGCTGCAGCACAAATGCTTTGTGACTTGTGACAGTGACTATCAGTCGAAAAATCAAAACCCATATCTTACGTTTAACAGAATACATAAATGTTTTCAGTGATTAAACCAACAAGTTGTGTCTCATGTGATTTAACCAGAAATTAACTCATGCGTCGTTGCAATAAATGCAAAATAATATACAAATAAGCGTTTATTTTATGAATAATACCACACAGACCTTGCTAATCCGTGCTAGTGCATGTCATTAATCAGATCTAGTAATGGCTGTTGAGAAAGTCAATTTTCTGCAATGAAAATTTTTGGCGGCCATCTTGTTTTTGTGTGTTTTATTGATATAATAATGGCAGCATTGTAATTTTGATGCCTGAAAACATATAAAAGGACCTATCATTCGTGTTTCTATCTCATATAGTTACGAAGATATGAGGAAAATAGATTTGCCCAGATTCGATGGCGACCATCTTGTATTTCGCCTCTTAGTACAAATTGCTCAAGTATGACAAGATGTCATCCGGCAGTTTCTGGATATATATGCCCTTACCATCAATATATATAATCAACATTAAAAAAAACCTTTATACTCCAAAATGAGGTTCCATGGTACTTTTGCCGGACTAGTAGGGCCAGCACCCGTTTTTCCCACCCGGCCAGCAAAGGCACCAAGGGTAGGGAAGATGGCTGCACACTCAGCGGCGTGTTGTCGACCACTTCGTCCAGCGCCGACCGAGCGAAAGTCTCGGCATGGACCGCATAGCTGGGCCCAACATGGAGGATCACTGTGCCTGAGATAGTCTGCCTGTATTTGTTCAGGGAGCTGCTGGAGAGACAGACGTGGTAAGCGGTACCACATAAGCGTGGTAGACCTATCCACACTGAAAGCCCACCCTGCCGGGATGCGGTGAAATGTCGGCGGGAATCTTTCCACCAGCTGTTTCGGACAGACTGCAGCAGCATCAGGAGTTCCAAGAAATACAATTATTTCACAGACAGCTTTGTCTGTGGTATAAATAGGACCCATGGTTGGGAAAATGAGAAATGTGTCATGTCTCCTACATCGCTCAAAATAATGTACTAACGTGTACATGCTACGGTCCTCAGACACTGCTAAATATCTAGCCTCAGGTATTAATTGTACAAAATAATTTGGGTCAATGGAGGGTATTTGGGAGGGAAATGTGTGAATCTCAAACACTCAAAGATGTCAGAAGGATCTCCTCTCATAGGTACAATAAAATAGTAACAAAGAGAACCTCTAAAGGCCGTGCGTCACCTATATACAGATTCCGCAGGGACCAGCAAACCTGGGAGTTTCAGTGAAGCTGTCTGTTTTTAGTATATCTAACAAAACTTTGTCAGGAATGATGAGGGGGGATGCATATGTCTGAAGCACCATCATGATTCCAATTTAAATATTGGTGCAGTCGTGATCCAAGTCTGACAAAGCAACCGGATTAATGAAATGGTTTCTATCAATCGCACATCACCTTCAATTCCAAGAGTTTTTTTTTTAATCGCCTAATGATATCAGCTGCATTTTTTGCGGCGGACTCTAGACGGGAAAAGGCTAAATTGATATGTCTGAGGTCTCTTATTGTTATGTTTAGTATTTCTGATTGTATGTTTAACCCTCGCACGCACCGTGACGCGATTCGCGTCAAAACGGAACCGTCTACATTTGAGCTTTTGACGCGATTCGCGTCAAAAAACTTGTAAAAATTCGCCAAAAATAAAGTATTTATCAGAATCGCGTCAAAATTTCTGCGTCAAAGATCAAAGCTAGACCTATAAAATAAACTAATTGTCAACTCTCTCGTGAGGGTGGATTTGAAATGATAAGGGCCTGTGTCTCAGTTTCCTCTCAGCAGGCAGCCTGTAGCGCGGACTGTCGTCCCTTTAAAACGTGTCCCGAGCTGGGTAAGCCATACTTGTAGCCTAATCAGTCTTCCAACATGTGTTTCAGTTTTCCTCCATTTTCTCAAGAACTACTGGCTATATGCAAATTCTAATGGTAGCGTTGGAATCCTCATAAAAATCCGCTTTTATTGGCATATAAACCATAAAAAGTCGACTCAGGAAGTTTTGAGCTACGAAGTGGTGAACGTAAGTATTTCTTATTTCTCTTTACTCAATGATTTTTTCGGAGTCGGTAAATTCCGCTATTTATTTGCATTTTTTGTTATTTTTTTCTTTCATAAGGCAGAATAATCTCTTGTAAAACCAACGATATATGAATAATGCCAGGAAAAAAGAATACACGTTGGTGAAATTGATAACATAAAAAAAAAAAATCGCCGCACAGTCAGGCCATTCCGCGAGGCCCCTTAGGGAGCCCCAGACGGATGTCGCAGTGGAAAGAGAAACTTATTAAACTTTTCGTGCGTGAGAGGGTTAAGGTTTGTCTTTCTGTTGCAGTCAAGTGATTAAGATTATCAAGGTTATTATGGATTCAGTCTACTTGTTCCTGTGGCTGTGCCAAACAGTAAATTAGCAAGGGAGCCAATAAAGTTTACTGCTCCCCTTAATTTGATAACGTGAGTGTGGAGCACGACCACTAATTGATGTTAGGAACGCGCTCGCCTCTTTAAACAACTTACTGAACTCTTTCTGAAATCCGTCTAAAGTTCACTTAAGCAGATCAACTGTTGAGTATACGAGCGATTCATATGCTCCATACTCAATGCTCCATCCGTTGTAAGATTTAAGGCATCTATCAAGGGGTATAGTAGTAAGGCGTCCGTTTTCATCATGATCGGGACGATATAAGATCGTTCTGTAATCATCATCTTAAATGCGGGTGTGAAGGCCAATCCAGTTCTCATAGGTTGTTCTTGTGCAGGGTGAATGGTTTCCAAGGATTGAGTCATACCCAGAGCCTGAAAATCAAGATTATGACGTTACTTAAAGGATTCTTTGATGATTCTTCACTGATTGATTTTTCACTGATTCTTTTTTACTGATTCCTTACAGATTCTTTCCTGATTCATGTATGTACTTTTCGCATCTAAGTATTGTATTCTAACGGCCGGTCTTATCTCTATTCTGACTATCTCACTAATGCAAGAGTTAATCAGTATTTTCAGTCTTTCATCCCTCTCACACACAAGCTCTATAACTCTCCTCTTGATTATATTTTTCGACCTTCCTAATGATGTCTGCTGCAATATTTTCTATGGGGGACACAAGGATTTCCCTCAGAATAGCTGATAGCAGCCTTGAACCTTAAAGTAGAGGAGCCCACTGGATTTCATTTACTCTTTTGGGAACGAAAGGTTTGATAATTTTAATTGGTTGCGATTATTACGGGAATGAAAAATACCCATTTCTTAAGTTCAACATTCCTGGGGTTTAGAGGGGGCAGGCCCCGAAGCCCCCCCAAAAATAGACCTTTATTTACACTTTGGAAAATTTCTGGGGTTTCCATTTAAGAAGGGTTCTTTTGGAGGGTTCAATAGGTTTTCAATTACACTCCCGAGAACAAACTTGAAACTCATGCTGGTGAATGACATTACATAACCTATCCAAATTACTTAACTTAAGAAAATATATTCGCTGGCATTTTTGCTTAAGAAAGGTCAAACAGGGTCACGAAGGGTCAAAAATAGGTTATAATTACATTTTGGAGAACAATGCTGAATTTCACATTACTTATATCTTTTGCATCCCTAAAAATTGAAATAACCACCTTAAGAAACAATATTTTCAAGGGTTTCCATTTAAGAAGGGTTCTTTTGGAGGGTTCAAAAGGTTTTCAATTACAGTTTTGAGAACAAGTTTGAAACTCATACTGGTTAATGACACTACATAACTTATCCAAATTACATAACTCAAGAAAATATATTCCCTGGCATTTTTGTTTAAGATAGACGAGTTGTGTTATCAGTACGTCATATTTACACTTTGGAGTTCAATGTTCAGTTCTTCATTGTTCATAGCTGTTTTTAGTACTATTAGTCCATTGTAATTTTAAAATGTATTCCCTCTAAAACTTAAATTCTTAACTAAAAGAAAATTTAGTGAATGAGTGTAGCTGTAAGACATTAAAAATTAGATTGAGAATGATGTGCACTTATTTTTTAAACATCTTATGTCTTTAAATGCCATACAATATATTGTAAAATTATAATATTTTAGACATTACAATGGACAGAGGACAGAGTATAGCTAGAAATATGCAACTTAAGAAGAAACAACATTTTCTGGTATTTGCATTTAAGAAATGCCTTTGTGAAGGGTGTCAATATTATTACACTTTTGAAAAAAAGTTACAACTCATACTGATGACCGACTTTTAATAATCTGTAAAATAAAATACATAACTTAAAAAAACATATTCCTTGACATTTCTGCTTTAGAGGGGAACAAATGTCCTGAAGAACAATCTCCCAGAAGCTATAGATAGAGAAAACAGATATGAGATTCACGATAAAAAAACATAACTGAATTGTTGTTCGTTTTTCCTTCATGACAATCCACATTGTGGGAAATTAGTCAGTAATACCAAGCTGTAATAGTTATAACAAGTGCTTGTGGGCCCTTCGGACCCATGTATTGATGTTTGTAGTAGTAGTATATATTAGACAACAATGTGAGTGCAAACTCCAATCGTGTTGTTGCTGTCGTTGGTCACTGGTCAAAGTGCCTCGGGGTAGACCACGTTCCGTGTGATTCCAACCCTTTGTGTTTCGTGTGATTCCAACCCTTTGTGTTTCGTGTGATTCCAACACACACTCACACACGCACACAAACGTTAAGTCCATGAGTCTACTGAGTTTGTGGAATGCGGCAAGATGTTACCGCAGAGTTTTTCCTGTAATCTAATACTCCTAAAAGTGTTTTTAGCCCAAAACCCCCCTTCAAAATAGTTCAATCGACATGGGACCAAGCCGCTTACCACCTACGATTTATTTGCGATTTTTTTAGTCTACTCTCATCAAAATTGAATTTACAGTTTCGGCTACCCAAAACAGACAGACACACACACACACAGACAGACAGACAGACACACGGCTACTACTATAGTATATTAGATTTCCTAAGGAAATATGCCCAGAAGAAAATAGCTTGTATTGTTAGCATTTATAGTAGGGTCAGAGTTAGTGACTGTAACCTTTAACCAAGGACTCACCAATAAGAATAAAGAAACCGTACACTTGGCGACACCTTTAACTGTTACACCAGCAGGATCGATATTTTTCTTGAGAAATCATTCTAGTCACATTCATCATCAGTCTCACTACATACATCTACATAATTTTCACTGTAATCGAAGTCTGAGTCGAAGCAGGGCTCTAGAGTCTCAGCATCACTGTCGTCGTCGTCGTCGGTTGGATAAACAGAGTCAGGGAGAACAGAGTCTGGCATCTGGGAACCGGTGAACCACACAATTTGGTAGCCATTGTCCACGAGTTCCCATCCTTTTAACGGCTCTTTGGGGATCACCTTGTCACATGCTGCATGCCATGTCATTGCCACGAAGCATTGCTGCGATGTATCTTCTGCTTGATGACATTTCCACAGGGTGGAATACTGCTTGCATCTACACCCTTCAGACATGGAAACGGCCCCTTACCTTTCTTTGGTCAGAATGATTTCTCAAAACATAGAAACCTATGCTTGTTCAAGGCAGAGGTGGGCACTTCCGCAAACACTTCCGCAAACAGCAACTTCCGCAAATTGCGGAAGTCCGAATTCGTTTGCGGATTTGCGGAAGTATAAATGTTTGCGGATTTGCGTTTGCGGAAGCACTTCCGCAAACGCAAACATGTCCGCAAACTCCCAATAGATAGTATTCTCATGACATCACTTATCCGGGTATTTCGGGAGCGCGGCCATGTTGAGTGGCAAGCTTTGTAAACACAGCCGCAAACTGACAGGTAGAGTGAGCCATACTTGTCTTGTTTTGGTATCTTGGAGTTGTTTAGGGCTGCGAGGATCCCTTGGGGAACACTATGAGCCCTGATGATGTCCTATGATGCTATCACAGGCGTGGTGGTTGACCTGTCTTCCTCAGAAAGGCACAAGTGAGGCGGATGACAGCGTGTTGCCGTGAGGGGTGGACGTCTGCCGCAGCCAGCAGGGTGGGCAGGTTAAAGGTGGTGACGGTCGGGGCGACCGTCCTTTGACAGTCGCTCCTGGGCTCCTTTGAGGAGCCCAGGACCCACAGCTACAGAGGGTACCAACTCTACCCGTCTCTCCAACAAGATGGGCAAAGAGCTTGAAAGTTGGTGCTCAGAGAAGCAGAGAAGCAAGGTGCTGGAGTAGGCCATGTTTCCCACCCTTTCCCGTGCCGCCTAGGTAGATGTGTTTGTTAACTACAACACGGCCATACTCAGCTCTGCAGCCGTGGAGAGACTGTTCTCCCAGGGAGCGGACATCAAGAAGGCCAAGAGAGCAAGTCTGACCTCCGATAATTTTGAGAGGTTGGTCGTCATGAAGGGGAACATGGACCTGTTTAAGATGGAATTGTCACCACAGGTCTCTGAATGAGGAGTCTGAGGTTAAGGATCTGATATCATAGGCGTAGTTAGGCCTGGGCATTGGGGGCTGTAGCCCCGAATGTTTTATGAATAGCCTCGGATCTCAAATAGCCTTTTTTTTCATACAAAAATAAGATAAGCTCTGACTGGGACCAACAAAAAGTTAAAGTAAGAAACAAGAGATTTGGTTAAATGTTACTATGCATATGCTGATTGCATCCTTTTTATAAGCAGGACAAGAGAGCTACGGAGAAAACAGAAAGAGAGAACAGAGGAGATGAGGAGTGCGAAACATAAATGAGACACCAAAAGACCTTCTGGAGAGGTGAAGAAGAGAATAATTTATCAGATGGACAAGATACAAGAGTTAACAGAGTTTTGTCACAGTTCAAAAATGAGCCCACAGTTTTCGAAATAAATTTTTTTTTGTCACACAATATAAGCAAAAGTTACAAAGCCATTGATGGGTAGATTTCAGTACCTTAGAGCATTGGCAATATACAATCTATATGACTCCTTCATCACGCCAAAGTTCTCTTTTTCTTGGGTTTTACTCCTGCTGATGAAAGTAAAAAATATAACGTAGTTAAACCCCAACTCAGATTGTCCTGATTTTCATTTCATGTTGCGTAAGTTTTCCTAAGCAAATGATCAGAGCTTTTTGGTAGAGCACAGTGTCTCACATCTTATATTCATTATACTAAAAAATATATTGAAAATTATCTAGTAAAGATCTAAAGATCTCTAGGCTGGGCTCAGCCCCCAATGTTTCAAAATCCTAAATACACCCCTGTCTCAATCAATCATTGGGGGGGCATACGCCGGGGGGCGCGTCGCCTCGCCCACCCTACGACGCCACTCCCGGGGGTCACCACGCGCGAGTTCCCATGCAGGCTCCTTTCCCATACCAAGCAGCTCTCGACAAGAAACATCAACTTGCCCCAGCCACGAGCCTTGTGGGCGCCCCCTTGGCCTCCTCCACGCCGGATTTTCTCTTACAGATACAACCCGATGAGAAGGATCGGTTTCAGGGTAGCGTGCCACATGCCCATATAGCCGAAGTTGGCGCTGACGGACTATGCAGTAAATAGGCCTCGATTCAGTCTCACGGTGCAATCGCTGATTTGACACGTAATCATCCCAGCGATACCCCATGATTCTGCGAAGACACTTATTACCAAAGGCATTGATTCGTCTCTTCAAGTCACTATTTAGTGTCCATGTCTCACAACCATAGAGTAAGACAGGGATCACAAGCGACTTGAAGATCCGGATCTTTGTCCTCCTGCACAGGTACCGACAACGCCAAATACTCCCGCTGAGCGAGTCCATAACACCGTGGGCTATGCCAATCCGCCGTAAGACTTCTTGACGTGACCCGCCGTCATTATGGACTGCGCTACCAAGGTATGTAAAACTTTCCAAGATCTCAATGTCCTCGCCACACGCATGAACAGACTGTACTGCTTCATCTAGTAAGTCTCCAAACACATGGACCTTGGTCTTGAGCCAGGAGACCTCAAGTCCCAAAGGCTTTGCCTCCTCTTGCAGCGCCTCGAGAGCCATCACCAGGACCTCCAGCGACTCAGCAAAGATTACTGCATCATCGGCAAAAACAAGATCAGTGATCTTGGTGTTGCCGACGGATGCTCCACAATCACTTTGATCTACAACCTTGTCCAATACCCAGTACATACAAGCGTTGAAAAGTGATGGGGCAAGGACGCACCCTTGCCTCACTCCTGTATTCACAGGAAAGAAGCCGGATACACCTGCCCCACACTTCACAGCACTCTCAGTCCCAGAATACAGACCAGTTATCAAACCAATAGTCCTTGCAGGAATCCCTCGAAGTCGCAGAAGATCCGAGAGTGACTCACGATGCACTGAGTCAAACGCCTTCTTGAGATCAACATAGGCTGCAAGCATCCCCTGTCGAAACTCACGTCGGCGTTCCACCAGGACACGAAGCGCTAGGATACGGTCCGTTGTTGACTTACCAGGCGTGAACCCAGACTGCTGAGGTCTCTGATGCTTCACCAGATGGCTGCGAATCCGTGTCAGCAATAGATGGGCAAGCACCTTGCCTGGTACGCTGAGCAGTGTAATACCGCGGTAATTGTTGCAGTCCTGACGGTCCCCTTTCCCTTTCCAGATAGGGACGACCAGCCCCCTTTTCCAGTCAGGAGGAATGGTACCTGATTGCCACACGGCAATCAGTCTGTCTGATGTTATATAAATAAAATTTGAAGTGTAGTGTACCTATACTAATTATTGCCCCTTAGTTTGCACTTAAGTATATATATATATATATATATATATATATATATATATATATATATATATATATATATATATATATATATATACTAGCCGCAAAGCCGCCTCCGGCGGTCTTTTTGGCTAGCTCCTGCGGAGGGCTACTCCTGCGGTGGGCCTTCGGCCCACCAAACACAGACTCTCCAGATAGCCCCTTCTAACTTTCCTGAAATCATGGATGTAGAAATGTATGTATTAACGCCTTACCCATCACCCCACCCATTCACTCACCCATTACCCATCACCCACACAGTTTCCTCAATTAGAAGAACTGAAACTCGAGACATGCCAGTGCGCTGCATTTAACTCCAAGGTGTCTACTGTTTTGCCTCCGCGACTAATTTTTCATTAAATGAAATTCAGGCAGTGCACCGCATCTGAATACCAAAATATAGTTCTTCTGTTGTTCTACTAATTATATGGATGACATTCATTATACGATGGAACGTTCTATAATAGCAATTTAATGCAAATTACTCGCCTCGAGTAGCAAAGCTTAATATATTTTTTACATGTATATTGTGGCATGTAAAATTTGGGTGATGTTCACACTGTTTTCTAAGACAGTACTGCTGCGTCTGGCAAACGCTTGTCAAAATACAATAAGCAATGCCTTGGAAAAACGAAGAATAAAGAATGCCGAAATCGGTTTGTTGCTGCGACAATGTAGGTTATAATTGTGGAGGCGACACGCCGCGGCGGGGAGTGGTGGGCGGGGAGATTGTGGCGGGGAGATTGAATCAAAACATTGCCACTTCACGCGTCGACTCATTGCACTTCCAGGCTTTCTATCTGATTGATACACAATAATAACAGGAAAATATGACTGCCTAGGTATAGATAACTTCTAAACATACGTTATTGACTATATAATATCATAGAGTAACATTTACCTCGCTCCTCAACTATAACCTACTTGGTTATTTGGTTAAATGCATGTTTTACAGACTCAGGCTTCTATACAATATACATATAGAAGAAAATCGTTCTTAAAATTATACTTTTGTGTTTTAAGTGCAGTGGAATAAGCCCATATTTTTCTTTCAAGTTGACCAACTTTTCACCAAATTGTGAGTTAAAACTGCCAGCGACCACTGGCATTTCGGAGTTGCAGTTCTCTCTAATTTTCGCAACCCACATATTTTTTTCACAATTCTCCCTAATAGGCTGCTAAAAAAAAAAAGAAGAAAAGTGATCGGATCATCTCATAAGTGGGCTTATAATGTGCCCCTGGTCGAGCTGGTTCCAAAACTGTCCCATATGATAGGATTGTGCCACGGGGGGCGGCACCTATCGCGGACATACACACAGACACACAGACACACTTTCGCTTATATTATTATATATATATATATATATATATTAAGTGATTACTAATATATATATATATTTATATATATATATGATTAATATATATATATATATATTAAAGTGAGTGGTCACAATGAGGGGTAGGTGAAATGTGAGCTATAAAATCTGTGGGGCGCTGCGTGGTAAGTATTAACAAAATACTAATATATATATATATATATATATATATATATATATATATATATATATATATATATATATATATATATATATGTGTGATTATTACCGTAAGTGATTTAGTAAATAATTTATGAATTTATTACCACAAATTTTTTTAGCTATACTTTTGTACTATATGCAGAGAAAATATTACATAATTGGTTTGCGGATTTGCGGACTTGCGGTTGCGGAAGTGTGAACTTCAAGAAATTTGCGGGCTTGCGGTTGCGGAACTTAAGGATTGAAGTTTGCGGATTTGCGTTTGCGGAAGTGGATTTTCGTTTGCGGTGCCCACCTCTGGTTCAAGGGCATTACCTTCTTTGCACCATATATCTTGGCAGTATACTCCTCAAGAAGCTTGCATGTTGGTTAATCTACTTCACCCATTGCCAATGCAGAGAGAGCACCAAGGTAGACTTGATTGTCTTCAGCAATTTTCAGAGGGCGCTTTTTTTCCTTTCCTGATGAAGGATGAGGTATTATCGCATCCTGTGTAACTATGAAAACCTGGCAGGGTTTCACAGACTTTGGACCCAATCTTGCTGGCTATGGCCGAAATATTGATGTAGCGCCTGATATTATACTGATAAATATGTAGGCACTTTTGGTGCCAACGTCCATCCACACAATGGTTTTCATACGATGGCAATGGTGTAAGAGAATAACAGCAACATCAGTATCTGAGGCCCTCACAACTATGTCACCTGGCTGCTGGAGAGAGATATCTGCATCAATTGCATGGAGACAAATTATTGTGTCTGCCTCTGGGTGGTTACAATCCAAGCGAGTAACTGGTGTAACTTCAACAAAGCCACTGATTCCCCTGAACCGCACACAACTTGTGTCTACACCAACATAGAGCTCCCTACCATTCAACTCTTCCAAATGCCGCTTGTCTGCCCAATCTTTCACAAGAAAGCGGGGTAGTTGTTGTTTGAAGGATCGGCATTTTAGAGCTTTTTCAAGGTTGCGGGGGCGAATTTGTTCTGCTGCAGTGATGAAATAAATGGTGTCCTCCACCCCACGGCGCTCACGTTCATTATCCTTAATGGAAGGTTCTTCATATGTATCAAAGACAATGTCTACCCGGTTTGAAGGTTGACGCAGGACTAACTCAAGGAAAGTTTGTGAAAGTCCACCATATGTTGGGGGTAGATTTGGAGAAAGACCGTGAAGGAGAAAGCTACCGTCAACTATGCTTGATTTTATATTCGTTGGAGAGCCATGAACTGTTATTCTGTCCTCAAGGGCTCTGAAAAGGTCAGCCTTCTTCCCATGCGCAATGGACACCAAAGTACCATCTGTCCGACACATAGTGAGAGGTACAGAAGTGAGAGGGTACTGCAGGAGGTATTCCAGGTCTACTTTCCTTTGTGCAGCGAGGATGGCAATCCGTCCAAAGAGGTCCCTAGTGCACCTGAATTCCTTCACAACTGGATTGCTTGCCCGCTCGTTTCTTGCACCTTGGTCAGTAAATGTCCTCATGGAATTTTATAAGATGGACTTTGCGAATCTTTCAGCATCTTCCACACACTCTGAGACGAAATCATCATGCTTTTCTCTGCCTTTGCTGTCAATTTTAAGTAATGACTCAGAGATTTCAGCAGTAGCCGCTTTCCATGTCTGAATATTAACAAGAAACTCAAAGTCCTGGTCGATCGTCTCGAGCAATTTTCTGAGGTCCATGTTGTTGCGTGTGATACGGCTTGGAGTTAGCTCTGCCTGCGTGTCACCAGCTTTACTCATTCCAGCTATTTCAAGCAATGCACTTATGGAAGCAGATCTGGCACATTTGGTAGCACTGAGAATATTGCTTCTTAAAGTTGCTTATTTATATTTAGTAATACAAAAGATACGATTAAAGTAAAATATTGCATTGTTTCCCAAGCTCCTAATATAACCTATTTTAAGCCTATTGATACCACAACTCGTCTTTCTTATACCAAAATGCCAGGGAATATATTTTCTTAAGTAATGTAATTTGGATAAGTTATGTAAGTCATTCACCAGCATGAGTTTCAACCTTTTTCTCAAAATTTTAATTGAAAACCTATTGAGTATTGAACCCTCCAAAAGAACCCTTATTAAATGGAAACCCCTGAAAATATTGTTTCTTAATGTGATTATTTCAAATTAGGGATGCAAAAGATATAGCAATGTGAAATTCAGTATTGTTCTCCGAAATATAATTATAACCTATTTTTGACCCTTCGTGACCCTGTCTGACCTTTCTTAAGCAAAAATGCCAGCGAATATATTTTCTTGAGTTATGTAATTTGGATATGTTATGTAATGTCATTCACCAGCATGAGTTTCAACTTTGTTCTCGAAAGTGTAATTGAAAACCTATTGAACCCTCCAAAAGAACCCTACTTAAATGGAAACCCTAGAAATGTTGTTTTCCTAAGTTGCATATTTCACTTCAGTAGTATAATGGTATTGATCCATATTAATTTCATTCTTGTTCTCCAAAGTGTAAATAAAGGCCTATTTTTGGGGGGCTTGGGGGCCTGCCCCCTCTAAACCCCAAGAATGTTGAACTTAAGAAATGTTTTTTTTTCATTCTCGTAATAATAGCAACCAATTAAAATTATCAAACCTTCCGTTCCCAAAAGTGTAAATGAACTCCAGTGGGCGCCTTAACTATTAGCAGAAGTGAGGGCATGCACCCTACGGGCTGCACCCTATGGATTGGCCATAGTGTACACCTCAGGTCAGGTGTGGCCAGCTAGAGAATAGACTTTCTTGACACTCCATAGGGTATTAATTATAGGGTTCCAACGTCCAAACCTCATTCCCCTAGGCTAGAGGGCCTGATCGAACAGGCAAATAAATTATCAGTTTGCCCCCACAAGTGGACTGGAAACCCATGCATCTTCTTGCAATTATTATCATTTTCAATAGAGGAGTGTCAAATCACATCCTAAACTAAATCAGCCAGTTTCTTCTGCTGGTTTCATAATATTCGCTATATAGGGACTGCTAATAAGCAGGCTTATTACTACGGCTTTATTTCTGCCCTTAACCAGTCCCCTATGGTGTAAAAGAAAGATATTGGCTACTTGTACATTTCAGCATAATAATCTTATAGACTTTTAGAGACGCTCTACTTTTAATCAAACTAATCTACTAATACTTCTGCAGTCTTCTTCAGCCATGTTTATGTCCATTCCATGATACACTCTTAGACAAAAGATGTAGAATTTTGAATTGTGGCTATTCATTCCTTTGTTTCCAGGGGTATCTGGAATGTGCCTTACATCACCGGGGTGTACCTCGTCCATGGAACGCTGCTGCGGAATCCCGAGACACGGCTTAACTACATCCACAGACTGCTTGATCCCGACATGGCCATGGCAACTAACATGAGGGAAAGAGTTAGTGCTATTATTTGTTAATTACCTTCGATAATGACCTGAAGCCGATAATTCTTCTATGATGACCACTTCTAGGCTCAAAATGAATATACATATATCATCATCATCATCTTTATGTTTAAGGTCAGACTTTCCCATAATTTCTTATGAGGTTGAACAGTCGATGATACACTCCCAACTATATCTATCCATTGCCTCAACCTCTTCAATATGCAATGCTGCCAGATCCTCTTCAACACGCTGCCTCCATGTCTTCCTTGGCCTGCCCGGTGGACGCAGATCCAGCACTTACACTTCAACAGCTCGCCCCAATGCCTCACCACTTTCTCTTCTCTTCACGTACCCAAACCACCTCTATCTCCTTACTCTTAGCACTAAAGTCAGCTCCTTCAATCCACATCTTGCCACCTCTTCACTGACACCTCATCTCTCTATGTGATCTCAGCCATATACCTCAACATCCGATCAAAACCAATCAACACATCCTCCAATTTCTTCGTCAAAGCCCATGTCTCAGAACCATACATCAATACTGATCTAATACATGCTTCAAAAACTCTTCCTCTTTTTTTCAGTGGAATGCTCTTCTTTATTTATCAGCAAGTCCCGCTATCTTTCTCCACTTCATCCATGTAGTTGCTACCCGTGCTCTTACCGCTCTCTTCACTCCACCCTCGCTATCTAACATGTCACTAAGATAACAAAACTGTTTCACTACTTTTATTACACCACCATCCACTTCTATAGTTTCTACATCTTCCTCTTCTGGCAGTCCCCTCCGTTGGTTCTTCTTACACACGCTGGACAGCAGAAACCTACCACCCTATTCAGGTTTCTTAGTCCTGAACATCTTGTATGGCACCACTTGTCACATTCCTTGCAAAGAATATAGTTTAACCCTACTCTAGTACCGCACACTCTACAGTTAAACCTTCCCACTTGTATATTTTGCTCCATTTTCTTGCCTCTTACCATCATCTTTGCTTTGGCCATATTCACCTTCAGACCTCTTCTCTCCATTGCTGGCTTCCAATCTATAAATCTCTTCTCAACTTCCTCCTTTGTCTCAGCTATTAAGACTAAATCATCTGCATATAGCAGCTCCCACGGATCTCCTGTTCTGCACTCCCTCGTGGCCTCTTCCATCATTGTACTAAACAAAAGAGGGCTGAGGACTGAGCCATGATACACCCCCACTCCTATATCAAAAGCATCTGATGTTCCTCCAACTACTCTCATCCTTCATGATCTTGAGCTTTCATACAGTGCCATTACCAATCTTACAAGCCTCTCCTGCATCTTATTTCTTCGTAATGCCCATCTAATTGCTCTTTTCGGAATCCTGTTGAATGCCTTTTCCAGATCCACAAAGTCAATTCAGTTCCAGTGATTTATTTATCGTCTGAAACCGTGACTGTGTTTACTCGGCGCGTCTTTGCGAGGCTCGCCAAGCCAGTCTAGGCTGGCCCAGGCTGCACCGATGCTCGCGAAAACACATCCAGACGGATGTGACGATATAGAAGATCCATCGTTACGGTTGGTCTTGCGCATGCGCAGAACTTGGTGTTTTTAAATTTAACCTAACCTACCTAACCTAACCTAATTTACCTAACTTAAAATAACCTAAAATACCGCCCTAGAGCGTGATGTTTGGTTCGAGTAACAACCCGCGTCGTCTGTTTGTTTTCCATGCACCGAGTTCTGCACATGCGCAGGACCAACCGTAACGGCGGATCTTCTATAACGCCACACCGGTGTTGTCCCATCCGTGGTTTCTATTGGCTGGAGGATCGAGTGGGCGGTCCTACCGTCCTGCTAGCTTGCCTCCACCCCCACCCCAAGACACACCAAAGGCTTATAAATTTGACCTCACGTAATGACTTCCTATCTGGCATATGATAGGTGAACAGTGGTCATTATTCTGTGTGATGAGAGTCAGGTTTACAAATCTCTGGATGGAGAAAAAATCCAGCAACACAATATTGCAAGACCTGTTGCAGCGATTTCAAACGTTTACTACATCACTAGGAAGCTCACCACACATACTACAACTCACATAAACTTTATATATTTTTGTCCATATTTACCAGAATAATAATTGACTGCAATTATTACAGTGGCCAGTCTTCAAACATCCAATCCTAACGAAACACTAACTGAACCTATATCAATCCTAATCTTACCTGTGCTCACTTATGCTACCTTTATCAACCCTCATATTTGCACTGGGCACTCCACTATAGGGGCGCAGACAAAAACTCACCGGACAAACTCGCCGCTTTAATGCAAACGCGGACAAAAAATCACCCGATTAATAATTGAAACATGTTACAAAAACATGACGATAACTTTGAAAAACTTATGAAACTTTATTTGAAACATGTTACAAAACATGATAAAGACTCATCTTGTTAAAACTAGGCCTTGTTAATGATAACTGTGACTGATGATTGCAAATTGTTCTTGTTGTAACTCAGGTTTCAGGGGAAGGACACAACAGGGGAAGTCCATGCGTATATTGAGGCCGTGTACACAGCTAGGCGGCTGGGGCTGAACTGCTCCTCTAAGCTCGTAAGTTCGTATAAGTCACGAACAGTATTCGAACAATACTGAACCCCTAACTGGTTTACTACATTCCTCCATCGTAGATACAAACAACATACCTACAATTAACAAAAGAACAAATAGAAAAAAAGTTACTTCCTACAACTTAAAAGTATAAATTGATAAACTGCATTCAAATATACTACAATCAATATCCATATCTATCTGGCTTCCGTGACATCCTCGATGAACGCCTTAGTGGCGTCGTGACAGATGTCTCCGTGGGCGACTCCCTCTCTACCGGATGCTGAGGAGGCGATTGATAGTTAGGCTACCCTGTCTTTGATGATCCTTTGGCCTCATTGTGCTCATTTCTGGTAAGCACTTCGCTGGGTATGGCTGAGGCAGCAGTGACTAACGTGGATGGTTCAATTGGGTCGTGTGCTTCACTTAGACGGGGACCTCGGAACTCTGAACCAGACTCTTGTTCTGTCGTGTCCTCCTGACGCGTCGGGGACCGCTGCTCGGGCACCATTGCAGTCTCTGTAGGTCCTGGAAGATTCATAGTCCTGAGTCTTAGGTGATCAATATGCCTCCTAAATACTCTACCGTCTTCCAGCGTTACCACACATGCCGTTCCTTGACAAGCCGACACTGTACCCGGCAACCACTTAGGCCCACCTAGCCTCGACACGCTGGATACGTAAACTCCGTCTCCCACTGTGAATGATCTTGGTCGAGCATGTTGATCATATCGCACTTTTTGAGCCCACTGATACTTCTCCACTCTGCCTCTCCTAATATCTTGTCTGAGCAGATCCAGGTGTGTCCTCATTGGACGGTTGAATAGCAGCTCTGCGGGACTTACGCCTGTTGCAGTATGAGGAGTACAGCGATAGTTAAACAAAAATCTAGCAACCCTAGTATCCAGGCTACTACCTCGTTGTTTCTTCAGTCCCAATTTAAAAGTTTGCACTGCACGCTCAACTAGTCCATTACTTTTAGGAGACCAAGGAGGAGAAGTTATATGTCTGATACCATTACGCTGACAAAACGACTGAAATTCCGGGCATGTGAAGCAGGCAGCATTGTCTGTTACAATGGTCTCAGGAAGGCCAAAATTGGCAAAACTTTGTCTGCACTTCTCAATAGTCACATATGCTGAAGGGGACGATACTTTATGAACATCCAGCCACTTACTGTGTGCATCAGTGATGAGCAGCCACATCTGACCCTCAAAGGGGCCACAATAATCCAAATGCAGACGACACCAGGGTTTCTGAGGCCAACTCCAGGGATGCAGCTCTGAAGGGGGAACCAAAGGCTTGTGCTCCTGACACACATGACACTGCTTGGCTGTGTTTTCTATCTCCCGATCAACTCCAGGCCACCAAAAATATGCTCTACAGCAACTTTTCATACGGGATGCCCCAAAATGCCCTTCAAGTAACTCAGTCAATATGGCATCCCGACCCTGAGGAGGTATTACTATTCTACTCCCCCACATGAGACAACCCTCATGAATGCTTAACTCATCCAACCTGCTTTTATAAGATCCAACTTCAGCAGATGAGGAAGATGAACTTGCGGGCCAACCTTCATGAACGAACCGGAGAACAGCCGACACTACAGGATCACGTCTCGTCCACTCCCGAACCTGGGCAAGCGACACAGGACCAGATTCCATAAACTGCATCAGATGAAGAGTCTCAGCAGGTGTAGGTACAGTCTGGGGCGTGTCACTGAGGGGTAGACGACTTAAAGCATCACAGTGGACATGTTGCTTGCCAGGAGAATATACAAGACGAGAATATACTTATAGGCGGATAATAGCAAAGCCCATCTAACTACCCGAGGAGATGCCAATACAGGAACGGGTTTCTCTTCCCCGAACATTCCCAGCAGCGGCTTATGGTCAGTTTCAATTGTGAAGGGTCTTCCGTACAAGTAGTAGTGAAACTTCTTGACTCCCACAATGATACTAAGGGCTTCCCTATCAGTCTGCGCGTATCTTCTCTCCGTTTCATTAAGTGACCTAGAGTAGAATGCCACTGGTCTTTCCACTCCGTCAGGGTTAGTCTGGGACAGCACACAGCCAACTCCATAAGGACTGGCATCACAAGCAAGGGTAGTTTCCAAAGTTACATCAAAATGGGCTAGGCAGGGAGGACTTGCTATCAATTCCTTCGCCTTATTGAATGCTACTTCTTGTTCCTTTCCCCACATCCACTGCTGTCCTTGTCGAAGCAGCATGTACAAAGGTGTTAAGACAGTTGCAATATCCTTGAGGAACTTTCCATAATAATTTAGCATTCCAAGCCACGCCTTTAGAGACTTCACATCCGTAGGAAAAGGGGCCTGACTAATAGCTCTTGTTTTCTCCTGTGTAGGATCTATTCCACGGCCACTTATCACATGTCCTAGATAAGTTACCTTGCTTAATCTCAGTTGGCATTTTTCCCGATTCAGGCGTAGTCCCGCTTGCCACATTCTTCGTAGTACTTCCTCCAACAAGGCGTCGTGCTCCTCCCGATCCTTTCCACCGACGACGACATCATCCAGAAACACCGCCACATGAGGAAGCTCAGAAAGAAGATTAGACAATATTTTCTGAAAAATAGCCACTGCTGAATGGATCCCAAAAGCAAGTCTTGTAAACATCTTCAATCCCCTAGGGGTGTTGACCACCACATACTTCTGTGAATCTTCATCAAGCTCTATTTGATTGTAGGCGTGACTCATGTCCAACTTGCTAAATACTTGACAACCAGACAAGGAAGTAAACAGTTCCTCCACCCTGGGTAATGGATACTGCTCCAGTGCTGCGGCCTTGTTCAGTGTCAGCTTAAAATCACCACACAGTCTGACATTACCAGAAGCCTTGGGTACGACAACAAGGGGTGCCGCCCAATTACTGTAGCTAACAGGCTTAATTACTCCCTGAGACTCTAATCTTATAAGTTCCTTATCCACTTTATCTTGCAAAGAAAGAGGAACAGGCCGAGCTTTACAAAAACGTAGCGTAACTGTTTTGTCAATGAGGAGGCTGGCCTTACCACCCTTATAACAACCTAACTCTTCCTTAAACACGTCCGCGTATACCTTTTCAGCATAAAGACAACGCACCTGTTCTTCACCCAACAACTTGGACCACTGAAACTTTACGAGTCTCATCCAGTTCCGGCCGATCAACCCTGGACCTCGGCCTTGAACGATTACAATAGGCAACTTCTTTGTGACCACTCCTTCAACAGCAACATCCACGTCTGCAACACCTAAAACGTTAATTTTCTCACCAGTGTACGTCTTGAAGCTGCGCTCTGAAGCCCGTAGTGGTACAGCGTCTCCAACCAATTTACGGAGCACCGTTTCCCCCATAACTGAAGCAGATGCTCCGGTGTCAAGCTCCATCTGCGTCCATTGTCCATCAAGCTGCACTTCTAACATGACAGGTGGCTCATACTGGGTTCCCCGCGGACGAGATGAATCCATATGATACAGTTTATATACATCGTTGTCGTCCGCTGGCTCGGATGGGGCACGGTGAGGTGTATAATCATCCAACTCTGGTGAAGCAGCTTCATGCTCCACGATGAACACAGAGCCAGCTTTGTGTGCAGCCCTGGTGTGCCCCACCTTTCTACACTCAAAGCAAATCTTGTTCCTAAAGGGGCAATTACGGCAGTTATGCCTCGTACTTAAACAACGGAAGCACCTTGATGAACCCTTCTGCGAAAACGAACCTTCATCCCTGAATCGTCTTGCAGCACTTCGTGATACAGGGTCGGATGGTTCCTCCATTCGACACACTTCAGACTGAAGCTCCGGGTTCGGCTGGAGAGAGTGCTTCAGTTCTCGGGCATTTGTCTCAGCTGTTTCCATGGCCACTGCAATTTCAACTGCCTTATCCAGTGACAAATCAGCCTCAGCCAATAACTTGCTTTGAATTGCCCCACTATCAAGGCCACACACCAGACGATCTCTTATCATTTCTTGCAACATCCCTCCAAACTGACACACAACCGAGAGTTTCCGCAACCGAGCCACAAATTCTTGAACAGATTCGTTACCAGTCTTCCTACACGAATTGAATCTGAAGCGCGCCACGACAACAGAAGGCTTCGGCGCGTAGTGACACTGCAACAGCTCCACCAACTCTGGGATGGCCAATTCCTTCGGCTTCCTCGGGCTGCAGAGGGAACACAAGGTACTGTACGTTGCTGCCCCCACCGAAGACAGGAACACTGCTCTCTTCACGGCATCGTCTTGGACCTTGTTGGCGAGGAAGTACTGCTCCAGTCTCTCGCACCATTCTCCCCACGCCGACTTGTCCGACTCGTCGAACTCCCCAATGTGTCCAAACAACGGCATGGCTCGTAGATTATCCTCGTCGCCACTGTTGTAACTCAGGTTTCAGGGGAAGGACACAACAGGGGAAGTCCATGCGTATATTGAGGCCGTGTACACAGCTAGGCGGCTGGGGCTGAACTGCTCCTCTAAGCTCGTAAGTTCGTATAAGTCACGAACAGTATTCGAACAATACTGAACCCCTAACTGGTTTACTACAGTTCTGTTGGATGGATTAGCATTTTTTCCCATTTGAAAAGGAACAGGAAGGTTTGCAATTTTTGCAGGACAACACCCCAGAAGAACTTGAAGACCTCCTTTCATGCTTCGATAGAACATATGTTACAGGTACATTCCGTCATTTAAGACTTCCTGGAAATGATGAAAGTACATAAACACCGCCAGTCACTATTCGACGATTTCCATCTTCTTTCCCGCCCGTCATATGGAATGTTACATAGTAATAAACTAGATGGTGAGGCTCGAATGATCAACATGTGTGAAACTTGGAATTATTCATCTAGTTGGTCATTCCCATTCATCATTCTACAATCTTATTGATAGCATTAGAAAGGATGAGACCCTAGTCAAAACTATGATACTGCAAGATGTAAGAGGCGAACCTCAAAAGAAAAGATCCAAAATATACTACGTTACTCTCCCTTAATGTGTAAAGAACCTATGCGGAGATGTGGTTACCGGCAGAAAATCTAAAGAATTCCTTCGAGCTGTTGGACAATGTATCAGTTTCTAAATCCTTTGGTATTTATGTATGTGTACATATCTTCCGTTTCTGAAAAATTCAGTATCTAGTATAAGGTACGTGGTTGGTAGAATCACGGACTGGTGTTGCAGAGTCCCTGCGCCATTCGGTCAGCGGTTCGAGTCCACCAAATTCGTCCTGGCGTGGTGGCGCTTTGTATAGTCAATAACCTTGTAGTTGGTACTTGCAAAGTGTCTAGATAGGATCAAAGTATCTTATCTTATCTTAGTATAAGGTAGGTTCTTTTGTTTCATTTCGGTGAGTTTTTGTCCTCCTTAGTTTAATTCGGTGAGTTTATGTCCGGTGGTTTTTTGTCCGATGATTTTTTGTCCGGTGAGTTTATGTCCGGTGAGTTTTTGTCCAATGAGTCTGCCAGTGCCTCTCTGAGACGAGGAGGCCTGGCAGTTGGGGCTACACATACTTTTGATGGCATGGCCATGACCATGGCCATGACCGGCATGAGCAATTGTAGCCGTGTCGGGAGAGTAGCTATAGGCAACTCCAGCAAACTGCAGCAGCATGTTGTTTATGTTACTCCAGTTGATGAGCGTATAATGCGGGTGAGGATGAAACTCACTCTGAGTTTCATGTCTCTTGTTGCAGTGTACGCTCCTACCGAGGTGTGTGAAACTGAAGAGCAGGAGATGTTCTACGCCAAACTCGACTCTGTATTAGACCAGTGTCCTCCTCGGGACATACTCATTGTCTTGGGCGACTTCAATGCTACTACTGGCACTGTGAGAGAAGGCTATGAGTTATGTGTTGGTCCCCATGGCTCCGGTACCAGGAACATTAACATGCAGTTCTCTCCTTCTGAATTTCGCGACGTTCAGAAGGTTGAGAATTGCAGGTTCTTGGTATCAGAAACCAGACCTGCACCGCTGGGCATGATATAGTAATGCCGGAGAGGTAGCTAAGGAGATCGACCACATTCTCGTTAGTGCTCGTTGGAGGATCTTCCAGAACTGCAGGGTTTACCGGGGTGCTGAGTTTTTTGCAACTGATCACAGACTTATTGGAATTGCTACACTTAAGCTTCATGTCAAGTCCAGAAGAATCTCAAGAGGTAACCATACTGTGTTTCATCTTGATAAGCTGAAGGATGTGAAGTGTGCCCACGAGTATGCAGTGCCAGTCTCAAATCGGTTTAATGTGCTCGGTGCCTTCGAGGACCCTATGGAACAGTGGGATACATTCAAACGTGACACTCTCCAGGCTGCTAAGGAGTGTATTGGGGAGCGCCCGAGATCAAGGCGTGGTTTTGTCTCGAAAGACGCTGGAGAAGATCGAGGAGAGTCGCGCTGCCAGGCTTGATGGGAACCAGGACCAGTGTAGGACTCTGTCACGCAGGACTAGAACTCTCCTCGGGAGAGACAAGGAGAGGTATGTCAGGAGTCTCGCTGAGGATGTCGAGGTCCATTTGAACGTTAATTACCTCCAACCCGCCTACCGAGCCCGGAAGCATATTTCCCTTCTGTATACCACAGGCGCACTCCGATTCAAGTGTGGGAATTTTTGTATTTTCAAGGCAGACTCAAAGAAAACGCGCGCGCAGCAACACACCGTATGGTGGAAGAAACTTGCTTTTACTCTGTCCTACGTAAGTATAGCCTGGATTCTTATATGTTTATTTGTTGTGTATATACATATATTGGTAAGATGGTAGCTGCAAACGGGCGTAAAAGATATGTTTACGGGGATAGCATGCTGAGAACGGCTCAAAAAGATATTTCAAAACCAAATACCGAAAAACTAAGTCCAGATTAGTGATTCAGCTTGCGACTGCCATCCCTCTGGTATAAATGGAATAAAATTTCATCAATAAATAATCCTATAAATCAAAGTTTTGTAGAAGTAAACAAATTATTATATCACAAAAACTTAATAATAAATGTGCAGAAATACTTGTAATATATTATTTCTTCAAAGAAGAATAGTTATGTGAAAATTTAAGGGCGTAACAAATATTTTGACGGATAAATAAGGTGAGCACGGGTAGGTCTATTCCTGCTGTACGTATATTATCTCTCTCTCTCTCTCTCTCTCTCTCTCTCTCTCTCTCTCTCTCTCTCTCTCTTCTCTTCTCTCTCTCCTCTCTCTCTCTCTCTCTCTCTCTCTCTCTCTCTCTCTCTCTCTCTCCCCTCTCTCTCTCTCTCTCTCCTCTCTCTCTCTCTCTCTCTCTCTTCTCCTCCTCTCCCCCTCTCTCTCTCTCTCTCTCTCTCTCTCCTTAGAGAGAGAGAGAGAGATAGAGATAATATATACGTACAGCAGGAATAGAAACTTATATAATTCGCCTCGCGCCTTGAAACTGTTATATAACTCATATATATAATATATATATATATATATATATATATATATATATATATATATATATATATATATATATATATATATATATATATATATATATATATATATATATATTATATATATATATATATATATATATATATATATATATATTATATATATATATAAATTTTTTCCACATAAAGGTAAATATTTTGAATATATAAAAAATACGCTGAAAAACTTAACACATACTAGTTGGTACTCTCAAGGAACCTTTGACACTTCCTTGAACCCCGAGCAATTCGAAGCTTTAAAATCACTCAGAGCAGACGACTCCATTGTCATAGCTAAACCCGATAAGGGAAATGGTATAGTCCTCCTTGATAAGACTGAATATATAAAGAAAATGAACAACATACTAGACGACGCCTCCAAATTTACT
This sequence comes from Chionoecetes opilio, assembly GCA_016584305.1. Taxonomy (NCBI): domain Eukaryota; kingdom Metazoa; phylum Arthropoda; class Malacostraca; order Decapoda; family Majidae; genus Chionoecetes; species Chionoecetes opilio. The sequence continues at coordinate 197,590 of JACEEZ010023387.1, forward strand.
AAAGTTTCCGATGATGTATTCCCAACACTCCTTAAACATGAAGATAGATTAAATAATTTCCTCAGGAAACTCAAGTCTGATAAAATCATAGATGAAACCTTATATTCTAATCTATATGTCTCCGGTTCTCAACCTGGTGTATTATACGGCCTCCCAAAAGTACATAAACCCAACATTCCACTTCGCCCTATCTTGTCGGCACTGGGCACCTTCAATTACAAGCTAGCCAAAATTCTTGTACCAATACTAGCACCAGTTACATCTAATATATATACAGTTAAGGATTCTTTCTCATTTGCTAAAGAAATATGTAACAAAAATTTTGATAATTGTACCCTTGCATCATTCGATGTGAAAGCCCTTTTTACAAACATACCTCTGAGCGAGACTATAGATATTTGCACAAAACAAATCTTCCAAAACAATGAACACACACATGGTTTCAATAAAAAGTAATTCCATAAATTACTTACCTTAGCTGTTAAAGATTCTCTTTTTATTTTCAATGACATGTGTTTTAAACAAGTAGATGGCGTTGCCATGGGAAACCCATTAGGTCCCACCCTTGCTAATGCATTTCTTTCATTCCACGAGAGTACCTGGCTAAGTGAATGCCCAGCTGAATTCAAACCTCTCATGTACAGACGCTATGTCGATGATACCTTTGCAATTTTCAAATCACCGAACCATGTACCCTTGTTTCACGACTACCTGAATTCCAAACACCCCAATATTCAATTCACTTTTGAGACTGAACATAATAATAAATTACCATTTTTAGATATTGACATTACAAAATCGGGTAATTCATTCAGCACTACCATTTACAGAAAACCCACATTCACAGGACTAACAACAAAATTTAATTCCAACATTCCCGCCCAATTTAAGAAAAAGCTGATCCTCACGCTGGTTACTAGGGCGTACAATATTTGCTCTCCATACACCAATTTTCACTTAGAATTACAGTACTTGAGACACACTCTTAAACTAAATGGGTATCCCCTACAGTTCATTAACACGTACATTGGTAAACAGTTAAATAAACTACACTCACCCCCTCCCCTAATACATACCGCTCATAAGGCCGTTGTGTATTTTAAAATTCCCTTCATAGGTAACAAATCTTTTTCCATCCGAAACAAAGCTCAACTCCTGCTTCGGCAATGTTATCCACAAGTCTCGCTTAGAGTAGTGTTCAAGCCCCCTTTCACGTTATCACAGTGTTTTAAACTCAAGGAGAGAATCCCTGATGCCCTGCGTTCCTCAGTGGTGTACCAATTTAAGTGCAGTAGCTGTAACGCTGCTTATATTGGGCAGACCAAACGCCACTAGGATCGCGGAGCATCGGGGATTGTCTCACAGGAGACTGGCAAACCTGTGTCCAAACCACCATTCTCAGCCATTCAGGAACATTCCGAAGCCTCAGGCCACCCAATAACAAACCAAGACTTCAATATTTTACACAAAAGCTCCCACGACTCCACCCGATGGATATGTGAGAGCCTCCTCACCCACCACCACAAACCATCCCTTTGCGCACAGGGCACTTCAACCCCGCTTGTGTGCTTTTAAACCATGTGGGAATCCCACACTCCACTGCTATGTTGATTGGTAGGTGTAGTATTTTTATTACTGTTTTATAATTTTTATTTTTATTTTAGGTTAGGCATTTTAAATGCGCAAATCATTTTATAATTTGTATATTTTCATTTTTAACAAAAAAAATTTGTATCCGATTTTAGGCTGATGATGGCTTATGTATAGCCGAAACGTTCCAAATAAATCAAGCAATCAAGATGTTTTTACCCGCGCTGGTTTATATCTTATATATATATATATATATATATATATATATATATATATTATATATATATATATATATATATATATATATATATATATATATATATATATATATATATATATATTGTAATTATTGTTTTTTGGTACTTTTAAATATTTACAGGCCTTAAAACCAGCTCGACCACTTTTATTAACTACCATTCGAAGTGTCTGGCTAGGAAAGTAAGATACTCCTACCTGTCAAGATATACTTCATCGGCAATCAACCTCAACAGTGTCACTGACACTTGTAAATATTCTTAGGTTGACCCCTGTTACCTATAATAACAAGACAGAAACGGGTAACATGAGTATTGGGCAAAGTTATAGATCAAAGTGATTGTGGGGCATCCCTCGGCAATACCAAGATCACTGATCTTGTTTTTGCCGATGATGCAGTAATCTTTGCTGAGTCGCTGGAGGTCCTGGTGATGGCTCTCGAGACGCTGCACGAGGAGGCAAACGGCCAGATTGTTAAATGTCACCTTCCCCATCCCATGACGGGTCCTCAACGCTACACTGGGCCATAGGGTAACGTTGAAACGTTCCTCGTCTTTCCCCTTCCTGTAGTCCCGTCACGGTAAGGTTGGTATGCCGGAAGGAGTACTGTGCCGCGTTTGTGCGCTTCGCGAACTTCATCTAGTTGATTTGTTTACATGTACAACACAGCAACGAGGACCTCTTCAGTTACTTTCATCTCGGTATAGGTTTGAGGTTTGGGTTAGGTTTTATAGAGTTATTTAGGTTAAATAAGCATAGCTAATGGTGTGCGATTGCCCGGCTGACGCGGCTGGTTAGCGCCGCTAACTCACACGGAATGTTTACCTTCATTAGGCATAGTAGCTAATTTTTTCCAGCATGTTTTGGTATACTCTACTTAAGCAATGAGGCCTATAAACAACCTTATTCTTATCATGCACAATGGTTAACTTCGTCAATAAACAGCAAAAAAGTTACATTAAGCTAGGGAAATGTAGTACTTATCATATCAAATAATGGGATGAAATAAACATAATAAGAAGCACTTCCCAGTATGTTTTTGCCATACTCGACTTTAAGCAATGAGGCCTACAAACCACTCGTTTTATTACGCACAAAGGTTAATTTCGTCAATATAGACCTATAAGGGGAGGAAATTGTGCTTATCTTATCTAATAATGGGATAAAAAGTACAGAGGAGATCTCAGCGCCAGCGAAGGGAAGGGGAAATGGGTGGCCTGCGCTTGAACCTTCGCTGTGTACCTACCCCGCGATGCGACGAGACCCGTCGGGGCTCAACACATTTTAACGGAACTATTTACGTGAGGAGGTACCCTCTCCACCCAAAAGGACATTTCAGAATCTGGCCGAAAGACTTTGGGAGTTGAGATCTCCTGGCTCAGGACCAAGGGCCAGGTGTTTGGAGGCTTACTAGATGAAAAAGTCAAGTATGTTCATGCGTGCGGCGAGAACATTGAGATCCTGGAAAGTTTTACATACCTTGGTAGCGCAGTTCAGAATGACGGCGGGTCACATCAAAAAGTCTTACGGCGGATTGGCATAGCCCACGGTGTTATGGACTCGCTCAGCACGAGTATTTGGCGTTGTCGGTACCTGTGCAGAAGTACAAAGTTTCGGATCTTCATGTCGTTTGTGATCTCTGTCTTACTCTATGGATGTGAAACATGGATACAAAATAGTGACTTGAAGAGGCGACTCGATGCCTTTGGTAACAAGTGTCTTCGCAGAATCGTGGGGTATTGCTAGGATGATTACGTGTCAAGTCAGCGATTGCACCATGAGACTGAAACGAGGCCTATTACCTGCATAGTCCGTCGTCGGGGGAGTGAGTGTCGGCGGAGCTCGTGAGATAAGCGTCTTGTTTGAGCCAAGACCCCTCCAGGAGAAGGTCAGTCCACTCCGCCCCCTGGGTGGAGCTAAAGCGTGACGTCACACGTTTGGTGATGGTTGCTGGTTTTCCATTGCCATCATTTTGCTCAAAGAAAATCAACCTATATGGAACGTAATCGTAAAGAAAACCATATCGTAATATTTATTTAATATTTCTTTTAACATAAATTTTCGCAATATTTATTATTATTTCCTTTAACTTTATTTTTTGTTTGTGTGTGTTGACACACACAGTAACTAACATAACATAACAAATTAACAAATTATGTTAACATAACATAACAAATGTTTCAAAAACTGTCAGCGAAAGTAGCTGTAAAATTACAGGGAAAATTTGAGAAAACAACCACATTTCAAATAATGAGGGTGTTATCGCAGAAAAACCCTGAATTTGTCAAGTAACGACGAAGGCTCGTCTGACTGTAGAGCTGCTGCTGTGTGCATAGTATAACAATTGAGTATAATAGCACTGTGTCAGTAAAATAATGCAATTTTCTTTAGAAATATAAGTAAAAATAGACAAATACCTCGCCTGATATAATTTGTGTGGGTGTATCAGTGTGGGTAACTGTGACATAAGTAACCTAGTAATATGTAAATAAGGAATATACATAATGGATAAATAGCATAGGTAGAGTCATCGCTAGATACACATTAATGTGGTTGCATCGTTGTGGGCAAATCTATGTTTGCTAAAAATCATTCATAAATGATAATAATTCAATGTTTTTGTAGAATATATTTTGACATCAGCGAGTGTAAAAATGACTGGCAGATAAATTGAATGAAGTTTACACATTTGAATGAACTTCAAAAAACATGGTGATGTATAATAGGTAGAGTGATGAGCACTCTTGTATTGATCTTGTAAGAATCATGTGCTAACGAAGCATGATTAACCATTAATTTACTGGTTTATGCATGAGGACAGGAAACTGTCTCTAAAGTGAATTTAAAAATTAAGAAGAAAAATGCCATGGGTGCATGTGTTGAGAATTCTTCTTGGTGTGCTACACGGGAGCAAGAAAGCAAATATACACCAAATGTAAGTCTCCTCATAATCTCATTAATCCTCACTAGGGCAAATTTTACATGCAACAGCTGAAACCTTTGAAATTTGGAAAAAAAACTGGGCACAGTTTGACATGATAGTATGACCGTATGACTAGCTGCCATGACTGGAGACAAAGTGTCTGATGCATGGAGTTCTCAGAGACCAGCAATGATGTTGATGGTAAGGTTACATTGAACAGAGAACCATGTAAAATTGCTAGATAGGGCATAAATTCCCGAATATGTTGATAAGTGCCATGTGGTTGCAAAGAAAATGATTCCTCACACCTTATTGAGAGGAAGTGTATTTCAGCTTTTGAGTAATACAATTATATTCGTCATTGGCGAACAATGTTATGAGACATAAGTTTCTACGTGATCAATGTTTTCTGAGGTCTGTAGTAAGAAAAGTATTCATTCATAATTTATCTGCGAGTTTGAATTCGTAGGTAATTAATGATAATTGGTTAGTTATAGTTGTACATAGGTAATACATGTGTGCATCACGTAGTTTATTTACATGTGTTCACCACGTACATCACGTAGATGTGGAAATAGTTCTGGAGCAACTGCTAGGCATGCATATATTACCTAGTTTAATATGTCGGTAAGTACAGAATCCTATCATTCAAGTAGTGATCGTGGTACAACAGTAAGAACGTAAGTAATTCATTCCTGCAGTTAATGTAATCCGAGTATGTATTTAATATATAAGGAATGTATTCCAGTAAAAAAGTGTACCTAGTGCAACAATAAGTGCGTTATTATGTCATTTAAGTAAATAATTTATTGCAACAGTAAGTGCGTATAGTAATACATGCAAGTAAAAAATGTAATGCAACAATAAGTGCGTAAGTATTTCATTCAGTTGAAGAAAATAAGTAATTCATTTAAGAACATAGTGCAACAGTAAGTGCACAATTAACTCTTACATTATAGTATTCTAATGTGAATAGTAATACATAGTTTATCAAGTTTGTGTCAATCAGTACAGTTTCTATCATGCAAGAGTTACGAGGTAAAAAAAGTTAATTATATCAAGTTCCTACTATTAGTATTACTAAATAATATGTAGGTGAACCAAAAAAAAATCGTAAAACATAACTGTAAAGTATTTTCAAGAGTGTATAAAACACTCGCTTGGTGTGTTCTGTAAACATCTTCTACAAAGAGAACAACACATTAAAACTTTAGAATACATGGTAATTGTAAAAGACTCAGGTGAACTGATACAAAATGTAATTAAATGGAATGGTGTGGAATGGAATGACACCACTACCTTTGCGTGTGTGACCGAAGTTTGTGACGGTAATCATTTGAAGTACTGTGTGTGTCATCATTAACTACAGGTGTGTTCTGTGTATCAGCAATAGGGTTTGGTTTTGGCTTCCTATTTTGTCTTTTTACCATACCGTTGCTGCTAGCTAGGGTGATAGCTAGTTATATTCCATTTGTTAAAGTTGAATAGTTTGCAAATTTCAGTGAGAATGATTGTTAAACTCGGTACCATTGTTCGGGAGCAATGTGGATGGTGTATTGAATTTAAAGAAAACTTCATCCGTAAGTGTTTTTGAAACTGTTCGAGCCATTTTGTCTTTCAGTGGTATACCAACACTGATAATCGAGAAAATGATCAATGGCTACCAACAGGTATTGATAACCTGATTCTGTTAGTGGGAGTTAAAGTAAGTCAATGGCTATTGTCTCCCAGGGTCCTTTGGGTGTAGGATAAGTTAGATTAGATTTATTAGAATTCTATTAGATAAATAGGGGCAGGTTTTCCAACTGAACCCTTTGTTTCAGCGCATGATTGACATTTATCTATGTGTGCAAAAATATCACGGCGCTTATATGGCCAAAAGTATTCTAAACGTGCTTGGTGCAAACATTGATATTTCCCAGGGTGGCCTGCAAGGCTAGAATCATGTAAAAGGGAAAGGAATCTTGGTATCAGTACTGAAGGTACTACCAGCTGTGTAACCTGGCGTTTTGGTTCCTGTCTTGTCGTGAGATATGTATCTCTCACCAAAAAGTTGTATTGTAACCTAAACTCATTTAGCGGGACAGGTAATTTTTGCAATAGTGTATCGTCTCCTGACTCTAATTGGTAAATGATGGGAGCACAGAAAGGATAATTTCGCTGTTCCTCCTAAATGTTGGGAATAGCGATTTGGGAGTCATGTTTTGGTTGCTCAGGTGTTGCGGTTACAAGTGCAATATTTCGCGATAATGAATCTGGTACGACTGGGACTGGGGCATCACACATCAATGCTTTTGATTTACTAAATGCTTGTTCCTGTGGAACTATCCAAGAAAATTTAACATCCTTCTTCAATAGATGTGTTAATGGACTTGCAATTCATGATAAATTGCCTGTAAAAACCACAGATGCTCAAAAAACTTCTGAGGGCTTTGACAGTTTTAGGTGTTGGAAAATTCATCATTGCATCTACCTTAGACGTGGTAGTATGTAGCCTATTGGCATCCAAAACATGACCCAAGAAAGAAGTTTGTTTCTTTATGAAGGAGCATTTGGTTAGTTTAACCTTCACATCTTTAAGTTTAGAAAGTACCCTGTCCAGTGTTCGTTGGTGAGAATTCGTATCAGGAGTACAAATAACAATGTCGTCCAGGAAAGCAAAAACTGATTCTCATAGTAATTCCGAGAAAATAGTGTTGATCAAATACTGAAATGCTAGTGGTGCACCTGCTATTCCAAATGGTAGCTTTTGAAAGCGAAATGGCCTGAAGGAGTACTGAACGCTGTCAGGTCCTTAGATACCTCATCTAATGGGACCTGCTAGTATCCACTGACAAGATCCAGTGTGAAGAATACTTTCTTATCTGGCCCTATGGACATAAAAATATCCTGTAATACAGGGAAGGGATACCTGGTGATTTGACAAACTTAATTTAGGCGCCGATAATCTACAACCGGTCGCCAGTCACCTGTTTTCTTAGGAATAAAAAATAATGGAAAATTCCATGGGCTGTTGGATGGTTCTATAACATCATCCTCTAACATTTTCTTAACCATGCCATCAAGTATAGACCTTTGTGAGTGGGGTAACCTATATGCAGGAATGTAGATATGTAGGTCGTGTGTCTGGTAGCAAAGGAATGTGATGATGAATAAGGCTAGTAGTGCCCAAAGAGTCACTTTGTATGGCAATTGTGTCATGATTTGCAGTTAGTACATGCAATAGTGCTTGCTTTGACTCCGGAAAATCCATTTCATCTAAGGAAGGACGGGGTGCATCCTGAACACGCTGTGCATGACTGGTGTTAGGATCTCCATTTGAGAAAATGGGAACTACTGGCAGAGTCGCAATCACACCTACGGCCGCTGGCGTGACAATGAAATCTGCTTAGTACGTTCCTTTATGCAGTTTTTGGGTGCACGATGACTTATTATGTATGTACATTTTAGCAATGCCCTTTTCATTAACACTGCACAATGCTCATTCCATGAACAGAGACTTCACACGTAGTACTGATTCATTCAAACAAATAGCCTCGCATTCTTCATTCACACCTGTAGGTTTCAGAGACACTAAAAGAGATTCGCGACCGTTTAGCGAGACATCTCCCACCAGACAGCCACGATGAGTCTCCGAATATTGCGAAAGACAGAGAACAGTATGGCTAGAACAGGAATTAGATTCAGTGTTACTCAGTGAATCTATTTCACTGTGAGCTGACACCTCTAATGGCTGCTCAGGCACTCTAGTTATTGCATGAATGTCAATCTCTGGAGCTTGCACTGTTACTGTACTAAATGTAAGCATTGGTTAAGGATTTTTTATTTCAGGTGTAAATGCTCCATAATGCCTAATCTCGTGTAGGTGTGGACAAACTTCAATGTATTCTTCCCTCATTGTTGATATACCTATCAGGAGGTCAGCAGGGAATGATAATCCTTGTCATATATGGAAACATATAGGCTTTGCAGGCACGAATTCCTCACACTTTAAGTTAAGCCATACCTTACCAATGACAGGGAATGATAAATTGTGATGTTTCTTTTAATACCGCGGCTAAATCATCGTCGATTGCCGCAATGTCATCTTGAAGGCACTCCGTAATTGCTTGTATAGGAGAAGGCGCTGTAGAAATAGGTTGGGTGTCTGACGTCGCAAGCGTTGGAACATACGGCACTCGTTAATGATGTGAGTCCTTGAAATGTGATATATGCAGGACTGTGTGCAGTTTATTCACCTACAGTGTGACTGCTCATGTCTTGGGACTAAGCAAAAGTAACAAAAATACTTATGTGCGTATATATAGCCATTTTTCCTTTGATACTGTTGCTTCCCTTTAGACTGTGTAATGCCTGTTTCGCCTATTCTAGTATGAAAATCTAAATCTGCCTTGTGTAGAAAGGAAAGGGTTGTGGGAATACCGCAGTCTAGAACTTGTGTATAAGGGATAGACATATGTTTGCTGAACATCACGATTGAAGCACCATGATGGTGGCTAAACAGATGTACGGAACGTAGCCATTGTAAATGTAAATGTAAGTGTTTAAAACAGCACTATAATTCGTCTAACGCTTTAATTTCCTGTAAAAGTGTTATGTATCTAAACATCACTGTGTTAGACACTAAATGCATACCTGTTCACCACTGTGATAGACACTAAAGGAACTAGGGGGCGGCACTCAGTAGAGCGCATACCTCCGCCCGAATATTTCATCAATTGGTTGCTATGGCAACAGTTGTGATTATATATATATATATATATATATATATTATATATATATATATATATATATATATATATATATATATATGCACTCAGTATGAGCGCATACCTCCGGCCGAATATTTCATCAATTGGTTGCCAAAAAGCTTTTACTCAACCCTGTCTAGGAGAGCTATATGAGTGGATCCTCCTCAAACATGTGAGACATACTCCATACATGGGCGGAGTAGAGAGCAAGCAACTGGGAGGGAGAAAAAAAGGACGTAGACGCCACAGGACACCTAACTTCTTAAAAGCTATTTTAGCAAGAGATGAGATGTGAGATTTCCAGTTCAGATCTTTAGTAAAGGATAGTCCAAGCATGTTCATTGTAGAAGAAGGAGATAGTTCAGTGTCATTGAAGAAGAGGGGATAGTTATCTAGTAGGTTTTGTCGAGTAGATAGGTGAAGAAAATGGGTTTTTGAGGCATTGAACAAAACAAGGCTTGCTTTGCCCCAATCAGACATTATAGAAAGTTCAGAAGTTAGGCGCTCGGTGGCATCTCTCCGTGAAAGAAAAAAAATGACATATAAATATACAAGTAAGAAATCTAAACGTTAGTCAGGCAGTTGTGGCGGTGCGCGTGCTCAGGTCCGTAGGTGAGGAGCGTAGGATTTGGTTGTGTTTCGCCAGCTTTCCTGCGAGGTTTGCTGGCTGGGGGGGGAGTGCCAGGTTGTGAAGAGTCAGCTCAGGGCGTTCTGATGGATGGGAGGTGGCCTGGTGATGTGTGTTGCGTCTTGTGTATTGCCGCCTCCTGTATGTATAGCAGATGTACAATGATGTACCGGGGCTGATGATACGCAGATGCAGGGTTGTAAACGTGAAGGGCTGGACAGGTTCTTGTAGAACGTTTGTATCTTGAATTGTAGACATAGATAGTGGTGAGACGTTGTTGTCAGGTAACGCGGTTTGGGAGGCAGTGGAGTTGTGTCGACCCGCGGAATGTGCTGCGCTTGCTAGCTGCTTGGAGTGGGTCTGTTTCTCTTGAGATAGGAATGGCTTTGAAACAGTGTTGCTTGTGGGCCTAGGTAATACTTGTAGTTGCTGGCTGGCTTGTGGTTGCGTTAGGTTACGGCTTGATAACGATGATAATGGTTTGAACTTGGTTGTGCTGTATGGTTGCGGGAGAAATATTTTGGTTGAGTTGGTTAATAAACTTGATAGAATGTGTGTGTAATTGTGGAGCTGTGTAATGCTCGGAGTTTGGTAGACTCTTGTAAAGGTTTGTAGATATGTTCTTGACGGACATTGTTCTTCTCCTAATTCTATCAATAGTGGTGTTCCCCAGGGTGCTGTCCTATCACCCACTCTCTTTCTATTATTCATTAATAATCTTTAAGTCTAACTCAAAGCTCTATCCACTCCTACGCTGGTGATTCTACCCTGCATTTTACAACGTCGCTTATTAGACGTCCAACTCAACAGGAACTAAGTGATTCACGGAGAGATGCCACCGAGCGCCTAACTTCTGAACTTTCTATAATGTCTGATTGGGGCAAAGCAAACCTTGTTTTGTTCAATGCCTCAAAAACCCAATTTCTTCACCTATCTACTCGACAAAACCTACTAGATAACTATCCCCTCTTCTTCAATGACACTGAACTATCTCCTTCTACAATGAACATGCTTGGACTATCCTTTACTAAAGATCTGAACTGGAAATCTCACATCTCATCTCTTGCTAAAATAGCTTTTAAGAAGTTAGGTGTCCTGTGGCGTCTACGTCCTTTTTTTCTCCCTCCCAGTTGCTTGCTCTCTACTCCGCCCATGTATGGAGTATGTCTCTCATGTTTGAGGAGGATCCACTCATATAGCTCTCCTAAACAGGGTTGAGTAAAAGCTTTTCGTCTCATCAACTCCCCTCCTCTGACTGTCTTCAATCTTTAAATCACCGGCGCAATGCTGCTTCTCTTGCTATCTTCTACCGTTATTTTCAGGTTCACTGCTCTTCTGAACTTGCTAATTGCATGCCTGTCCCCCTCCCGCGGCCTTGCTGCACAATACTTTCTACTCATTCTCATCCCTATTCTGTCCATCTTCCTAATACAAGAGTTAATCAGTATCTTTAGTCTTTCATCCCTTTCACTGGTAAACTCTGGAACTCTCTTCCTATTTCTATTTTTCAACTTTCCTATGACTTAAATTTTGTTCAAGAGAAGACTAACAAGACACCTCCCGAACTAAATTGGCCCACCCCTCTTTTTTATTCACTAACTGTCTTCTTTATAGGGACTAGCAACTAAGCGGGCTTTGTGTTACCTCTTTTTGTTGTGTCCTTGACCAGTCCTTTGTGATGTAAACAAAAAGAAAAAAAAGGCTTGTTGAATTGCGTTGGGTCTTATTACCACCGCTTATATGCCACCACCTGGTGTCTGTCTATTTGCAGAACTTTCTTGGGCTAAGCAAAGACTACTGTTTACTGGACTTGCTACTCAATTTGGGCTATTTCCAGTGGAGGCCAATGCAAGCGATTCCTGACATTTTCGAACATCACTCCCATTTCCCTTCCTATGGTTTAACATTATAAATGATATACTGTTATCTTCGTAAATGTTTGTTCTATAATATTATCAAATGAAAAACAGTAAAACACACTAAAGAAATGCCATTATGAGACTCTGAAGAAATATGCATGAACTTAATATTCACTTAAACTCTTCGCCATTTAATTTGTTATGAGACAACATTTAAGATGAAGCATATCAATAGAAGCGGATTTTCATTAGCTTTCCATTGATATATTTCGTTTTCTTATAAATTAATTAGCACCATGCATAAATTAGCGTTAACTAAATAAATAACATCATCAATCGGGAATATTACCCGATTGATGTTATATATTTAGTTAACGCTAATTTATGCATAGTGTTAATTCATTTATCAGTAAACGAAATATATCAATGGAAAGCTAATGAAATTCCGCTTTTATTGATATGTTTCATGTAAAAGGTTTTATCGCAAAATATTAAATGGCGAAGAGTTTAAGTGAATATTAAGTTCATGCATATTTCTTCAGAGTCTCATAATGGCATTTCTTTAGTGTGTTTTACTGTTTTTCATTTGATAATATTATAGAACAAACATTTACGAAGATAACAGTGTATCATTTATACTGATAAACCATAGTCTACTGTATTCATGGAACACTTTTTTACTTGACGATCCGATTGATGATGTTATTTCTTTAGTCAACGCTAATTTATGCATGGTGCTAATTCATTTATCAGAAAACGAAATATATCAATGGAAAGCTAATGAGAATCCGCTTCTATTGATATGCTCCATCTTAAATGTTCTCACAAAATATTAAATGGCGAAGAGTTTAAGTGAATTATATAATTTAAGTTCATGCATATTTCTTCAGTCTCATAATGGCATTTCTTTAGTGTGTTTTACGTTTTTTATTTGATAATACTATAGAACAAACATTTACGAAGATAACAGTATATAATTTATACTGATAAACCAAAGGAAGGGAAATGGGAGTGATGTTTGAAAAAATGTTTTACCTTGCCGATCGGCCTCCACTGGTCATGGGCGGTTTGGCGCGGAGCGCGAGTAGCAAGTCCAGTATACAGTAGTCTTTGGGCCAAGGTAAAGAGACAGAAGGTAACGTCACCTCCCTTTTGCCGCGCTGAGGGAAGTGACGTCAATAAGAATTAAGAGGGCGAGGAGGAGGGTGAGAGTGAAAGAGAAGATGGAGGAGGAGGAGGAGGAGGAGGAGGAGAAGGAGGTAGGGGAAGGGGTAGGAGGAGGAGAAGGTAAGGGAAGGGAGGAGGTATGAACATAAGAACATATGAACATAAGAAAATAAGGCATGGCCTTGCATGTCAGGTGAGAAATGAACTTTGCTTGTCCCGCTAAGCGGCAACAGCGGCACAAGTAAAGGGTCTCGTCCCCAGCTTGTGTGCTAGCTAGAACTCTCTCTCTCTCTCTCTCTCTCTCTCTCTCTCTCTCTCTCTCTCTCTCTCTCTCTCTCTCTCTCTCTCTCTCTCTCTCTCTCTCTCTCTCTCTCTCTCGTACACAAAACTGATCAAGGTAAAGAATATGGGTGGCTTATGGGATGAGAGAGAGAGAGAGAGAGAGAGAGAGAGAGAGAGAGAGAGAGAGAGAGAGAGAGAGAGAGAGAGAGAGAGAGAGAGAAAGTTGGTGAGGCCATAACATATTTGAACGGTGGCGCCGTTGGCGCGATACCCATTGACGTCATGCGCACAAAGGACTGATTTTGCCTCGACGCCCCGGGGAGGTGACGTTACCTTCTGTCTCTTTATCTTGCTTTGGGCTAAGTTGAGATGGTACTTCCAGTTGGTACGCATTTATTTATGAGTCCAATAAGGAACTTAGATTTATTACAACCAAAATGTAGGCTAGACCAGCCAGTGAGTGTCGGCTGAGCTCGTGAGATAAGAGTCTTTTTTTGCGCCGTGGTCCTATGTGTTCTGTCGTCGTTCCCAGGCTTCCGACCGCTCCTCTCTCATGTTACTAGCTGTCGTCGACATTAATAAAAGTCTGACACATATACATTTGTGCTGTGACCTACTTGCTCGAGCTAACAAAGTGCAAGCTGTACTTGGTTCTCACGATGAACCAGGAAAGATATACATATAATTATATATACATTATATTTATATAATGATATGTTTATGACGCACCGAAAATATACTGGTTCTTTGGATGTTAAGTACATGAAAATATCCTACATGGAAGTTATAATACTTGTTACACTTGTGTAATAATGGTTGTAATTTAATATTGATAGTGTAAGTAATTATATATGGTAGAAATTATTTCTGACTGACATCCATATAATCACTTCAACTGATTTCTGTCACAGCAATTATATTTCGAATGCAAATACATTTACGTATACATGGTTTACCTTTATGAAATCCAGAGGTAAGGTAAAGATGGGAGCATACGCTAAGCTACGCGTAGCATGCGGTGCTCATCTCAGTGGCATTAGCCCTTAGAGCCTGTGGTGGGTGAGAACCCGTTACCCCGGGACACAGGGCTAGTGTGACTCCCGGGTTACCACAGTTACCTTCCCCAGGTTACCCCAGGTACCCATTTATCAACCCCGAAAGGAAGTAAGAACAGCTGGGTAGGCTGGTCACCGACTTGCCCTGGCCCGGGATCGAACCAGGGCCCGCAGATTCGTAGCCAGGCACGCTAGCCACTGCACCACGGGGGCGACCAAATCCAGAGGGGAGAGCATAAAAAACTTGAATGAAGGGAATATGCCTCTTTGTTCACTGAGTGGTGTCGGTGGCCGGCGCAACAGTGCAACCGGTTATAACGTCACAGCTTGATATCGGCGGGAGATCAACAGGGCCTGATTCAAATATACGGCCTTGAATAATTCAACCATAAAAAAATTTACTCGATTTTAAAGACTCCATGGTAAAGAAAGATCACTGCAGTTTTAGATATTTAAAAAAAAAACAATAAACGAGGCGGCGATGGTGAAATGTGAAGTTATGGTCCGTGATAGTTACGTTCAACAATCACATAAAACAGTTTTCATTAAAGTGCATTCAGTAAGCTCCTGTATTTTTATCGCACAAAATATTGCAATTCATAAGATGAGAAAGACTCTATAGCTTTATTAGAAGGATGAACTCAACGTGGCCACGACGTGGTTCTTACGTAGAAAATCCAATTCACCATATTTTCACCATGACGCCACGTGATGCTCATGTGACGTGCTTGCTGGGCAGGCTTTGGGGGGAGGGGGGATAGACATGTGACCACATCTCAAGCGGCGGACACATCGCTTCATGTTCCACTACTGCATATCCAATTCAAGATAATGATCACAGGAACTCCCTCCTGACCCCACGCACCTCCACTCACCTGCAGATATCTCTCTCTCTCTCTCTCTCTCTCTCTCTCTCTCTCTCTCTCTCTCTCTCTCTCTCTCTCTCTCTCTCTCTCTCTCTCTCTCTCTTTTTTTTATTTTATTTTTATTTAAACTGTGGTTACATTGGTAATAGAGCTAAAGCTCTAGGCTTTATACTAGAGCTATCTATAGCTACATATAATATATAACATCTATAATAATATAAGCGAAAGTGTGTGTGTGTGTGGTATAGGTTCCGCCCCCCGTGGCGGAATCCCTTCATATGGCAGTTTTGGAACCAGGTTGACCAGGGGAAGGTTTTAAGCCCACTTATGGGATGATCCGATCACTTTTTTATTTTATTTATTTTTAGTAGCCTATTAGCGAGAATTGTGAAGAAAAAAAGTGGGTTGCGAGAATTGAGGAAACCTTGATGTAAGGTGATGGGTAATGGGTGAGTGAATGGGTGGGGTGATGGGTAATAGGTGTGGGGTGATGGGTGAGTGAATGGGTGGGGGTGATGGGTTGGGGGTGATGGGTGACGGTGAGGGAATAGGTGGGGGGTGATGGTTAATGGGTGAGTGAATGGGTGTGTGGTGATGGGTAATGGGTGAGTGAATGGGTGGGGGTGATGGGTAATGGGTGAGTGAATGGGTGGGGGATGATGGGTAATGGGTGAGTAAGGTTGGGGGTGATGTGAATGGGTTGGCTTTTAATACATACTTTCTACATCCTGATTTCAGGAAAGTTAGAAGGGGCTATCTGGAGAGTGTGTTTGGTGGGCCAAAGGCTCACCAAACACAGGTGGTGGGCCGAAGGCCCACCAATAGTCCTCCGCAGGAGCTAGCCAAAAAGTCCGCCCGGAGGGTGGCTTTGCGGCTAGTACATCATATATTAGATAATCTAGGCCAGTGGTTCTTAAAGTTTTTCAGACCCGATACCCCAAAGTTCAATTCCAAGTCAACCTGATACCCCCTCTCCAATATTAGCCTACTACTCCCGACTTTTAACTTTTTATTTCCTGTAAAAAAAGAGAAAACAGGACGGCTATGAACAAACAGCTGAATTCTATGGACCCTTTTATTTTTATTTTCAGTAAATAAATTAATAAAGTATAATTCTTACACAAAATATTTCTTCACTGTCAGATTGTTTTCCACATTACATTATTGTACACAACACTATTTGTGCTCATTCAGCATGATTTTTTCGACTGTCAGCTGCATGGGCCTTGTGCTCCTCTTTTTTCGAAGCAACCAAAGCCTCAATTCTAGGGCGCACCCTATTCAGTGCAAGACGCATATCAGATTCGACCGCCAGACTGTGTCCTTGCTTTGTTTTTATCTGGATCAGCACGGAGAACCCGACCTCGCATAAGTGGTGGCGAACGGTATGAGCACCTCCAATGCAATCTCTGCTTGTTTCGGGAAAGCCCGGATCTGCTTTGCCCAAAATTGTATCAACGGCAGGGCTTCAAAAGCAGTTTTCACTCCTTCGTTGACTTGTAACTCTGCCAGGTTCTCCTGGACCTCGTGCACCATTCAGTGCACGAAATTATTAATTTAATATTTTCCAGGATGCCTTTTTGGATACCTCCAAGAACCGGTTTCGATACCCCCTGGGGGTATTGAGGCACTACTTTAAGAACACCTGATCTAGTCCATCACCCAGCTGTTCACTCCCCGCTTGAAGTCTTGTAGCGAGGCGTGGTGGTGCAGGTCGGTTTGGTGAACTAGCTGGTTCCATAGACGGCCGTAGCGGGGTAGGAAGGAACGTAGGTGGTGCTCTGTCCTGGAGAAGGGCACAGTCTTGCTCTTGCTCCTGTCTGTATGGGGGCGACACGGGTGGAGTGATGGGGAGGCGGGGCCCTGGGGAGCTTGATGGCTGCCAGGTGGGAAGTGTGGAGATTGAGTGCCTTGTGCATGACACAAACCTGTCACGTCCCTGCGCTCCTGGAAGGGTTGGAAGGAGTCAGGCGCGAGGTGGGGACGTTTGCCGTTCACCAGTCGCTGGGCTCTTCTCTGGACGCGGTCTAGTGTGACCAGGTAAGAGGGCGGGCAGGAAGACCATGCTAGGGGGGAGTATTCCATGAGGGGACGTACCTGTGCCTTGTACAGGACCTCAACCCCCTTGGCATCCAGAAGGTGGGAGATGCGCCGGACACAGCTGAGTCCCCAGGCCGCGTTTTTTGCAACTTTCCTGGCATGACTGGTGAAGGTCAGTCCCGCGTCAAACTCCACCCCAAGGATGGAGATGGATCTCTGAAACGGGAGTGATTTGCCCTCAAGCTGTATGTCCGGCACAGGCAGGTTGGCGATGTCTTGCCTGCGGGAGATAAGCAGTGCCTGGGTTTTGTCAGGGGCCAGGCTGACCTGCCATCGATTACTCCAGGTGACGATGTTGTCCAATGCTAGGTTGATGCGGCACATCGTGTCCTGCCAGTCACGTCTGTCGCAGGTGAAGGCAAGGGTGCAGTCGTCAGCGTAGGCCTGGGCCTCAGGAATGAGCTGGAGAATGTCATTGAAATAGACATTCCACAGAAAAGGCCCGAGTACGCTGCCCTGCGGGACGCTGACGTGGATGGGTGCTTGGATGGAAGTGTGGCCGTTGATTACCACCCGTAAGGTCCTGTTTTGGAGGTAGTCCTGGATGAGCTGCAGCAGGGCGCCGCGCACTCCCAGGCTCCTCAGCTTGGCAGCGAGACCTCGGTGCCACACCCTGTCAAAGGCTCCGGCGATGTCCAAAGCCACAACAAAAGTGTCCATTCCTCTATCCAGCGAGTGGTTCCAGGAAGCAGACTGAAGGAGGAGCAGGTCTGCACCTGACCTCCCCTGCCTGAAACCAAATTGCTTGGAGCTGAGTAGATGGTGGGCGTCCAAAAGGTGTTGATTTTGGCGGTGATAAGGGTCTCGATGATTTTCCCAACAGTGGTGAGGAGGGAAATTGGGCGGTAGTTTTTTGGGTCCCGTTTTGCTGGGTTTTTTTGTGGATGGCCACCACTCTTGTTTCTTTCCATTGCGTGGACCACTTGCACGACGAAAGGATGTTGTTAAAGATGATGGTGAGTGGTGGAACAAGCTGGGCTGCACATCCCTTTAGTAGGTGAGGGCTAATGTTGTCAGGCCCTAACGCCTTCTTGGGATCTGTTTACAGCAGCTGATTTTCAACTTCTTTAATGTTGACTGCGAGACTCAACACAGAGGCCCTGGGGAGGGGTGGTATCTCTGGGGGCTCGCGTGAGGGGTCTGGCACCGACATCTTCAATGAAAAATGAGCTGCCAACATCTCAGCCTTGTCCTTGTCGCGGACAGCCACCGACCCGTTTGGTCTGGTGAGCGGCGGAATAGTGTTGTCAGCTAAGAGCTGCTGCTGCTTCACTCCACACCACCACTCTTTACTGCTAACTCACTGGCCGCTGTACTTGGCCTTTATGTCCTCTCTCCAGCGTTGTATGACCTGCTTTTGGACCTGGCACATGGTCTTGCAGGATTCTTTGTGCCGATGTTTGTTGAGTTGGGAGGGGTGGGACTTGTACCGCAGCCAGGCCCTGCTCTTCTTGTCAGCAGCTCTCCTACACTGAAAACCAAACCAGGCTGATCATGGATGGGGCTTGGATTTGTAAGTTTGGCTGGGTATATGTTTGGAGAGATAGGAGGAGGTTGGTGAAGATCTCCACTTGTGTGTTTACGTCGCCGTTGAGAAGTTCCGTCCACACAATGGAGTCCTAGTTTTCCTTTAGGCTGTCCCAGTCTCCCCGAGACTAAAGCCAGTTGACTCGATCAGTAGCCTTGTCGCGTACCACAGTGGTGCTGATGGTGGTGAGCACACCAGAGTTGTCCAATGATCCAACCATGCCCAGGGGGAGGCAGGTGATCACTTCGTCTGACAAATCTGTGATGACGGGGTCGAGGGAGGAGCCAGAGGTGTGGGTGGGGAAGTTGACATGGCTGCTAAGGCCGTACTCAGTCAGCAAATCCTCGAACTGCCTCGCAACCAGATGCTGATTCATGTCCCCTACAACTATGAGATGGTTGCAGGAGTGCTGGAGAAGTAGGGTGTCAATGTTGGTGTGGAGGAAGTGGATGGGGTTATTTCCCTGACTGTGGGCGGTAGCAGACGCATAGCAGGATGGTATCCTGGCGACTCGTCCACAGTCTGTAGAACATCATCTCAAGGTACCTATCCATTTCAACCTCGAGGGCCTCTACCGCGAGACCTTCGCGGAAGCAGACGGCGATGCCCCCGAAGGTGCCGTGGGCACTGTGTCTTCGGTGCCATCTTGAATATCCCTGGATGTGTCCGAAATTGGCAGGGATAGTAGGATTCAGGAAGGTCTCGATCGTAGCGATGATGTCTGGGTTGTGTGGGATAATGAAAGAGTGAGCATGATCTCCTATGTTAGTTTGTAGTTTTTTTTAATTTATTTTTTTTTTTTTTTTTTTTTTTTTATCGGGCCTCCAGCAGGGGAGGACCACGGGCTAGCTTGAGCCCGTCAGAGAGATGCGTTTGAAAAAAAGAGATTAGAGTGTTCGTGCTGCTGGCGTGCGGCACGAGGACTGGCTTGTCCATCCTGACTTGGAGTGCGGGGGAGAAAGGGGCACTTGGCAGGATACACTCTCCGTGTAGTTTGGAGTCCTCTGACATTAGCGGAAATATGAGTCAGTTTATCTTGTGAAGATCGATGAGTTGGCATAATTCCAGGGTGTGTAGGGGGGTTGGGTCACTTGGGTGGAGTGCGGAGTCTGGTGATGACCCGCTGGGTTTCCAGGGAAGGGTGGATGCGTGAGGTGTCTGTTGAGGGTCTCGACGAGGCGGGAAGTGATAGCTGCCTACTCAGTCAGCTGGTGGCAGAGCTTAACGTGCCTCTTTTGGGCAAGCAAGGAGCGACATTTCTCTACAGTGTGACCCTCACGGTAGCAGTGGTCGCACCAATTTAACCAGTGGCAGGTATTGTCGGTGTGACCACTTATGTTGCAGTAGTAGCAAAATTCCTTGGTGGTGATTTCTCGGGGTGCGGGCAGGGGCAGGGACAGTAATGAAACGGGTTTAGAGGGTGGCGCGATGTAGTTGTTCAGGCGGCGCTTGTGACCAGGTGTCCGGGGAAGAGGGAGACTTTGTCGGTGAGTAGGGTTCTTGGTTTTCTGTTTGTTGGCTGGGCCTGTGTTCTGAGGGGTGGGGTAAGTTGTATCTGTTGGGGAGTTTCCCTTGATTACCTGGATTTTGTCCCCTCGGCAGCGTGTGCAGGGGGGCGTGTTGTAGGCTGGGAGGTACGCGGAGGATAGGATTGGCGATCGTCACTAGTGGTAGTGATGGCAACGGCGTCCTTGGGTTGGTGTGTGGCACTAGGCGTGGGTGTTTGTGACGTTTGGTTGTCGGTGAGGGTGACGTTGGGCGGTGTAGCAGTGGTTGATGGAGGTGTGTGCTGGGTCTTGGGAGGTTGAGGGGGTGACACTTCAGTGATGGCAGGCGCTGATCTTGAAGGAGGGATAAGGTTAGGAGAGTCTATTTGTGTGCCTGTGGTGACTGTGCTGGTGGAACTTCTCTGCAGCTTGCACGGCTTGCCTGAGGTCCACCAGCCACGGGACTCGCTGTGGCTTGCGATGTGTTGGCTCCAGTCCTTGTCAATGCAGTGTCCTCGGGCGGAGCAGGAAGTACTGGTGACGGATAGGTTGTTGAGGCTGGTCTGTGTGGCAGCGATATTGTCAATGAAGTTGAGAATGGGGATGAGCCAGGGCGTCACGATTCTCAGCAATATTTCTTGAGGTTTGGCCCAGGGAGCCGAGGATAAGCTTGTATCGCCTGTTCTCCTTTCTGAGTCGTTGCACAATCTCAACCAGACCGCTGGTCTCTTAACTGGAAGAGCTCCTCTTCTTCCTCAGAGGTAGATGGAGGGGACAGGGTCACAGGGTGTGTTATCTTGGGTGTTGACGTAAGCTACGACGTCGGGAATGCCCAGATGTTGTCTCAAGGCGCTGACGTCCTCGCAGTTAAAGTTAGGTTGGGTGTTGAGTTGGGTGTTGGTTGGGTTGTCGGTGAGGCATTGAAGGTGGCACGCGTTGGGGCAAGCAGAAGTGATGCAATTAACTGTTTGCTTATTTACTGCAGTCTTCCCACATACAGCACATCACTTGCCGGGTTCATAACCTGATAAACCTTTAGGGCGTGCGATAAATGAGTGGTGCTGTGTCATCTCTGGTGATGTGTGGAAACAGCTATAAGTGACGTCTGGCAACTTTTAAATTTGTGATAGCTAACTTTTTGGAGTGCGGAGTTACGAGTCTTTTGTCTGCCGGCTGCTCTCGGGGACAATATGTTAAGATGTTCCTGCAAGTCGAGCACACGGTTTGATTAGTTAGTCCTCTTGATTGATGATTTGAGGCAGGGTTGAGGTGCCCCGGATTTCTGTATGGGGAGGGAGGAGACGAGCAAAATACCCAGTATGAGGAGGCTGGACGATGTCAATACATCCGGGTTGAGTTCTCCGGCAGACCCTCCCTAGTAAAATAGATGCTAAGAGAGGGGGGATGGAAAGATGAAAGTGACTTTATTAAGCAGAAGAGAAAGGAAGACAATTGTCTGTGCGGAATGGGTGGCCAGTGGCAGGTAGCAGGTGTCCTTCTATTAGGGTCTAAGCGGGGCGACCGGGGGGGTGACGGTTTGGCTGCTGGCACCGGGGATTTGAAGTAGGTTCAACAGGAAGTGAGCAGTGAAATTGATTCTCTCTCTCTCTCTCTCTCTCTCTCTCTCTCTCTCTCTCTCTCTCTCTCTCTCTCTCTCTCTCTCTCTCTCTCTCTCTCTCTCTCTCTCTCTCTCTCTCTTCTCTCTCTCTCTCTCTCTCTCTCTCTCTCTCTCTCTCTCTCTCTCTCTCTCCTCTCCTCTCTCTCTCTCTCTCTCTCTCTCTCTCCTCTCTCTCTCTCTCTCTCTCTCTCTCTCTCTCTCTCTCTCTCTCTCTCTCTCTCTCTCTCTCTCTCTCCTCTCTCTCTCTCTCTCTCTCTCTCTCTTTTCCGAATTCAACTTTGAATCGCAGAGAGGAGAGGGGTATCTGGGTGTAAAAATCTACTATACCTAAGTATATGTCTAACCAAAGACTACTGTATACAGTAGTCTTTGGTCTAACCTCCCACTTTCAGCCAACTTGATATAATAATGTCATGCAAATCTTTCATCTTAATACTGTCTTTTGGTTAGCTGTTTGATGTCATATAAAAGTATATCTTTGCTCTGGAGTAAAGAACCATATTTTTATCTCAACTTGCATTTAACCTTGTTACGTGAGTTACCCTGTTAAGCGGTTCGCAGCTTTAACGCCATCACCTAAGAACTAAATCGATGTATGTAAGCTATATTTTACTGTATGTAGTTATACACATTCAGGGTATTCTATTAAATTTGCATGTATTCAACTCTGAGTGAAGAAATAATTGTCATGCTGGGTCTGTTTGTCACAAATGCATATTGATTGATCAGTATTTCTCTTGCAATAATTAAGATTTTTGAATGTCAGAAACTCCTGATATATTGTTAATAATGAGCTCATTATTTTGTGTCAACATGATGCATATTAATTTAGATTTGCCACGTCTTTGAAGAGAAAAAGTGTATCCTGTGCTGGAATGAGGCAGCACACCAACTGCAAGAATGACTTTTTTGTGTCTAATTGTACTAGCATGAATTGCTGTATCAGTGCCATGTATGCATTACTAGCCGCAAAGCCGCCCTCCGGGCGGACTTTTTGGCTAGCTCCTGCGGAGGGCTATTGGTGGGACTTCGGCCCACCACCTGTGTTTGGTGGGCCGAAGGCCCACCAAACACAGACTTTCCAGATAGCCCCTTCTAACTTTCCTGAAATCATGGATGTAGAAATGTATGTATTAACGCCAACCCATTCACATCACCCCCAACCCATGCATCACCCCCCACCCATTCACTCACCCATTACCCATCACCCCCCACCCATTCACTCACCCATTACCCATCACCACACACCCATTCACTCACCCATTACCCATCACCACACACCCATTACCCATCACCCCCCACCTATTCCCTCACCCATCACCCCCAACCCATCACCCGCCACCCATTCCATCACCCCACACCCATTACCCATCACCCCACCCATTCACTCACCCATTACCCATCACCCTACATCAAGGTTTCCTCAATTCTCGCAACCCACTTTTTTTTCACAATTCTCGCTAATAGGCTGCTAAAAAAAAGAAAAAAAAGTGATCGGATCATCCCAAAATAGCCTTAAAACTTCCTCTGGTCAACCTGATTCCAAACTGTGCCATATGATGGGATTGCGCACGGGGGCGGAACTTAGCACAACACACACACACACACCACACACACAACACACACACACACACCACAACACACACACAACACACACACCACACACACCACCACACACACCACACACACACACCAGATACACATACACACATACACACACACACACTTTCGCTTATATTATTATAGATTTGTATATTATTGAATCACTTATTTTTTTTTACCTTTCAGATAAGAAAACATGCAACCTAGCACATCATCAATAAATAAGAATTATATTGTGGGCAAATGTGATAACATAGTAACACCTAGACAATCTTTGATTACAGCCAAAAATAAATAAGCGGGGTATACACAATCAAGTGATCAATATTGATAAAGTGATGGTTGTAAAATTGTGGCTGCTATATGATAAATACAAAACTTATGATTTGAAGATGTTTTCCTTACCAAAATCTACAAAATATCACTGAAAATTTTGGACATATGAAGAAGAGGCAATATTTATATATCTTATGTATTAATATCTAGTTCCTTATACCATGTAGACAATAGTTCACATAAACATATTTATAAGCCTATTTCTTCATAAAAAATCAAGTTGATAACTTGTTTACTAGTCAATGTAAAGGTGATAGATTTTCCATTTATATCATCCCTGTTAACTGTTTAAAAGCCATTCTTGTATGTGAAATCTGAACCCTATTTTTTCAGAAAATCTGCATTTTTATTCAACATCCATTTTAACTTCTCATTAGGATCCATTAGCAACAATAAGTGGAAAGCTCATGTTAAATGTAATGATCATTGTCAATACGGATTAAGTTATGATAACCAATGTGAATTACAGGGTGTGTTTATGTATGTGACCAACCTGGAAGACTACGGCCATCTGGTGGATCCTGATTTTTTCCCCACCAAGTACCTACACAATGACATGTGGCAGATGAAGGCCAATCGCCGTGACTGGGAACAGCGGTATATTTCACCACTGTACTGGAATGCTGTAAACCCAAACCAACTCAATGAAATGGTAAGTAGTCACTGACTTTTGTATATTTGTAACAATGAATATGAAAATTATGTTTGTAATATAAACAAAACAAATTACACTGGGTCCCTGACTTACGAACATTCGAGTTACAGTGGTGCACCGAGTTTCGTGCCTAATCGAGACCGTTGAAATCGGCGCGAAACTCAAATCAGCGAAACTATTTGTATTGAACTTATGGAAAATAAGCTAATCGGGACCCAGAACGGTATAATTTCGTTATTGAACACTAAAAAATTACAAATTGAACTTACATCATCGTGAAGATCTTTTCAGCCTGCTTACTTTGAACACCTTTTCCCATGGCGCAATTGAATAATAATGGCGATACATATTTTACCGAAAATATACCGCCATTTCAGTCGGAAACTGTTAAATTAGTTTAATAGTAGGGTCACTTAGGGCGATTCGCTTCACATTAGGTGAAGGAAGTATTTTGAGGGTCTTATCCTAAGCATTTTGTGCCGCTGAATCCGAAAATCGTAGTTGGGTCACTCGTTAGCGGTAAGTTTTCGCGCAATTTGCAATTTGGCAATTTGGCAATAAAATTGGCAATTACAAATTGCAGAATGAGAACCAGACGTCGTAGAGACCTTGTTTTGGACTCAAATTGAAGCTTATTAAGAGTGCATAAAATGTTATTTAGTACTCCGTGGTTGTATCTGTTCGCATTACTGAACTATAATGGAAATTAGAGATAAGTGGAAAAAAATGGAAAAAAATATAAAAGGAATAATTTTGGCCTTAATTTCACATCAAAAGTCATGAAATGTTTCTGGCTGTATCTGTTCTCATAAAGGCACTACCGTCTGATTAATAGAAAATGGTAACTTTTCTCTGACTGTCCCCTCATGGTCGTATTTTATGACATACGGTAATGAAATTTGTCACGGGATCCTCAGACTTCACTCGGCGCCTGCTGCTCGCCCTCCAACTCGACAGCAGTCTGGACCTTCGCACCATCATCTCCAACTATGAGCTCTCCCTGTTCCCTCTTGCCCTCTTTGACGACCAAGGCCACCCGCGGGTCACGACAAAAAGTGCCCTTCTCAGGGTTCTGGAGAAGATGAACGCGGCGGTCTCCACGGCCTCGCAAACCCCTTCATCCTCTCGCGTGCTGGTCCTCGACGGGATGGCTATCCTTCAGCAGCACCCCGTTTCCGGCTCAGCAAACTTTAAGGACCTGGTTGGATCCCTCCTGCAGAGAGTTGCCCAACTGGGTGTTGGCTACGGGGAGTTGCACCTTGTCTTTGACAGGTACGACATCGGCGCGTCCCTCAAAGACAAGACGAGGGAACAGCGAGCCCGAGGTGGAGGATACGATATCGACATCCAAGCAGCGACGAGGATCAAAGCTGGAATGACCATGGCTAACATCTTGTCCACCAAAAGCAACAAGACTGCTATGACCTCTCTCATTGCCTCCCAAATCCAGCACCATTCATGGGGATTACGCGTCGTCTGCGCGTGGCGCGACAAAGCCGTGGCAACTTCTGGACCGGACGGAGCCAAGTTCGCTTCAGAACAAGAGGAAGCGGACACTAAGATGATATATCATCTCTCCATGCTCGACAAAGATGTGGAGGCAACCGTAGTTTCTCCGGACACTGACGTCCTCGTCCTCCTCCTCCGACACTTCCCCAAGATACCTCCCAACACGTGCCTCCAGCTTGGCAAGACGACTTTCAACGTTCAGCTCATCCACGATGAACTGGGCTCTCACGCGGATGTGATCACGTCCTTCCATGCTCTGACTGGTTGCGACACCACTTGCGCCCTCTTCAGGAAAGGCAAGTTGCAAGCTTGGCCTGTGTTCCAGGCGGCCGACCAGGCAACCCTCGACGCTTTGGGTACACTCCGAAGCCCTGGTCCGCTGACGCAAGAGAGCCTGGACGTGCTGTGCCGATTCGTGAGCAGAATTTACGGATATACCTGCTCTCTGCCGCAGGCGAGGTGGACGGCACTTCAGAAGAAGAAGGTTGGAGCAGCACTGGCCCCTCCGACAGTCAACGCCACCACCCAGCACATTATGCGAGCCCAGCTACAGGCCGTCGTCTGGGAGGGGGCTGTGAAGAAGGAGTTGGTGACCCTCGACCCGACCAAGTACGGCTACGGACCAACCTGGCGCCTATCCCTTCCACCCTGCCTCCCGCCCCGCAAAGTATCATGGATGGGATGCAGTGCGGATGCAAGACGAACTGCTCGACCAATCGCTGCCGCTGTCAACGCCTGCAGACTCCTTGTTCGGAGTTTTGCGATTGCTCCCCCGAGATGTGCATCAACGACGAGGAAGATGGGCATGAGGACGTCGATGGCGTAGACGACTAGATATTCGATTTTTTTCAACTTGTGAACGCTCGCTATCGCAAGTAAGGGATTTTTTTGTGTTCTAATTGTTATTTTCCAAAAATACGCGGAGGAGACTCGGTTTCGTTGTTTGAAATTTGTGTTCTGGATTAATACTCGGGTCACTTCGGGCGGAAAAAAGGCTTTCGCTTCACCTTAGGTGAAGGAAGTATTTTGAGGGTCTTATCCTAAGCATTTTTCAGTTGAAATACCCTGTTCTACGCAATAATTGTACCCACCCTTGCACAAATTCGTTAATTAAATGTGTCCTAAGAACAATTGTTTGTTATTTTACTTTTTTTACTAATTAAAATTTAGTTTTTAATTATTAAGAACTCAGGCTTTAAGGCCAAAATTATTCCTTTTATATTTTTCCCAATTTTTTTCCACTTATCTCTAATTTCCATTATAGATCAGTAATCCGAACAGATACAACCACGGAGTACTCAATAACATTTTATGCACTCTTAATAAGCTTCAATTTGAGTCCAAAACGAGGTCTCTACGACGTCTGGTTCTCATTCTGCAATTTGTAATTGCCAATTTTATTGCCAAATTGCCAAATTGCAAATTGCGCAAAAACTTACCGCTAACGAGTGACCCAACTACGATTTTCGGATTCAGCGGCACAAAATGCTTAGGATAAGACCCTCAAAATACTTCCTTCACCTAAGGTGAAGCGAAAGCCTTTTTTCCGCCCTAAGTGACCCGACTATAAATCAGATTAGATTCGATTAGACGTGGGGTTTGCTTAGATGACAGATGATATCAAGAAATAAAAAAATATTAATACTATGGCAGCGCGAAGCGAAGCGGGTTTTGCACGGGTAGACTACTACTACTACCAGTGGTGGCTCGTGGCATAGGGCTGCGGAGCTGCAGCACCCCAGACACTCACTGCCAGGTGTATGATGTCTTTAGAGACACAGCATAATTGATACACTACTAACAAATATATCATAATGAAAAGTCATTATATGTTATTTTCAATACGTTACTAAGTGAATTTTCATTGAAACCAGACCAAAATGTAAGTTACTTTCATATTTGCTGTACGATTCATGCCTGTGCTGCCGCCGCGCCACTTGTGAACGTAAAGAGCTGCAGCCGGCACAGCTTTTTAGTCTGCATACTTACCTGGCACAGGAGGGTATGGTGTGCAATACTTACCTGGCACAGGAGAACCGCGATCCTGAAGGCGGTTTTCTCAGGGAGAGGCCCACCATTGCACTCCGGCGGTGCTGACCCTTGCGATTAACCCAAATGTGGTTAACTCGAGTGCGAAATTTTGTTTAGCGGGGGATTGCGTTCGTGCATCCCCCTTTTTGTTGAAGAAAAAAAGAAAGAAAAAAAAAGACGGTGTGGTTAAATTGCGCTTTCTTTAATTACCCTATGACGATGGAAAATCCAGTGAAGTATTTGCAAAACATCAACTTATCCCAGCTGATATTAAATGAAAAGACTGAAATCCAGCGGTACCGACTTTAATTTTCAAGTAATACTGTAGTACGTAATTCTATTATCACCACCTCAGCCATCCCCTCTACTACCAACACTACCACCCCCACCATCCCTTCTACCACCACCACTACTACCATGCCCTGAAATCCGTGAATATCAACTACAACTCATACCTGAGATAGGTTAAATTTGTGTATCCTACTGTTGTGTAAGGCTTGCAGTCCCCCCTTTTATTTTATCACGAGCCGCCACTGACTATTACTACTACTACTACTACTACTACTACTACTACTACTACTACTACTACTACTACTACTACTACTACTACTACTACTACTACCACCCCTAGACTAGAGGGTAGTACACACACGAGGCGGTCACATGCTCACATATTACAAACAAACTTGATATTGGTGTTGTTTAGGGCTGCGAGGATTCTTTGAAGAAACCTATGAGCCCTGGTGATGTCCTATGATGCTATCACAGGCGTGGCAGCTGACCTGTTCTCTTCAAGAAGGCGCAGGTGAGGCGGATGACAGCAGGCTTGGAGTAATTGTAATTGTAATTTAATTGAAATGTAATTAATTACACATTTTTGGGGTAATTGTAATTGTATATTTTAATTTACAAGTAATTGTAATTGTAATTATAATTGAGCTTTAAAATCATAAATTAATTCTATTTATAATTGTAATTGACTGTTTAGAAGCACAACAATTACAATTATATCATACAAAATTACAAATATTACGTTGATATACTGAAATGAGAGAGAGAGAGAGAGAGAGAGAGAGAGAGAGAGAGAGAGAGAGAGAGAGAGAGAGAGAGAGAGAGAGAGAGAAGATAGGCTATAACATCTCTTAGCACCATACCAAAAGCCTTCTCCATGAGCCGGCTCGTGTGCTCCATGAGCACACGAGCCGGGTTGACAAAATGTTCGGGCAGAGTAGCCACAATAGCGGGACTATTCAAGTGGCGGCCCGTGGGCCAAATCCGGCCCTTGCTTGAGTGGTTTTTTTGGTCTTTTCACAGACTCAGAAGAATTTAAATATATTAATGAGTTTTGTTCATTAATCTAAGTATTTACCAAATTTTACTTTTAATTTTCCTTAAAAAGGACAGCCTAAACTGTCCTATTCTGTCAGGAACCGTACTTGTCCAGTGACTGTCCACTGGCCAGTACCGTTATACTATGCGTCGCAGTAACGTAAAGCCCCCGTCACACATTCCATAATCGAACCACGATAGCGGTTAAAAGCTATCTAAGGATAGAAAATTGAAAAGGGGGGGGCCAATATATATATACCGTCGACTACCTCTCTTATCGGGCGAGCTCAGTAGGCTGAGAGTGGATATAGTAGAACTCTCTGAGACGAGGAGGCCTGGTAGTGGCGAGACTAGCAGTGGGGGTTACACCTACTACTGGTCGGGCATGAGCAATGGCGACCTTGTCCAGGGAGTAGCTATAGGCATCTCTAGCAAGCTGCAGCCGTCAGTTGTTGAGGTTACTCCGGTTGATGAGCGTATAATGCGCGTGAGGATGAAACACACTCTGGGTTTAATGTCTTTTGTTGCAGTGTACGCTCCTACCGAGGTGCGTAAAACTGAAGAGAAGGAGATTTTCTACGCCTAATTCGACTCTGTATTAGACCAGTGTCCTCCTCGGGACATACTCATTGTCTAGGGCGACTTCAATGCTACTACTGGCACTGTGAGAGATGGCTACGAGTTATGTGTTGGTCCACATGGCTCCGGTACCAGAAACATTAACAGTTCTCTGCTTCTGAATTTTGCAAGGTCCAGAAGGTTGTGAATTGCAGGTTCTTGGTATCAGAGACCAGAGCTACACCGCTGGACATGGTATAGTAATGCCGGAGGGGTAGCTAAGGAGATCGACCACGTCCTCGTTAGTACTCGTTGGAGGATCCTCCAGAACTGCAGTGTTTACCAGAGTACAAAAAATGAATAGTTATAAACAATATATATTAATGCAATAGTAAATGGAAACGAACAATAACAATAAATTAAAGACAAAGACAAATATTAGGTAAAGATAAAGACCCACACCTTTTGCAATCTTTTCACAGAGTTATGTTACCGACATCAATAGGTGAAGAGGGATGCCCAGCTTAATAATCACCACCACCAGGAAGGAAAGTTATGTATTGATTGACAGATATGAATTTACTATCGGGTGAGGATATCAGGTGATCTAGAATGACATTAAGAGGACCCCTTATCTTCCTTCCGTACACAAGTTCAAATGGTGAAACACCTAAGGATTCAGATGGTGTCTCGCGAATGGCTAAAAGAAGGAAAGGCAGGCCCTCATCCCAGTCTTGGTTTTTCTCATGACATAAATTTCGTAGCATGTTTTTGAGAGTTAAATGAAATTTTTCGCTTTCGTTAAGTGATAGGCAACAAAGGGCTACAATTAATGGTTATAAATCTGAATGGGATCAGGTGACAAGTGGGGTTCCACAAGGGTCTGTTTTGAGTCCATAACTATTTTTTATTAACATCAACGACTTGGATAGTGGGATTAGCAGTGATATCAGCAAGTTTGCTGATGATACTAAGGTAGGTAGGATTATTGGATCACAGTCTGATGTAAGCATATTGCAGGGAGACTTAGATAACCTTAATGAGTGGGTAGCCAGATGGCAGATGGAATTTAATATTGATAAGTGCAGCGTTATGAATATTGGTAGAAAAAACCCTGGTAAAAGATACATGGGGAGGCGGTAGCGGAGTAGTTAGCGTCTCCGACTGGCGTTCTCGGTGACCCGAGTTCGATCCCCGAAGAAAACCAAAACCTTTCTGCACCGTCGAGTGGCCTAAAAACACCCACATGCCCTGCCCATCAACTCTACCTTCGATTGCGAGTGCATCGGAGGACACAGGGGGGCGGCATGAGCCTCTAATCACAGGCGTCACTATAAAATTCCTGCCTGCGCCACCACGGGCGAGGACCAACCATCACAGCCCTCAAGTGAACCTCCAGAGACTACCATCCGAGCCCTGGGTCACCACTGCCTACAGGCGCTATAGGCACAAATGTAAAAAAAAAAAAAAAACATACGCAATGTATCGCTGAAAAGATCAGAAAGTGAGAAAGATCTGGGAACGAAGGTGAGCTCAGACCTCAGACCTAGGAAACTATGTATTGAAGCTAGAAATAGAGCTAATAAGGTGTTAGGATTCATTACCAGAAGTGTTAAAAGTAGAAGTGCTGAGGTTATTCTAAAGCTATATTTGGCTCTAGTCAGACTTCACCTAGACAATGCGGTTCAGTTTTGGTCTCCATATTACAGGGTGGATATAGTCTTGATAGAATCAGTGCAGAGAAGGATGACCAAAATTATTCAAGAGATGCGTAACTTTAGCTATGAGAATAGATTGAAGCTATCAAATTTACACATACTCGAGAGATGTAGAGTATGGAGCGATCTGATAGAAGTTTTTAAGTGGATAAAGGGATATAATAAAGGAGAGGTAGGAAAAGTTCTTACGGCTATTAACCAGGGTAGAACAATAAGTAACGGATTCAAGCTGGAAAAGCGTAGATTTAAAAAAGAAATAGGGAAAAAATGGTTCACAAATAGGGTGGTAAATCATTGAAATGGACTCAGTAGACAGGTAGTTAGTGCGGAGTCATTAGAGAGCTTTAAAAGGAGGCTAGATAAATTCATGGATGGGCATGAAAGGTGGATGTAGGTAGTGTTAAGTAATAGGAACTACCTCGTGTTGGTCTCACGGCCTCTTGTAGCTTCTTTATTTTCATATGTTCTTAAATGACCCATTTAATGACTAGTATGCATACCTCCTTACGTAGTGTTATTATTAAGCATCTAATATACTATAGGAGTAGTCCTGTGTCTGTCTGTCTGTCTGTCTGTCTGCTTTGGGTAACCGAAACTGTAAATTCAATTTTGATGAGTGTAGGCTCAAAATCGTAGGTGGTAAGCGGTGTGGTCCCTTGTCGGTCGATTAAATAATTTTGAAAGGGGGTTTTGGGCTAAAAACACTTATGAGTAATAGATTACAAGAAAACACTCTGCGGTAACGTCTTGTTGCATTTCACTTACTTCCTAGACTCATTGACTTACCGTTTGTGTGCGTGTGTGTGTGTGTGTGTATGCAAGCATGTATGTGTGTATGTGCATGTGTCTGTGCGTGCGTGTGTGGGTGTGTGTGTTTGTGTGTGTGTGTGTGTGTGCGTGTGTGTGTCCGTTTGTGTGTGTGTGTGTGTGTGTGTGTGTGTCTACATGCATGCATGCGTGTGTGCGTGCGTGCGTGCGTGTTTGTGTGTCCGTTTGTGTGTGCGTGCGTGTGTGTATGTGCGTCACACAGTGCGTGTGTGTGTGTGTGTATGCGTGTGTGTGTGTGTGTGTGTGTGTGTGTGTGTGCTTGGGGTCAATATTCTAATATA
This sequence comes from Chionoecetes opilio, assembly GCA_016584305.1. NCBI lineage: Eukaryota > Metazoa > Arthropoda > Malacostraca > Decapoda > Majidae > Chionoecetes > Chionoecetes opilio. The sequence goes on from JACEEZ010023387.1 coordinate 230,546, forward strand.
TTCCACACACGGCCAACTCTAAGGCTTGGGTTGGGTCAAGGGTTGGCTGTGCTGATGCCGTCGAAGTGTGGCGTCCCGTGGAATCACACGGAGCGTGGTCTACCCCGAGGTACTCTGACCAGTGACAACACGATTGGAGTTTGCACTCACATTGTTGTCTAATATATACTACTACTACAAACATCAATACATGGGTCCGAAGGGCCCACAAGCACTTGTTATGGGTAATATGTCTTTATACCAAAGTGAGGATACCATTAGGATAGGAAATAAAATACAACCCCCCTTACTACCCATATTTTGTTTTATACAAACCACCGTGTATCGTCACACACTTGAATGGTGCAGAAGTGGGGGAGGGCCGACCGGGGTGGACGTGACGATGCGATCAGCTGATTTTGACACTATTAGTCATGTGAGGTTCCAATGCTGCTATATGACTACCAGTACTGAAACCCGAACTCGAACGCTCATCAGTTTAAGTTGTAATGGGACTTACCTCATGATACGTAATGAAATATTAAGGAACATTTGTTTTCTCTGGTTTTCTAGGATTGTATTTACAGTACCATAGACCACTGTAAACCTGGACTGCGCACGGAATATCGGCCTGTCGCACAAGGGCCTGAAGTCGGAGGGCCACTCGGATTCATATATATATATATATATATATATATATACGGATCATACAGACTGGTTTATCAGTATATATGATATACTTTAGTCTTCATAAATGTTTGTTCTATAATATTATCAAATAAAAAACTGTAAAACACGCTAAAGAAATACCATTACGAGAATCTGAAGAAATATGCATGAACTTAATATTCATTTCAACTCTTCGCCATTTAAAACTTTGCAACTTTGCGAGTCAACTTTTATCATGAAAGGTATCAATAGAAGTGCAATTTTATTAGCTTTCCATTGATATATTTTGTTTATGGATAAATGAATTAGAACCATGCATAAATTAGCGTTAAATAAATAAATAAAATCATCAATCGGGTAATTTTCCCGATTGATGATGTTATTTATTTACTTATATATTATGTATAAATTAGCGTTAACTAAATAAATAACCTCTTCAATCTGGAAAATTACCCGTTTGATGATTTTATTTATTTATTTAATGCTAATTTATGCATGGTTCTAATTCATGTATCAGAAAACGAAATACATCAATGGAAAGCTAATAAAATTGCGCTTCTATTGATACCCTTCATGATAAAAGTTGACTCGCAAAGTTTTAAGTGGCGAAGAGTTGAAGTGAATCAGTCTCGTAATGGCATTTCTTTAGCGTGTTTTACTGTTTTTTATTTGATAATATTATAGAACAAACATTTACGAAGATTACAGTATATCATATATACTGATAAACCAGTCTATATGATAGTCCATAGAACACTATATCTCTTTGTCGGGCAGGCCGCAGGCCGCTATGCAGCCTGGCAATTTCAAAACATTGTCGCGTGAACAGTCCAGAGATATAGTGGTCTATGACAGTACATAATATAATTCATAGAAGAATACGGTTATAATGAAGGGGTAACTCAGTTATACACACGTACGTGTACATACGTACGTTTAGTACTTGATACATAAATTGTCTACCTACTTCTTTTGTGACAGACACCAGTAATGAAAACAAAAGTAGGTCTATCAAATGCATGTAGATCCATCTTCATTACCTTCTTTGTCCATGTCAGATACCGATGCACGTAGTGTATCACCATCACTTAAGAGCGATATAGTGTCTCAAAACATCACAGTGTTGGAGTGTAGATTATTTCTTCTTCTTTTTCTTTTTTTTTAATTTATTTACATCTATTACATAATATATATACATATACATATACATATGCACATACATACACATACACATACATACACATACATATATACATAAAAAAACAGTAATAAATGAGCGGGCATCAGCCCGCCGCTGTAGCCGCAGCCACAGTTAGGTCACAGGTGGGCGGGGCGTGAGGTCACTCCCGCTCCTTAGTGTTCATCGGGGGGTGGGGCGGCACCTGCCACCTCCAGCAGCAGGGGCAGATTTTTCTGAAACTGCCGTACGAGGGCGGCCGCGTTCTCCGGGCCGACGCACTGTCTGAGCCGCTTTGTAGCGGGACAAGAAACCAGGTAGTGGGTCAGGGGATGGGGGGTCATATGAGGACAGTGCTCACACGGCCGCTCCTCAAACCCGTCCCTCAGCTCCTCCAGGGTCAAGTAGCCAAGCCGAAGTCGGTGTAGAACGACCTCCTCGGCTCGGGACAGCTGCTGGGCGGGGCGTAACGGTTCGTTGTTGTTCGTGGCTTGTTTGTGCCAGGCTGCCTGCCTCGATGTCTGCACCAGCTGGCGATACTGTTGCTCTGCGGCACAGACGGCAGCGCGTCTGGCCAGTACCTTGGCCCATGGATGCTGGGTAAGACAGTCAAGGCCACCGCTGGATGTCTGGTGGCCTCCCGGGCCGCCTCATCGGCCGCCTCGTTGCCACGGACGCCTATTTGGCTGGGCACCCAGTTGAACCTTACGCGGCGCCCCTGCGCGGCGAGGCCCTGGATGTGGTCCAGGATGGCGGTGGTGAGCTGCACGTTGTCCATCGGTGTGCGGGGCTGCCGTAGGACCTGCAGGGCAGACATGGAGTCGGTGTCTTCCCTTGCAGCCACTGACCTTCGTGACTTCTCTTTTTTCTCAGTTCCCGTCTGTGTTGGTTGCGGAGTGTTTCTATTTTCGTTATAATTTCATCCACTGTCACGGACACACCTACTTTGCATTTCCTCTGCGATACTCTGGAATGCTGCAGCTTTTTTGTCTCTGTCTCTGTATATGTCCATTTTCACTTTTCATAGGCACGGGTGTTCCCGATAAAGTTCAATTAAGTGAAGGATCGTATGTCTTGACCACTGATCCTTGCCGGGCGGATGGGTAGACATGATGTTCTGCTAATAGACGTAGTGTAAATTCCTGACAAACTGACAACCATGGCTCCTAAGCTCCACATGTAACCTCGTATGTCTGGCAGCGACGCAATGCCGGGCGTGGCGGGCAGTGCCTGGTGTATATAATATTTTATATATATATAATATTATAATATATTATATATATATATAATATATATATATATATATATATATATATATATATATATTCTACAAGAAAAAATGAAAAAGTTATAAAAGAGCCGATAAAATATTAGAAAAAATAAGTAACTACCAACTGTAGGTCTATATACTAGCCTCTTGAAGCTTTCTGATGTTCTAGTGTTTGACAATACAATGAAACATACTTGACACAAATAAGATGGAGGAGACGGTGTCCAGTCCAAACTGTTTATCCATATATTCTTTCTTTCTAAGCTTGCAGGAAATCTGTACTTTTTTAATGCCTTCTCAGACCTATTGTTACATCAAACGGCACAGCAGCACGACATTGCACTGTCAATAGTCAATAGTCAGCAAAAATATGACTTGAGAAAAAGTGAGAAATCAGCAACTCAATTTGACCGGAGAGGCCTGGCAGTCAATATGGAACCCATCAGCCTTTAACATGGTGCTGTCAGTCCAGTTCATATATTTATTGATCACATAAAACATTACAAGAAAAATAAACATGAAAAATATAAAATAACAATTACAAAAAATAAAAACAATAATAGATTACAACAGTAAGCAAAGCGGCTTAAGCGGGAGCCGCCCGTGTTCATATTTCAATTATGCTTAAGGAGACGAGTCATCTCCTCATCGTTGAGGTCCCTGTCTTCATCAAGAAGCAGGGTGTCTTCATTTACATCCTCAAAGTCCAGGGTCATGACTCAGTTCATGTTGTCCTCGCAACCATTCTGTTTATCGTCCGCGAATTTTACCCGATCCTTTTCCCCGACATGGTCGTAGTAGCGGACAGAGCGGTCAAGTGGCCTGGCGGTGGGAAGGGTCCTTGGCAGGGACTTTCCCTCCCTGAGCAGCCTCCTCGCAAGGGGGAGGGCCGGCTCGTGCGAGACTCAAGGGCCGCCGTCTCCTGAAACACCAGGTACTCGTATGAGATCAGGAGGTGGGTCCTCTCCTTCCTTCCTGGTCTTCCTCCTTTTCCTCCTCCGTTTGGTTTTGGTCCTGGGGTGCGGCTGCTCCTCACGCGGCGGTGGCGGCGCTGGTGTCCGCGGGCAGGGAGGGGGCCTAGCGGCCTCCTGTCAACTCGTGGCCCAGCGGCCGGCTCAACCTGCGAAGGCGTTGGCGCTGGAATCCGTGAGCGGGGAGGAGGTTTGGGGGCCTCCTGCCGTGGTGGTCCCGATCCTGGGATCCGTCTAAGCCGTGCGGGGCAGCGGCGGTTCCAGGCATGGTGCCCGGCGCCGCAGTTAGGACAGCACGCCGCAGGTCTCTCACCACCACCTTGGAGGCGGCAGATGCAAGCCCGGGTTTCGTGGTTACCACTACACACCCTCATCACTACGATGTCACCTCCGTGGTGTAGTGGCTAGCGTGCCTGGCTACGAATCTGCCGGGCCCTGGCTCGAATCCGGTCCAAGGCAAGTCGGTGACCAGCTAAATCAGCTGTTCTTCCTCCCTTTCGGGGTTGATAAATGGGTACCTTGGGAAACCTGGGGAAAGTAACTGTGGTAACCCGGATGTTACACTAGCCATGTGTCCCGGGGTAACGGGTCATCACCTATCACAAGCTCTAAGGGCTAATGACACGGAGATGAGCACCGGTGGCCACGCGCAGCATAGCGTATGCCCCCAACTTTACCTTTACTACACACCCCACACAGCTCACTGACAGTGGCGCTGGTGGTGGCCGCATGGCACCGGTTGCAGCGAATGGGTTCAGGCACAAATCTCCTGCACTTGAAGCGTCCCCAGCATCCGAGGTCCAGCGAGGCGGGAACGGATCCCCGCAGCGTCAGCAGCACCTGGCGGGTGGGGAGGCAGCGTCCGTGTCCGGTGTTGTGGTGACATCTCTCCGCCGCGGCGACGGAAGGGTGCTCCAGCACTGGTTCCAAGGGAAGGGTGGTGGGATAATCTAGCCGCACACCCTTCCTGGTGGGCCCCTTCGGCACCAGAACAATGCCTCGCGGCTGTCCTGCTGCGATCTCCTGCAGGGTGGTGGCGGTGGCCCAGGTTGGCTCCACGGAGAAAGAGGTCTCCTGTAAGGGAAACCTCGACCCAGAGCGCGACCTTAAGCTCGTTCTCGAGCCAACGGACGACCTTGTAGGGCGTTGCCTCCTGGTGGGCAGCGATCCTCCACTGCGGTAGAGGACCTGCGGCCGTGTGGGGGCCTGCCTGCTGCTTGGGGCGCCTCCTCTGCACGAGAGTGAAGCCCTCTCCGTAAGCTGGTGAACAGTGGCGCCTCTTTGGGGTGGTCATGGTGGGAGCGAGCTCGACCACCAGGCAAGGGGAGAGAGCGGGGAGAAGGTCCGCTCTCAGCCGAGGTTAGAGTTAAACTGCGGTGATGGTGCTGTCAATAGCGGTACTCTTTATATAGAAGGATCCTAGCCTCACTGAGTGTGAAATATGCCAAGTGTCACCATATGAAAGTAGACTTTTTTTTTTACATGTATATCAGCCTCCAAAGCATACCAAATGCGTACAAACGCGTGTCAAGTCATTTCACAATGTATGGGGGGAGCTCAAACTCTGCTACAAATATGCTTTTTTTTTTTTTTTGCTTTAAAAGTTTACCATTTAAAATGTTAAGTCCTTGCCAACACCATAAGAAGCTTAGTTGAATTTATTTGAAAAAATTATACGACCAAAATCAAACCTTGACTTGCTCCTTGAGTAAATTTCCTCAGTCCTCAGCTAGACACAACACAGGAAAGGCACATGTGTGGGAATACATGGCTGCCTCCCACTGGTAGTGGGGTTTCTAACCAAGGGCATATTTAGAATCTTGACACATTGGGGACTTAGCCCAACCCAAAAATCTTTAGATTTTCCCCGGATAAATTTCAATTTGAGAGGAAAATTAATATAAGATGTGTAACACTGTACTCTGACAAAAGGCTCCTGTCAGGTGCTTAGGCCAACTCTCTCAACATTAAATAAAAATAAAATGAATACAATCTGAATTGTAATGCAACTTTGTTATTAATATTTTCAACAGCAGGAGTAAAACCCTAAGAAAAAATGAGAGCCTTGGCGTGATAGAGCAGACATACAAATTTTATATTGCCAATGCTTTGTTTGATCTTGAAATTTGACCAACCCTGGTCTCATAACTTCTGTCTCTATTGTGTGACAAATTAAGGGCTCCTTTTGAACTGTGACAAAACTATGTTAACTTTGTATCTGTGTCTTGACCATCTGATAATCTCCTTTTCACCTCTCCAGAAGCTCTTTCGGTGTCTCATGTGTCTGTCGCACTCCCCATCTCTTCTGGTGTCTCCTCCTGTCTCCTGTCCTGCTCATAAAAATGATACAATCAGAATATGCCCTTCAGCAACATCTAACAAAATATCTCATTTCTCATAATTTTGTGTTGGCCTCAACCAGAGATATTTTAAATTTTGTGAATAGAAAATAGCTATTTGAGATCCGGGGCTATCCATAAAACACTTATTCATAAAACATTCAAACATTTCGGGTTATAGCCCCCAATGCCGAGGCCTAATTACACTAATGCTGGTAACCACAAAAACCATGCTTACATGAGCCTCAGCCCCGCAGTTAATAAAGTAGTGTACATAAATATCTATAACTGTGTATGTGCGCGTTCTGCGTTAGAACAACCTGTAGTTGCGAAGGGATCAATGCATGTAGATTTTTTTTTTTTTATATTTATATATACCTATGTGCTTGTATAAATTTGTCTTTAATAAAGTGTGCTTCCTTTCTCTCCCAGCCCTGCCCTGATGTTTACTGGGTTCCTTTGTTCACAACCCGGTTCTGTGAAGAACTCATTGAACTGGCTGATGAAAATGGTGGTTGGTCAGATGGCAGCAATCAAGTGAGTAATATCATATCAATTTGTATTGAAAAGTAAAAAGTTGCAATTACTGAAGGAATATGTTCAGCTATCTGATGATGTAGTGGTTAGCTTGCCCAGCTCATAAACAACTAAACATCTGATTCTAGTCTCCAGCTAAGTAGAGGCAGTTTAAGCTTGTCTCATTTTCACACTGCTCTCTGACCAGAGGGTAAGCATGGAAAAGATTCAAGAAGTTACCTCATTGTGACAGTAAGAGAAACCAAGCAACCCTTTTTGAATGTATGTGTTGTTTTGCAGGTTGATATCTAGGACCTTGCAATAGACCTGTTTCCTCTATTTGAGGCAGTGGAGGATTTAAAATCTTCAAACCTCACAGGATAGAGCAGTAAAGCTGAATTTTTAATCTGAACGGTATTTATTGATGATACAGACGATCTCAGTTTAGAAAAAATCATGGCCACAAAAACGATTGGCTCCATGATGTGGTCATAATCTCAGCCGCTGCTGCAGACACCACTGGAGTCATAAGAACATAAGAAAAAATAAGGAAGCTACAAGAGGCCGTGAGACCTACACATGGTAGTTCCTATTACTTAACACTACCTACATCCACCTTTCATCCCCATCCATAAAACTGTCTAGCCTCCTTTTAAAATTCCCTATTGAATCCGCACTAACCACCTGACGACTAAGTCCATTCAAATCATTTACCACCCTATTTGTGAACCAGTTTCTCCCTGGGTTTTTTTTGTATCTACTCTTTTCCAGTTTGAATCAGTTACTTCTTGTTCTACCCTGCTTGCTAGCCGTAAGAACATTTCCTACATCTGCTTTATTGTATCCCTTAAACCTCTTAAAAACTTCTATCAGATCGCTCCTTACTCTTCGCCTTTCGAGTGAGTGTAAATTTAATAGCTTCAATCTCCCCTCATAACTAAAGTTACGCATCCCCTGTATCATTTTAGTCATCCTTCTCTGGACTGATTCTAACAAGGCTATATCCATCCTATAAGACGGGGACCAAAACTGTACCGCATAGTCTAGGTGAGGACTGACTAGAGCCAAATAAAGCTTTAGAATAACCTCAACACTACTACTTTTAACACTTCTGGCATTGAATCCTAAAACCCTATTAGGTCGATTTATATCCTCAATTGTACATTGTTTCTTAGAACGGAGGTCTGAGCTCCCCCGCACACCCAAATCCTTCTCGCCTTCCGATCTCATCAGTGATACATTGCGTATAGTGTACCTATTGCCAGGATTTTCTCTACCAACATTAATAACGCTACACTTGTCAATATTAAATACCACATGCCACCTGTCTACCCACTCGTTTAACTTATTTAAGTGTCCCTGCAAACCGTTTACATCAGACTGTGATCTAATAATCTACCCATCTTAGTATCATCAGCAAACTTATTGATATCACTTCTAATCCCACTATCTAAGTCATTGATGTAAATATAAAATAGTAATGGGCCCAAAACAGACCCCTGTGGAACCTCACTTCTTACCTGAGTCCATTTAGATTTAGAACCATTAATATTAACTTTTTGTTGCCTATCGCTTACAGCCTTCCCATCCCATTCCATGTGTCTTTACCTTATTTAAGAGTCTCTCATGCGCTACCTTATCGAATGCCTTACTAAAGTCCAGGTATATAATATCATAATTCTCATCATTATCTGCTGCCTCATAAACTTTCCTATAAAAACTCAATAAATTGGTGAGACATGACCTACGCTTGGTGAACCCATGTTGCGAATCATTTACCAAACTAAGCTTTTCTAAATGCTCTCTAATGTTTTATGAAATAACAGATTTTAATCATTTACCTACCACTGAAGTCAGACTAATGGGTCGATGATTATAATTTGACATTAATCCTCTACCACCCTTCTTAAAAATGGGGACTAGTCCTTATCAGGTTGTCACTCCCACACTAAAACTGTAGCACACTGAATGGTTTGTTTGTTGGAGCTTGGAACACCCTTTCCATTGTACTCCAGGTACTCCTGATACTCCAGGGCGATTTCTCTGAATTTTCGGCTGGCAATTCACTGCAAAGCCAATGGATGAGCCTTTGTCGATGACTGGGACCGCTTTTTCGGACAGGACAGCCTCTACCACAGGGACGGGGTACATTTCTCGCGGAGAGTGGTTCAGATCTTGTCTGAATCCCTTGAACGTGAAGTAGGTCCCTTACAGGCTTTTTTAAGATAGGCAACCGAGGAATGGAAACTGGGGTCACAGGAAATACCGCTATTGGGAAAATTGACAAGATAATGAAGAGTAGTTTTAAGGTTTACTATACAAACTATATGAGTATTTTAAGCAAGATAGATTTACTGAGGTGAATGTCTAGTGTAGAAGATTTAGCCAGGCAAAGTATTTAATCCAGAAATTGAAATAGAGGGGTACAAGTTATTTCACAAGGACAGGCTAGGCAGGAGAGGTGGAGGAGTTGCCCTTTATACTAGGGATACATTGCAGTGTTTTGTTATCACTGTTATGAAAACAGATGATAGTGTATGTAGAGTCTATATGAGTAGAAGTTAGGGAGGGAACTGACAAAATGGTCTTGGGTATAGTGTACAGGCCTCCAAACTTACGTAAAGAGGATTCCGTTCCTAAATGGCAAGAAATAAGCAAGGTTTGTGGATATAATCGATTATGCGTGGTAGGAGATTTTAATCTTAGGAGCATTGACTAGGATTTAATTGTAGGAGATAATGACGCAGAAGAATTTTTAAAACTAGTTCAGGATAACTTTTTAAAACAAGCAATCTACTAGAGGAGACAGTAATCTAGATGTATTACTAACAAAGAGGGAATATTTAGTTACAGTGGTTGAAGTTGGAGGTCAGTTAGGTAATAGCGATCATTGTGAGATAAGGTTTTGCTTAAAATGGGAGGAAGGTTCTAGAAGTGTTAATTTACATAGGGTACCTGACTTCAGAAGGGCTAATTGTGCAGGATTAAGAAGACACCTGGAACGGCTCAACTAGGGATGGATGGAGGGTGAGATGAGGTCTGATGTCATTGCAGAGGGTGGAGTCAGTGAGGTCAGTCCTGATGAGATTTATAACTTTTGTTAGCAATCAAATTGCAGGTCAGAAAAATAATATTACTTAAAGGACGATAACATCAAAGAAATATGATCCCAAATGGATGACTGCGTGTTTAAAACACAGAAGAGGACTAAAACGGATCATGTACAAGAGGGTTGAGGCAGAACAGGTGAGCAGAGATCAGTATAATGTGATGGCTAGGACAGACAAGAAGTTAACACGAACAGCAAAGAAAAAGTATGAGATTAAGGTTGCTGGCCAGTCAAAGACCGACCCTAAGGGATTTTTCAGGTCTATAAAACAAACTAGGGAATTGGTGGGTCCGTTAAAAATAGGTCAGGGGGAGATTGTAAGTTCTGGTGGGATATGTGTAAAATTTTATATGATTATTCCTTAAATGTCTTTACTCAAGAGGACACGCAGTTGGTACCTGATAGTTAACAGATGTTTAGAGGTGAGGAAGATGAGAAACTAAATGATATTGTGGTAACTAAGAAAATGGTGACAGAGTGTATATATGGAATGAAGAAGTTTAAATCACCAGGACCAGATGAATTTTATCCCAGGGTATGAAAAGAATGCAAATAGTTGTTAGTGAGTCGGTAGAGCACATTTTTAGGAAATCGGTTGATTTAAGGGAGGTGCCGTTGATATGGAGGAAAGGTGATGTAGTCCTCATTTTCAAGGAGGGTGATAGAAGATTAATGTAAAATTATCGACCCATTAGTTTGACTTGAGTGGTAGGTAAATTATTAAAATATGTTATTGCAAAAGACATTTAGAGTGCCTTTAGAAAAGCATAGTTTGGTAAATGATTCACAACATGGGTTCACCAAGGGTAGATCATGTATCACCAATTTCTTGAGTTTTTATAGGAAAGTTTATGAGGCAGCAGATAATGATGAGGGTTATGATATTGTATACCTGGACAAGGCATTCGACAAGATGCCGCATGAGAGACTTTTAAATAAGGTTAAGGCACATGGAATAGATAGGAAGGTTCTTCGTTGGGTCAGATCTTGGGTAAGTGATAGGCAACAAAAGGTAACTATTAATGGTTCTAAATCTGAATGGGGGCAGGTAACAAATGGGGTTCCACAGGGGTCTGTTTTGGGACCATTACTATATTTGATTTACATCAACGACTTAGATAATGAGATTAGCAGTGATATCAGCAAGTTTGTTGATACTAATATAGGTAGGATTATTAGATCACAGTCTGATGTAAACGGCTTACAGGGAGACTTACGTAGATAAGTTAAACGAGTGGGTAGTCAGGTGGCAGGTTGAATTTGATATTGACAAGTGTAGCGTAATTAATGTTGGTAGAGAAAATCCAGGTAAAAGGTTCACTATACGTAATGTATCACTGAAAAGATCAGAAGGCGAGAAAGATTTGGATGTGTTGGATATGCTCAGAAATCCGTCCTAGGAAACAATGTACTGAGGCGAGAAATCGAGCTAATAGGATTTTTGGAAACATTACTAGGAGTGTTAAAAGTAGAAATGCTGAGGTTATGCTAAAGCTTTATTTGGCACTAGTCAGACCTCACCTAGACTATGCGGTACAGTTTTGGTCCACGTCCACGCATTACGTGATAGATAGAGCATTGTTAGAATCAGTCCAGAGAAGGATGACTAAAATGCTACAGGCGATGCGTAACTTTAGTTATGAACGGAGATTCAATCATCATCATCATTGGGGGCATACGCCGGGGGGCGCGTCGCCTCACCCACCCTACGACGCCACTCCCGGGGGTCACCACGCGCGAGTCCCCATGCAGGCTCCCTTCCCATACCAAGCAGCTCTCGATAAGAGACATCAACTTGCCCTAGCCATGAGCCTTGTGGGCTCGTCTCTTACAACCCGATACAACCCGATGGGAAGGATCGGTTTCAGGGTAGCGTGCCACATGCCCATATAGCCGAAGTTGGCGATGACAGACTATGCAGGTAA
>JACEEZ010023387.1:272500-407500 GCA_016584305.1 Chionoecetes opilio
TCCACTCATATAGTTGGTTTAATTATGCACAAGAAATTGTAAGATTTAGTGGAAGATTGCATTTATTGATGGGAGATATAAAGTAGGAAGAAGGTAAATTTCCTCTTTCCTGTCACTGGATATTGTATAACTCAAAGAACTACAATTCATAAGTCTTAATTTTGGTAAGTTAATAATTTTGTAATGGTAATTGGTGTATTTCTGTAACTGTTTGCCCATTATTTTCATATTGATTTTGACTGATATCAAACAAAAAATTCAACTTTTCTGTAGTATACTATAATTTCCATTCACTGAAGAGATTTGTCAAACAGAACTTAAGGATCACAAGTTTAGGATCACAACTCTACCCAGATGTCAAATTTAGTGTAAAAGTTTTAGGACCTTTCCACTATATGCATTCCATGAAAATTCTGTAACTGCAATACTTCTTGCTGTGAAATCAATTAATGTTGTATTGTCGTTGATTCTTGGAAAGTAATTATATGTAATGATAATGTATATTTGTAATATCTGTACACAATAGCACATTAACATTTTGATGGTAAGAAAAAGCACATACACTTGTAGTGTGGTGTAAAAGCAATAAGAAAGTCATTGAAGGTACCTTAAAATTAACATGACTTGCAGCTTAGGTAATCCTGAATAGAAGTTTTTGACTACGTACATCATTGATGTTTGCAGTTATGACTGCTTGGTCATTGACAAGGTCAAAGACATTCACTGATGTGTTAAATATTATGATATGATACATAATTACATAATTTGTGAAGACAAATGAAGTCAATCTACAATGATGAACACTTAATATCATATTGAGATTGCTTTCCTTAGCTAGCCCGTTAAAGCAGTAGCTCTTACGCAATAATATTTTGTTTCATTACCTTGCTAGATGTGTTCCCGGCCGCACTTTTTTCCAAACGCACACATGTTTAGTGCAGCCGCTGTGTGAGTTGCCAGATAGTGAAATAATGTTATTTGCTAGTGTTCATTCAGCTGTCATTAATTTTAATCCACACATGCATATCACTTATCTACCTATATATGTAATTAACTGACCTACATATGCACAGCCCTATTTACCGTCATAAAGTAAACAATTCCTCGCAACACTATTTACAAAAAAAAGGACGGTCTCCACCTACGGGACAGCTGTAGTGGGGTGATCTTGATTGAAGTTGCTTAGTGTCATGTTTTTTAAGCATATATCCGAGACAATAAAAACAGTTTACAGTTATTTTATACCTACCCAATATAAAAAATTTATTAGTGGTATAATTGAGAGAAAATTATCTATTAAAATGTGTGAATTGCTACACTAAGATACTGCAAAAATCATTTCACAACTAGGGAAATAGAAGGTTTAATGACTGAATGTAAACATCTGAAAATCTATGGTCAAAAACCCACTCAGAAGGAAAAGTAATTAATTGAGCATAAACAAAAGCCTACTACACATTAATATAATCACGAAACAAAAGAAAGATTGGCAACTTATTATCTCATATTGATTTAATAGTCATAACTAAACCCTTCAGTGAAACCTCTCACCCTTTATGACCCACCTAGACCACAAAAACTTGTCCATGGAGCAGGCGCAAGACCAAAGCAGAATAAGTTCATATACCGTAGATGCTAACCACTCTGCCATCGCCTCCCCAAATTTGTAAACCTTATGTTTAACCATCCATCCCCTGAAATTCATGCCCTATATATTTCTGCCCGTAATCATGCCAGATCTTTTCTTCCACTTACCAAAAATTCTTTCATTAATAGAAAATGTCAAAATCTTTCTGAATCATACTCCACTCGTGACTTCTGACTTTAGCTAATTACATCTCTAACAATTTTCTTCTTCATCTTTTCTTCCTATATATACTTCACCCAGATGACTCCATAGCTGTCTCATCTTTTTCTAAAGCTGAACTCTTTGCTCAAACCTTGGCTGAAAGATCCCTTCTGGTTGATGAAGGGCTTGTTCCTCCTTCTCCTCCATCCTCTGACTATATTATGCCTGTTATTAAGATCCTTCGTAATGATGTTTGCTTTGCCCTTTCTGGCCCAGATCCTTGGAAGGCTTACGGTCTTGACGGAGTCTTTCCTATTGTTCTCAAAAACTAAACTTCTGTTCTTGCACCCTGCCTGGTCAAACTTTTCCGTCTTTGTCTATCTACTTCCACCTTTCCATCTTGCTGGAAATTTGCTCATCACCAACCTGTTCCAAAGAAGGGTGACCATTATAATCCTTTAAACTATCTTCCTATAACTTTAACTTCCTGCCTGTCTAAAGCTTTTCAATATATACTTAATAAGAAGATTCGTAAGCATCTATCTGCTCACAATCTTCTATCAGACCGTCAGTACGGTTTTCTTATAGGGCGATCTACTGGCGATCTTCTAGCTTTCCTAATCGAATATTGGTCATCTTTCTTTAGGTGTTTCGGTAAAACTTTGGCTATTACTGTTGCCCTAGACATAGGCACTTGTCGTATACTTGATAGAGTCTGGCACAAATCTTTAATTTCCAAAGTACCTCATTTGGTTTCTATCCTTCTCTCTGTACCTTCATCTTAAGTTTCCTTACAAACCGTTCTATTGCAGCTACTGTAGACGGACATTGTTCTTCTCCTAAATATATCAATAGTGGTGTTCCTCAGGGTTCTGTCCTATCACCCACTCTCTTTATATTATTCATTAATGATCTTCTAAGTCTAACTCAAATCCCTATCCACTCCTACGCTGATAATTCCACCCTGCATTTTTCAACGTAAGTTTTTAAGAAGACTAACTCAACAGGAACTAAGTGATTCACGGAGAGATGCCACCGAGTGCCTAACTTCTGATCTTTCTATAATTTCTGATTGGGGAAAAGCAAACCTTGTTTTGTTCAATGCTTCAAAAACCCAATTTCTTCACCTATCTACTAGACCAAACCTACCAGATAACTATCCCCTCTTCTTCAATGACACTCAACTGTCTCCTTCTTCTACAATGAACATTCTTGGCCTATCCTTTACTAAAAATCTGAACTGGAAATCTCACATCTCATCTCATGCTAAAACAGCTTCTAAGAAGTTATGTGTCCTGTGGAGTCTGCGTCAATTGTATTTCTCCCTCCCAGTAGTTTGCTCTGTACAGGGGCCTTATCCGCCCATGTATGGAGTATGTCTCATATGTTTGGGAGGGATCCACTCATACATCTCTCCTAAACAGGGTTGAGTCAAAAGCTTTTCGTCTCATCAACTCTTCTCCTCTGACTGACTGTCTTCAATCTTTAGAACCCCGCTGCAATGTTGCTTCTCTTGCTCTCTTCTACCGTTATTTTCATGCTCACTGCTCTTCTGAACTTGCTAATTGTTTGCCTCCCTCCTCCCGCGGCCTCGCTGCACAAGACTTTCTACTCATTTTCATCCCTATTATGTCCATCTTCCTAATGCAAGAATTAATCAGTATCTTTACTATTTTATCCCTTTCACTGGGAAACTCTGCAACTCTCTTCCTGCTTATATTTTTCCACTTTCCTATGACTTAAATCTTTTCAAGAGAGTGACAAGATACCTCCCGAACTAAATATGCCCACCCCCTATTTGTTTATTCTCTTACGCTCTTCTATATAGGGACTGGCAACTAAGCAGGCTTTTTGTTACCTCTTATTTTTGTGCCCTTGGCCAGTCCTTTGTGATGTAAAAAAAAAGAAGCTGTTGATAGAGTCTGGCACAAATCTTAAATTTCCAAACTACCCTCATTCGGATTTTCTCCTTCTCTCTGCACCTTTATCTTTAGTTTCCTTCAAACCGTTATATTGCAGCTACTGTAGACGGTCATTGTTCTTCTACTAAGTCTTATCAATAGTGGTGTTCCTCAGGGTTCTGTCCTGTCACCCACTCTCTTTCTATTATTAATTAATGATCGAAGTCTAACTCAAAGCCCTATCCACTCTTACGCTGATGATTCTACCCTGCATTTTTCAACGTCGTTCATTAAACGTCCAACTCAACAGTAGCTAAGTGATTCACGAAGAAATGCCACTGAACGCCTTACTTCTGATATTTATATACGTAGTTTCTGATTGGGGCAAAGCAAACATTGTTTTGTTCAATGCATCAAAAACCTAATTTCTTCACCTATCTACTCGACAAAACCTTCCAGACAACTATCCCCTCTTCTTCAATGACACTCAACTGTCTCCCTCTTCTACAATTAACATTCTTGTACTAATCTTTACTAAAGATCTGAACTAAAAATCTCACATCTCATCTCTTGATTAAATAACTTCTAAGAAATTAGGTGTCCTCTGGCGTCTGCGTCCATTTTTTTCTCCCTCCCAGTTGCTTGCTCTCTACAGGGTCCTTATACGCCCATGTATGGAGTATGTCTCACATGTTTGGGGGGGATCCACTCATACAGCTCTCCTAAACAGGGTTGAGTCAGAAACTTTTCGTCTCATCAATTCCCCTCCTCTGACGGACTGTCTTCAATCTTTAAATCACCGCCGCAATGCTGCTTCTCTTGCTCTCTTCTACCGTTATTTTCATGCTCACTGCTCTTCTGAACTTGCTAATTGCATGCCTCCCCCCCTCCCGTGGCCTCGCTGCACAAGACTTTCTACTCATTCTGTATCTTTACTATTTCATCCCTTTCACTGGTAAACTCTGGAACTTTCTTCCTGCTTCTTTTTTTCCACCTTTCTACTACTTAAAGCTTTTCAAGAGAGGAGTGACAAGACACCTCCCGAACTAAATTGGCCCACCCCCCTTTTTTATTCGCTTACTGTCTTCTTTATAGGGATTGGCAACTAAGCGGGCTTTAGGTTACCTCATATTTTTGCCCTTGACCAGTCCTATGTAATGTAAAAAATGTACAATGGTTAAACCCTTAGTACAACTAGATAGGTTTAAATGCAAATTAAATGTGGCAGTAACCGAAATTAATATTTATCTGCCAGTCAAGTGCTTGACTGGCAGATAAATATTAATTTCTATATTAAATAGAATGAAAGACTACCGAATATTTAAAAGGTAAACGTATCTAGTTGGCAAAGGAGACCTTTGAGGAAGTGGATGGACCTAAGCAGCTGATTTTGAGGCAGATTATTATGGATCTTTCCTCAAAAAAATAATTTCAAGTATTCTATGTATGTGCATTATTTACATGTATTATGTATTGTGTATTTGTATACTCTCTCTCATCATGTATTATTACTCTCATCATTAAAAGGCAATTCACACTAAGGAAAATGTGCTTGTAAGAAAATATATAGCTGTGCTTGATAAAAGTGATTTAATAATATTGCTGAAAACCTGAGAATGCATTTCCTATATCATCTGTGCTTCATGGAATATTAACTTAAAAGTTCTGACAATTAACTTCATATATTGAAAGGGGCTCATATTTTCATTATGATCAATATCAATATCCTTTGATAAGTTTTTACTATTTATTATTTTTCGTTTCTTGAACATCTCAGATGTCACCCTGCAAAGGAAATGGAAGCATCTACGTAAATGCATTACAAATTAATCCACAGATTCTGTTATGTAGACATTGACCGAGAATTTACTTAAAAAGGTTTCTATAGTGTTGCGGTATACATTCCCAACTATGAATATTACACTATTGCTCTGGGATATTTTCCCAGTCATATGAATATGCTAATGGTGCTACTTATTGATATTGTTATTCTTACGTTATAACTGAAACTGTGAAAGCAGTTGCATAAGGTTTATGTATGCCAAATGTAATACGTATGTGTTATTCAGTAATACAGTTTTTACGAAATGGTATCCAATGGGAAGATCGATATATTATCATAACCTTTTTAGAATGGAAATGTTACCTCTGTAAGTATCTAATGGAAAATATTATAATTCGTGTTACAATTAAAACATTAAAAGCAGTTACATGAATCTTATGCATGCCAATTGTATAATAAACTCGACCTTTGATTTAACGGATTTCTAATTTAACAGACTCCATCTGCTACCGGACAAGCGGACCAAATCATTCAATAAGTCCGCTGCTTGAAAAATGTGTCCGCTAGGACACCACCTCGGATACAGAATAGAAGCCGTCTGAGTCCTGTACATAGTCCTGTATACAGAACTTTACATATAGTTTACAGTAAGTAAAACAAAATCTACAATTATTTCATATTTTTGTTTTGTAATGATACGTAGTGTCTAGGTTATACATAGCAATACGTTTATCAATACCCATAAATGCTTATTCATAATCATTTTTCATATTTTTATTGTCTATATGTAATAAACAGTGTTAATTATATCAAAACAATAATGGCGTCTGGCCTGCGAATACCAAGCAACGGACTTTTTCAGGCAACGGGCACTTAAATTCCCCATTTATTCCGCAAAATCGAGGGTCGAGTGTACATGTTAGTTAGTAAGAACGTTTTTACCAAATGTCATCCTATGGGAAGATAAATTTTTCATCATAACCTTTTTAGAAGGAAAATATTACCTTGTAAGTATCTTATAATTAGAAAAGTTCAAATAAAGATATTGTTTTATTTAGATGTAAATAAAAATTAAACCCTTTTTTTAATATCATACAAACAGCTTTTTCCCAATCATGTAGGATGGTAGCCTATTCAGCACAAAGCAGATTGTTAATAAACAATGGAAACAATTAGCCCATCCTAAACATATAAAACAATATAACAATGAGAGGGTTCGAGCATACAAGGAGGGAATGCACGGATTAGAATAAATTGAGACTTCTATCACGGCCATTCTCTTGAGGGAGTTCCTCTTAGGAACAGGCGTCATAGATTGATAGACAATATAACAATATTACAATTATCTCAACATTTTATAAAAAGATAAATTTACAAATCCTCTGCAATATTTCTTACACTTTCTCCATATAGTACCACTGTTACCACCATATGGTAGGTTTATGGTACCTCCATATATTTCTCCTTTTGCTCACATTCCTCCTTTTGCCACATTTCAACGTCTATATTTTTTCTTAGCTTATGATCACCTATTTTTCATAACCTTTTCGTAATGTATACAGTCTGCTTTTTTTTTGCGCTAAGTTTGGTTCTATACAATCATGCGTAATGTAAATTTTGTGAAATTCGAATAGACTTCCATTTGTATTTAATGGTAAGTATATATATATATATATATATATATATATATATATATATATATATATATATATATATATATATATATATATATTATATATATATATATATATATATAATATATATATATATTTTTTTTTTTTTTTTTTTTTTTTTTTTTACATCACAAGGAACTAACTGGCCAAGGGCACAACAAAAATGGGTAACACAAAGCCCGCTTAGTTGCCAATCCCTATAAAGAAGACAGTAAGAGAATAAAATGAAAAAGAGGGGTGAGCCAATTTAGTTCGGGAGGTCTTGTTACTCTTTTGAAAAAATGTAAGTCATAGGAAAGTGGAAAATAGAAACAGGAAGAGAGTTCCAGAGTTTCCCAGTGCAAGGGATGAAAGAGTAAAGATACTGATTAACTCTTGCATTAGGAAGATGGACATAATAGGGATGAAAATGAGTAGAAAGTCTTGTGCAGCGAGGCCGCGGGAGGGGGGGAGGCATGCAGTTAGCAAGTTCAGAAGAGCAGTGAGCATGAAAATAACGGTAAAGAGAGCAAGAGAAGCAACATTGCGGCGGTGATTTAAAGATTGAAGACAGTCAGTCAGAGGAGAGGAGTTGATGAGACGAAAAGCTTTTGACTCAACCCTGTTTAGGAGAGCTGTATGAGTGGATCCTCCCCAACATGTGAGACATACTCCATACATGGGCGGATAAGGCCCCTGTAGAGAGCAAGCAATTGGGAGGGAGAAAATAAAGGACGCAGACGCCACAGGACACCTAACTTCTTAGAAGCTGTTTTAGCAAGAGATGAGATGTGAGATTTCCACTTCAGATTTTTAGTAAAGGATAGTCCTAGAATGTTCATTGTAGAAGAAGGAGACAGTTGAGTGTCATTGAAGAAGAGGGGATAGTTATCTGGAAGGTTTTGTCGAGTAGATAGGTGAAGAAATTGGGTTTTTGAGGCATTGAACAAAACAAGGTTTGCTTTGCCCCAATCAGAAATTATAGAAAGATCAGAAGTTAGGCGCTCGGTGGCATCTCTCCGTGAATCACTTAGTTCCTGTTGAGTTGGACGTCTAATGAACGACGTTGAAAAATGCAGGGTAGAATCATCAGCGTAGTAGTGGATAGGGCTTTGAGTTAGACTTAGAAGATCATTAATGAATAATAGAAAGAGAGTGGGTGATAGGACAGAACCCTGGGGAACACCACTATTGATATATTTATGAGAAGAACAATGTCCATCTACAGTAGCTGCAATAGAACGGTTTGAAAGAAAACTTAAGATGAAGGTACAGAGAGAAGGATAGAAACCGAATGAGGGTAGTTTGGAAATTAAAGATTTGTGCCAAACTCTATCAAAAGCTTTTGATATGTCAAGGGCAACAGCAAAAGTTTCACCGAAACCCCTAAAGGAGGATGACCAAGATTCAGTTAGGAAAGCTAAAAGATCGCCAGTAGATCGCCCTTTACGGAAACCGTACTGACGATCAGATAGAAGATTGTGAGCAGATAGATGCTTAAGAATCTTCCTATTAAGTATAGATTCAAAAACTTTAGAAAGGCAGGAAGTCAAAGCTATAGGCCGGTAGTTTGAAGGATTAGAACGGTCACCCTTCTTAGGAACAGGTTGGATGTGAGCAAACTTCCAGCAACAAGGAAAGGTGGAAATAGATAGACAAAGACGGAAAATTTTGACCAGGCAAGGTGCAAGCACAGAAGCACATTTTTTGAGAACAATAGGAGGGACTCCGTCAGGACCGTAAGCCTTCCGAGGATCTAGGCCAGAAAGGGTAAAGAAAACATCATTCCGAAGGATCTTAATGACAGGTATAATATAGTCAGAGGGTGGAGGAGAAGGAGGAACAAGCCCTTCATCAACCAGAGTGGAATTTTTAGCAAAGGTTTGGGCGAAGAGTTCAGCTTTAGAAGTAGATGAGACAGCTGTGGAGCCATCTGGGTGAAGCATAGGAGGGAAAGATGAAGAAGAAAAATTGTTAGAGATGTTATTAACTAGATGCCAGAAGTCACGAGAGGAATTTGATTCAGAAATATTTTGACATTTTCTATGAATGAAAGAGTTTTTGGTAAGTTGAAGTAAAGATTTGGCATGATTACGGGCAGATATATAATAGGCATGAGTATCAGGAGATGGATGCTTACGGTACCGTTTGTGAGCCACCTCTCTATCTCGGACAGCATGAGAACAAGCAGAGTTAAATCAAGGTTGACGGGCTTTAGGATTAGAGAAAGTGTGTGGAATGTACGCCTCCATGCCAGAGACTATGACCTCAGTTATGCGCTCTGCACAAAGAGATGGGTCTTTGACATGGAAGCAGTAATCATTCCATGGAAAATCAGAGTAGTACTGCCTTAGGTCTTCCCACTTAGCTGAGTTGAAGTGCCAGAAGCACCTCCGCTTAGGTGGGTCCCGAGACGGTACCGGAGCGATAGGACAGGTTACAGAAATAAGATTGTGATCGGAGGAACCCAACAGAGAGAATAGTTTCACAGAGTAAGCAGAAGGGTTAGTAGTTAAGAAAAGATCAAGAATGTTGGGCATGTCTCCAAGGCGGTCAGGAATACGGGTAGGGTGCTGCACCAGCTGCTCTAGGTCTTGGAGGATAGAAAAGTTGTAGGCTTGTTCACCAGGTTGGTCAGTGAAAGAAGACGATAGCCAAAGCTGGTGGTGAACATTGAAGTCCCCAAGAATGGAAATTTCAGCTAAAGGAAAATGAGATGAGATGTGCTGCACTTTTTATGTTAAGTAGTCGAAGAATTTTACATAGTCAGAGGAGTTAGGTGAGAGATATACAGCACAGATAAATTTAGTAAGAGAGTGAATTTGAAGTGACATTGAAGTCGAAGCCAGATGGTAGAAAATTCGGAAGATTCAAGGCCGTGGGCACGAGAGCAAGTGATGTCATTGCGCACATATACGCAACAGCCAGCTTTGGATTGAAAATGAGAATAGAGACAGTAAGAGGAGACAGAAAAAGGTCTGCTGTCAGTGCTCACAGACAACTGAGTTTCGGTGAGGATTATATGTGAGGTTATGTTCTGCAAGGCCTAGGTATCAAACAATAACAAGATTTCAATTATACTAAACTCAAAGCGGTCAACGTACTTGATTTATATCTGGCCGCCGTCCACCTTGAAGTAGTCACCTTGTGCAGCGATCCACTGCTCCCAGCGCTTCTGCTACGATTGGAATGCTCCCTGGAAGCCCCATTTTTTAAACTTGTCAAGCAGCATCTGCTATTTGAGCAGGATCTCAACGGTTTTAAAACAGCGACCCTTCGGCTTGAACATTATCTTGAGGAAGAAAAAAAGAAGTCACAGGGAGCCAAATCCACCAAATAGGGTGGGTGGGGAGCAATGATCTTGTTGGTGTGGGCCAAAAACTTGCGCATTTTCAACGCACTGTGAGCAGGTGCGCTGTCATGGAGCACCCAGTTGACATCGTGCCAGAGTTCAGGCTGTTTGTGCCTGATTTTTTCCCTCAGACACCACAGAATGATATATAAGAAGCATTGACAATTTTTTCATGGGAGACTAATTCACAGTTCACAACCCCGCAAATTTCAAATGAAATGGCAAACATATTTTTGATAGCGCTCCTCAACTGCATTGCCTTCTTCGATCTTGGAGATTGTGAGTCATCCTCATATACCGTAAAATGGCATAATATGTATCTCCAAATACTATAATTATATGCGTTTGTAGTTGTAAGTTGTCCTATAACAGCACTCCCATGTATTTTATTAACTTACTTTTGTTACTGTATAATAATAATAATAATAATTTTTATTATCGCCCGGAGGCATACAGACACACACACAAAAAAAATAACAAGACAAGGAGTTAACTTAAGTACTAGAGCAAAACAAAAAAGCATAATATAGGCACATTAGGGAACATAGTATCAAAGTGCATAGAATAAACATACATGGACACCTGTGCTACCCCACATTCTGCACAAACAGCAGACCCAGCCACCGCTGTTGTAAAAGTTCACATACATAGGCCGAGCTCTGCCTGACAGAGGTGATGATGGAGTTCGTAGAGAGCTTCACCCTACTCCTAAAGTTGAACACGGAGTTTCGACGGATCACATCCATATTGTTCACCCCGTTCCTAGCGAAAGCCAGGGACGAGCTGCACCACATGGGCAGCCCCAGAAGCCTCTTAAGGATGTCATTGTGACAGACCTTAAGGTGGTTCAGAGTGGCCACCTTGAACCGCGACCACAGCGAGTTGCAGTTTATAGAGTAGCAGTGACTCCTGAATAACTCCATCTTCACCTCTCTGCTACAGTAGGAAAATTTCCTCTGTAGAGTATTTCCCACGACAAGAAGCTTGGTGGTCTGCTTGATGATATCATCATCATCAGTCATGTCGTGGGATATAACATGGCCTAAGTATGCGAATCTATCCACAAAAGTGAGGGCAGACCCACCGAGCCATGCTGTTTTGAGGTAATTCACCTGAGCGCGTGCCGGTGATACTACCATGCACTCTGTCTTAGTGGTGTTGTAGACAATGTCATGCTTGGCTGCATACACCTGACACACATTGATAAGGTCCTGCAATGCATCCACAGTGGGTGCGAGCAGTACCATATCATCAGCATAGCTCAGTGAGTTGATGCACCCATCAAAGGTCCCATCATGTATGTGGCAGCCGATACCTGTATCACGAAGGTTGGCACTGAGATCATCCGTGTAGCTACACATAGGGGAGGCGTAGGGTGATCCGTGTAGGGGAGGCGTTAGCGGAGTGGTTAGCGTCTCCGACTGGCGTTCTCGGTGACCCGAGTTCGATCCCCGAAGAAACCCAAAACCTTTCTGCACCGTCGAATGGCCTAAGAACACCCACATGCCCTGTCCATCAACTCTACCTTCGATTGCGAGTGCATCGGAGGACACAGGGGGTGGCATGAGCCTCTAATCACAGGCGTCACTATAAGAATCCTGCCTGCGCCACCACGGGCGAGGACCAACCATCACATTCCTCAAGTGAACCTCTAGAGCCTACCATCCGAGCCCTGGGTCACTACTGCCTACAGGCGCTATAGGCACAAATGTAAAAAAAAAAAAAAAAAAAAAAAACCTTGTACAGGTAGGGAGATAAAATCCCCCCCTGCCGAATACCATTGGCAGTACTAAAGGACAGCGAGAAGGAATTACCCCACTTGACAGTAAATTCCTGGGTAGTGTACCAGTACATTAATAAATTAATAATGTACCTAGGTGTACCCCTGTCGAGAAGTTTATGAAAGAACTTCCAGTAATTCACTCTGTCAAACGCTTTTCTGGCATCCAGGAAACACAGATGAACAGGTGAATTTCTGGAAGTGTAGTAATGAATGATATTCTTCAATGTCCACACACACATCTCAGTGCCAAGGCCTTTCTTATAGCTGAACTGATTGTCCAGTGTATACAGGTAGGCCTCAAGACGATGGAGCACCACTTTCTCCAAAGCCTTGGACAGGGCGGTCGCTATGGCAATGGGCCTGTAATTGCCAGAGTTAGCAGGCTCCTTCACTTTGCTCTTAAGTCAAGGCACTAAAAGCACTGCCAAGACCTGACTGGTGTTCTACACTATATATTCGTGGATATACCCTGTATATCCATGAATGTCTTTTTCCACTTTCTCCCATTTCCATCACATGACATTGAGATACATTCAATTCCATTTACTATATATTAGTCCAAAGACTACTGTATACTGGACTATTTACTGAAGCTCAGCTCCAACCCGCCCATGACCAGTGGAGGCTGATCGGCAAGGTAAAAAAGTGTTTTGAACATCACTCCCATTTTCCTTCCTATGGTTTATCAGTATAAATGATATACTGTTATCTTCGTAAATGTTTGTTCCATAATACTATCAAATAAAAAATAGTAAAGCACACTAAAGAAATGCCATTATGAGACTCTGAAGAAATATGCATGAAACTTATTATTCATTTAAACTTCGCCAATTAATATTTTGTGCGACAACTTTTAACATGAACCATATCAATAGAAGCGGAATTTCATCAGCTTTCCATTGATATATTTTGTTTTCTGATAAATGAATTAGAACCATGCATAAATTAGCGTTAACTAAATAAATAACATCATCAATCGGATCGGCAAGGTAAAAAAGTGTTCCATGAATACAGTAGACTATAATTTATTAGTATAAATGATACACTGTTATCTTCTTAAATGTTTGTTCTAGAATTTCATCAAGTTGTTAGCTGTTTTTTATCGTACTAACATATTACTTACTTGTTTTGTAAGTATGGAATCGAGCCGAGCGGGTAGGGCGATTATAAAGATGGGGTGAGATTTATATGATTATTATTGCTTAATCATAATACACATGTATCGGCCTAGGTATGGCACGATGGGATCAAGAGGCAATTTGCACAAAGGTATAACCACAACACAAAGAGTTCCTCGACACAACAAGACAGCACACACACGTCCGTACAGTATTACAATCTCTCCTTCTCTGAGGTTCATAGTGCGGCAGTGGTGAGGCAGGGCGTCAGGGCGTGGCTGTCACGTAAACAAGGAGTGTGGTTGTCCCTGTATGGTGGTGACCTCTGCCGGGTACGTGTAGACGTGGAAGTCGACGTGGCATGGGCGTGACACAGTTATGGCACAATAATCTTTAACATGGAAATTATTAGAGATGCCTTAAATATATAATTGTAGGATAAACATGTACCTACAAGGCCAACATCGCTCGGTCATCTACCAGGCGCGACCTCGCGCCATCCTAGAGACATGTACCTAACCATGTTATTATGTATTAACCTGATTTTGTCGGATTTTGCCCTTCAGGAGAACATACAAGATAGGGCCTTCCTAACAACAAGGCAAAGTGGAATTACTATAATAATGATAAGTATGATTGCCATAATCATGGAAGGTAAATGAACAGCTGGGTTAAGGTAGACAGGTAAAGAGTCCTGTAGTACGGCTGTTTCCAATTCTGAGAAATTAGAGAACGTAAGCTCAGAAATGGTGTTAGTGACATATTTAATGCTTGAGAAATTTATATGCTTCAAGCTGTCAATAGGGCAAAGTTGAGCAGTGAAATTAACTATAAATCCTTCGTGCAGTTTTTCAGGAAAGGTATTCAAATAGTCAGAGCGCAAATAGCAAGCCATTAGAATTGCGAAATGACCGGACACTTTCTGATACACTGCACCTTCGGGACATACTACAGACACATAGAATGTTCGTGTAAAGAAGAAATAGTGATGTCCGAAAAAAAAATTGTGAAAAAAATTGTTTCGAAATCAAGTGGGTGTAAGGACATAACGATAAGGCCTGAGAAGCATTTGCCTGAGTTAGCACCACCTCACAAATACCGTCACCTATAGGTAAGAAGGCAAAGAGAGATGCAGGGCAAAAATACAGGTTCAAATATTCTGTACGGCACCTATCCAAATCAGACATGCTTCCAGTAGAATACTGGTTATATTTACTATTAATCAACACCACAGTACTTGGTTGATTCAGTATCATAACAGATTCGTTCACGGAAAATGGAAGTTAAAAATTATTCCATTATGATTAAAAGAACCATTCTCACAATTAAAAAAATATTTCTATTATGAACCATTTCCATTAAGTATATATTTATTATCATTATATTGTCCTACTTTGTGAACTTCAAACACGTACATGTTCGGCTGGAAAAGAACATGTTTAACAATGGTATCTGACGTTAGCACTGATTCAAGGAGAGGGTAATAGTGTTGCAATCCATTTAAAACAATGATGTCAACTGGCAGATCTACTTCGCTATTTCCTAGACATGCATAATATCAATAAAAGGAAAAAGTGAAGCAGTTCCTTTTCCACGCGCTGCGTCAACCATATTTGTTAGTAATGTTTGTTAGTTCTTACAAGAAAATTAACCATATTAGTCAAAGTAGGGAGTGCTTGTTCTAACACAGTAAAAGCACGATTAAAGCTCTACTTGTTTATATGCTAATAAAATGGATGAGTTTATCAATAAAAGAAGAGAAAAAGGTTAGATGAAAGTACCTTACCCAATTTCTTCCAGTTACTCATGCATTTATTCCTATACCAAATATCATGCACGAAAGTTTGCCTAAGAAAGGCAATGAAAAGACAAGCAATAAATTACACGGACGTAAATTATAAGCATGAGTTGGTTGGTCAGTAGGAGCATTAGATTTGTTAGTTTCAAGCCGCGTAGCATCGCTAAGATTAGCAGTTTCTACTAAGCTTAAATCAGGCTTGACATTGGTCCGTTTAAGTCGATCACTGTGAATGACTTTCAAGGTATTTAACCACGGATCCAAAATATCAAACGTATTTCCATGGAGTTGCTTAACTACCGGGCGCGGACCCACAAATTTAGGAGCTAATTTAGAGTTCCGTTCCGGGACTCGAATCATGACAGAGTCACCAACCCGAATTTGAACGGGTGCAGAGCGCCGGTGTTGTTGCGAGCACATAGCAGTCTTGGAAGCCTGTAATTTATCTCTGACATCGGAATATAAGTCTGAGAAAACTTTAAGTTGACATTTAGCATAATCATCAACATTGTACACAGGTTTTTGAGGGCTACTAAGCAAGTCATATGGGAGTCGTTTCTCCATACCAAAAATAATAAAATAAGGAGTTTGACCTGTTGACTCACAAATATTGCAATCAACGCATGCAGCAACATGGGGTAACCAATCTTCCCAACTATCAAGCAAGCCACCAATAACTGGACACAAAACTTCCAGGACTTTCCTGTTCGCACGCTCAACTAAACCGTTACTGGCAGAGTGATGAGTTACCGTGAATGTTTGTTTGATGTTGAACTGCCCACAGATTTCATTAAGAAGCGCATTTTTAAATTCTGCGCCATTGTCACTCATCAAAACTCGGGGAGTTGAGTGTGGACAAAATAAGTTGGCGATCAATGTGTGTGCAATCGCTTTGGCAGTTTTATCCATCACAGGGGCCAAAACAACACACCTTGAGAAGTGATCAACACATACTAACATGTATTTAGACCCTTGACGACTAGAAGGAAGCTGTAACAGATCAATAGCAACAATGTCCAAAGGACACTCAGGAGTTGGATATTCCAAAATTGGTGCTGGTTTTGGCACCGTACCCTTATGCCCCGCACATTTCACGCACTTAGCTACATATGCATCAATATCTATCCGCATTTTAGGCCAAAAATAACTATTGCGGGCCGCAGCAAGAGTACGCTCCTTTCCCGGGTGACCGGCTATTACAGCATCATGAACTAGTTGCAGTACCACAGGTACAAATGACTCAGGTATCACAAATTGGCTCACCTGGGTCCGCTTATTTGGCCAAAATCTACAAAGGACCTGATTAGGTGATAAGAAAAATTGTGAAAAAGGAATGGGTAATTTAGGTACTGTTGACTGGTCACCCGATTCCAGAGCATATATCACTTTACTCCACACGTTATGTTGACGTTGGGCAACAGCTAGTTCATGTAGTGAAAATTTTTGAACTACAGGGGACTTGTCCGTCACTAATCCAACATGTACATTTCTAGACAGTGCATCAGCCACTACATTGGTTCGACCTGGCAAGTACATAAAAGTCGGATTGAATTCTTGTATTGTCAAAAACCAACGCGCGAGTCTTCCTGAAAGGTTTTTACCTTTAAAAAGTTCAGTGACAGCTGCGTGATCAGTATATACGGTTATATCATAACCTAGGATATAATCCCTAAAATTCTTTAGAGCCCAGACAACTGCGAGTGATTCCTGGTGAGTTACTGAGTAATTAGACTCTGCCGGAAGTAAAGTTCTACTCGCGAACGCAACAGCGCGATTTTTTCCGCGTGCGTCTATCTGCATTAATACAGCATCCAGCCCTAATGCAGAGGCATCGGTGTAAAGAACAAAAGGAACCTTATAGTCCGGGAATGCCAAGACAGGGGCCGTAGTTAGGGCAACTTTTAGATCTTGAAAAGATTTTTCATATACAGCGTTCGGGGTGCATATTAACAAAACGCTCGCCTTTTCGGCAGACCCTCCAACACCCCCCCCCGCATTCGTGCCTCCTTCAGCCGCTCGGCTCCGCCCACTAACTCGCGAATGCCACCTCCCAATACACTATTACAAATAATCTGGTCCTGATTAGACACGTACAGATTATTGATTCGTGTTGAAACACTCAACTTGGTGGAAAGATACCATATATGAATCTGGCGAGGAGATATGCGAGCCGATGCTACTGTGATTGAGATCAGGCTTGGAGTAATTACATTGGTTTGGGTCAATTACAATTACAATTACGACGACTTATCCAACTACTCAATTACAATTACAAGGAATGGAAAAAATGTTAATTACAATTATGATTACAATTACTCAATTTTAATATTTCCAAATTACAATTACAGCAAAGCTAGTGTTCAATTACATATTTAAATTACATTTTTCATAGTATTAACTGAACTAATTGCTGATTTAAAAATATATATATATATATATATATATATATATATATATATATATATATATATATATATATGTAGGCCTAGGGTGTCCCAATTTTTTCAGTTCCCAAAGTTTGTCATGCACACCCCCCTAATTTGTTCCACTTCTGAAAACATGCCAGCAAGGTTAATTTCCTTCGTGTTCTTCAATTTTAAGGGTCCCCTCAAACCATCTGATATACTATAGGTGTAGCCGTGTGTCTGCCTGTCTGGCTGTTTGTCTGTGTTGGGTAGCCGAAACTGTAAATGGAATTTTGATGAGAGTAGGCTAAAAAAAATCGCAAATATCTCGTAGGTGGTAAACGGTTTGGTCCCATGTCGATTGAATAATTTTGAAGGGGGGTTTTGGGCAAAAAAAAAAACTTTTCAGCGTATTAGATTACAGTAATAAACTCTTCGGTAACGTATTGCCGTATTTCATTAATTCCGTAGACTCATGTACTTATCGCTTGTGTGCGTGTGTATTTACCTAGTTGTAACATACAGGAAAAGACCTATGCTCGTATTTTCCCGTCTCCAAATCTACTATTATCCAGCTTGCCTTTGAAGTCCTGTATATTTCTTGCATTAATCACTTTTGCACCAAGGTTATTCCAGGCTTCTATGCTTCTTTCTATACGGGAAGCTGTATTTTTTATGTCATTCTTGCATGTTGTCCTTTTCAATTTCTTCTCATGACCTCTTGTACTTCTATCGTCCCACACAAACAGATCTTCTCTATCAATTGTTTCCAGACCCATTGATGCTTTATACCAGTGGTTCTTAACCTTTCAGAGGCACCGAACTCTAACGAAAACCTCCGCAGACTAGCCGAACCCCTCAAATATGTGAAGAAGAAAAAAGGAATACAAAATTTGTTGAAAAATTGCTTCAAAATTCAAGAGTACGTATAGTATTTTGATGAGAAAAATAAATTCCATTTTAATTGATACAATAATATAAGAAAATTTGCCTCATATTTCAAGAGTATATTTGAATAAGAAGAAGGAGTGAAAAACTCAGAAGCAGTGGCGTATGTAGGTCCTTGGAAATGGGGGGGAGGGCACAGATGTGAATCCAGGATTGTTTTAAGGTGCGGGGGGGGGGGGGGGGGGAGCGAAGCAAGCCTCTACAGCTGGGGCTTTGAGGAGGGGGTCAAGATATTTTTTTGAAAATCAAGAATGTTTAGGGGCATTATGAGGCCTCAGAAGGGATATATTGCATTAATTTGATAATCAATGATAAAACAATTTTCATCCCTTTGGGACAAAAGGAGGGGGCCATAGCAGAGTGCCCCCCCCCCTCCTCTCCCCCCTATATACGTCACTGCTCGGAAGGGAGAGGCGGGCGAACAAAGGATGCAATGTAATTCTGGACACCTTCATGTGGCAGATTCATAAACTAAAAAAATCATTTGGAAACAAGACCAAATAAAAGTGAGAAATTTATTTTTCATTTTCAAAAAAAAGGCAGAAGAAAGACAAAAATATAATGCATGTGATGGTCGTGACGTGTGACCGCCAGTGAAATAAGCATTAACAATGTGCAGTGATCAAGTAGACAATAGCATTTGTTTCTTTTAACCAGTCCTGTGTAGGATCGACATGGGAGCTCTCAATTAACCCATACACGGCGGGTGACGTACTCATACGTCCATAGTAGGGTGGGCGAAGAAGGCGGGTGACGTACTGCACTAATGTCGCCAGGCACAACCCAGCAAACACACTACGTAAACCTTACGTTTTGAGAAGGTAGCGTTTTGGTAACGTTAGGAAAATTCGTAATATATACGTAAATCATACGTACACTCTTGAATTGTGTATGTTGTATTTAGGTAGTGTTTGGTAGCGTCGCTACGATACGTTTTTTCAACGTAATTAAGACGTTATAGTAATACGTGTTTCTTCTACTAATATATTACGTAGTGGTTTTACGTTTCAATTACGTATTTATAACATCATGATGTAACGTGATATTAGAGGATTCAAAACGTTATATATACATAATGAATACGTGGATAGGCCTACATATGTTAAAAATACGTAATTATTACGTTAATATGAAGTGTGTATGTTGTATTTAGGTAGTGTTTGATTACGTCGCTACAATACGTTTTTCAACGTAATGAAGACGAAATACGTGTTTCTTCTACTAATATAGTACGTAGTGGTTTTACGTTTCAATTACGTACTTATAACATCATGATGTAACGTGATATTAGAGGATTCAAAAAGTTATATATACATAATGAATACGTGGATACATATGTTAAAGATACGTAAGTATAACGTTTTTAGCACGTTTATAGCACCTTTAATTATTATTTTTTATTTACGATTTTGTGACGGAAATACATATGGTTTACATTTAAAATACGATTGCTTGGATGAAGAAATTTAATTTGAAGTAAATAGTAAATTTCAGGCAGTGCCCCAAGGTTATTATGCATGCACTGTTTCTTATTATAATCTATGTAGAAACGTTTTCTATTAGGTTCATATTAGAGAAAATGTTAATTAATACGGTATACAATTATAAGTTCTAGTATATCAAACTGTATTATTTGTTATGCTTATTATATAATCAAATGTAATGATTTCAAACTTTTAAACGGTAAACTTAAAATATATTCAAAACTATAATCAATAAAAAAGTCACATACATGATATTATGGGATATTGGGACTATTTAGATTTTTAATTTTGTAGGATTCAAATATATCTGAAGGAGTATATATTTTCACATTGGCACGTGGATCATTAAGTAAAAGCTAACCTACTGTGGCAAAACATATTTATCACCTCATAAACAGGGTGGGCACTAGCTTACTGCCCTTAGTCACATAACCACATCCTTTACCTTTCTTTTAATGCACATGCATAGGTTGTGAGAAGGTGATGGTACGTGATAAGAAGGTAGTACAGAGGTTGTAGTTACGTGCAAATGGTTGTGGCAATGTGCTTGCTGAAGGTAGTAGTAACGTAGCAAAAACGTAATGGGATGTAGCAAATAGGTTGTGAGAAGGTGATGGTACGTGATCAGAAGGTAGTACAAAGGTTGTAGTTACGTGCAAATGTGCTTGCTGAAGGTAGTAGTAACGTAGCAAAAACGTAATGGGGATGTAGCAAATAGGTTGTGAGAAGGTGATGGTACGTGATCAGAAGGTAGTACAAAGGTTGTAGTTACGTGCAAATGTGCTTGCTGAAGGTAGTAGTAACGTAGCAAAAACGTAATGGGATGTAGCAAATAGGTTGTGAGAAGGTGATGGTACGTGATCAGAAGGTAGTACAAAGGTTGTAGTTACGTGCAAATGGTTCGCTAAATGTTGTATAAAGGTTGTCCGTTACGTAGTGAAATACGTAGTTAGGACGTACCTGGGCGTCCACACAAATTCGTACTAGTTACGTATTTTTGCTACGTAAAAGTTACAAAACCGCTACCTTTATATTACGTAAAAAATACGTAACTGTGTTAGCTGGGAACATATTACGAATTTTAGCATCACTACTGATTTGTATGTGCCACTGAAGACGCATCTACAGTAGTTTATATTATGTATATCACACTACATGTCTTCAGTGGCACATAAAAGTCTGTAGGGATGCTAAAATTCGTAATATATTGTGCCTGGCGACATTAGTGCAGTGGCGACTGGCGACTATAGTGTTATCTACGGTACCTTGTATATTCTTATACGTGGTCTTAAGGTAAGTCCATGCTTTTGAATGTACATCTGTATGTTTACATGTGTCCTGTTATCTGTAATTACATTATTTCTACGACGATATTCACTCTATTACTAGTTCTGCCTGTCCCGCTGTTTTGCGAAATATTGTCAAGGCGCGAAATCCTGTAAACCTCCATTCATCGCTCTTATTTCACTGGTTTTACAGGTTAACTGCTGCCCTGATACATGTTACAGGCAACATCGAGTCACTAGCTTCTCATGAGAACACTTACCGTAGATAACAGTAAAGTCGCCAGGACAACTTTTTTTTCTGTTTACAGACGTGTGGTGGTGTTAATACTTATATTTCTACATCCATGATTTCAGGAAAGTTAGGAGGGGCTATCTGGAGAGTCTGTGTCATTTTGTGTCTTCATCTGTGTCATATTAGGGCTATAAATGAACAAATGACAAACATATCTACAAAGTGGCTACCAACAGTAGAGTCGCCATCTAGTGTTTATTTACTGAGTGTCGTACCGCTGTCGTCGTCGCCCGAAAAAAAAACGTGTAGTGAAATTTGAAACCGTATATACTTGCAGCTACAAAGCATATAACAACGCTGAAATAGAGTAGATTATACAGTCATGATATAAACTACTGTGTATTATCTTCAGTGGCACATAAGGCCTCTTCCATTTGCGACATTTCAAGAACCAGTTCACGGAACCCAAGAGTTCAGGCGTTCCATTTGCGCACGAAAACCTGGGTCTGAGGCAAAGCGCGTAGTGACACAGCAAAACCCGTGAACTTTCTCTACTCACATTGAGAGGTGGGTAGCTTGGGTAGAGTTTTCAGTTCATAACAAACAATGGTCGCCTTGGGCCCTATTTCTCTTATCGTGAAGGGTTTTCCGCATGCACGAGTCGGAGAGGATGTCAGACGGCATAAAAGAGGCATACATGGCTGGTGGAGCCCATGCGTTCCCGCGATCTTAAACGTGATATGATCTCTTCACATAGCAGCTAGCTGAGTTATATCTCTCGTTATCTCTCTCTCGTTATCTCTCGTTATCTCTCGTTATCTCTCTCTCGTTATCTCTCGCTATCTCTCTCTTGTTATCTCTCGTTATCTCTCTCTCTCTCGTTATCTCTCTCTCTCTCTCTCTCTCTCTCTCTCTCTCTCTCTCTCTCTCTCTCTCTCTCTCTCTCTCTCGTTATCTCTCTCTCTCGTTATCTCTCTCTCGTTATCTCTCTCTCTCGTTATCTCTCTCTCTCGTTATCTCTCTCTCGTTATCTCTCTCTCTCTCTCTCGTTGTCTCTCTCTCTCGTTATCTCTCTCTCGTTATCTCTCTCTCTCTCTCGTTATCTCTCTCTCGTTATCTCTCTTGTTATCTCTCTCTCGTTATCTCTCGTTATCTCTCTCTCTCGTTATCTCTCTCTCTCGGTATCTCTCTCTCTCTCGTTATCTCTCTCTCTCTCTCTTAAATTGCCTCGCCAGCTGAGTATGTTTGTAAACAAAAAACGGGGTTTTTGCGTTCCATTTGTGACACGCGAACCCAACCCTGAACCCAGAACCCAACCCTGAACTGAAAGAACTGGTTCATGCAACTTGGGCACAAATGGAAGAGGCCTATAAAAATCAGTATTAATGCTATAATTCGTAATATATGGCGCCTGGCGACATGACTGCAGGTGGCGACTTGACTGTTATCTACGGTACAAGTAATAATAGTTACTCAAAAGCTTAAATTATCCACGTCAAAAACAGTCAGGAGTATGGTTTTTATCATGTATTATTTTATCAACTATTATTACTTGTAAGTGTTCTCATAAGAAGCTAGTGACTCGATGTTGCCTGTAACGTGTTTCGGGGCAGAAGGTAAGCTGTAAAACTAGTGTCACAAGCTGAGAGAGAGAGAGAGAGAGAGAGGAGGAAAGAATTATAAAGGTTTTTTGGTTATTCTCTCATATCTCTCACTCATCTCTCTTTCACTTATATATATCTCTCTCTCTTTCACGGAGAGAGAGAGAGAGAGAGAGAGAGAGAGAGAGAGAGAGAGAGAGAGAGAGAGAGAGAGAGAGAGAGAGAGAGAGAGAGAGAGAGAGAGAGAGAGAGAGAGAGAGAGAGAGAGAGAGAGAGAGAGAGAGAGCGGTCGACGCCGCCGCGATTTATTTAGTTAACGCTAATATTTGCATGGTAGCCTACTACTGTATGTATCAGAAAACGAAATATGTCAATGGAAAGCTAATAAAATTCTGCTTCTATTAATATCTGCCATCTTATAAGCTGTCCCACAAAGTTATACATGACGACGAGTTTTAAAGTAATCGTCCAGACCCATTTTTTCTTTGCATAATTATGTTGAATGATCATTCAAAATACCTAATCCACAAAAAATTATTCATTTACACGCCTTATTTCCCTAAAAACATGACTTTTGTAAAAAGCGCGGGAAAAACAACAGCCACATTCCAGCCGTGGCGCGAAACTTGCTGGCGACGTCACAAGAGGTAAGCCTCCCAGCCCCGCCCCACACAGACCAGGGAGACTCAGAAAAAAATATAGTATTAAGTTTTTTGGGGTTTTCTATAATTAATACTCGTGTTTTATAATGGGTGTTTTAGTAATAAAAAGGGTGTTTCTATAATAATACGGGGGGACCGCCCCAGCAGCAAAAAACCCCCCCCTTTTTTTCCCGTCTTTCAACCACCTTTCTTTCACATCCCTTTCAGTAAAAACCATACGTACCCCTTTTTTCCTTTCCCCCCCCCCGTTTTTTCTCATATCCTATTCTATAATTCTACATATGTATATTTTGTTTTTGTTGTTGGGGGTTTAGGGGGCCGTGCGGGCTGTGGTGCCCCCCTCTATCCCCCAAGGTCGGATGCAAAAAATCGCGGGTTTAGACCTGTGATTTTTGGGCCGCTTCTGTGGGAAAGGGTCCGGGTGTGCTGAGGTTTTGGGGAAAGCCGGGGTTTGGGAGAGCACCCAAGAGGTCGGCTAGAGTTGGCTGCGGAGGGGATGGATATAGTGTTTGGGAGGATGCCGTGGGGTGGGAGTGGGGCGAGGACATTGCGGGAGGAGTTTTTCAGGTGTGTCCAGGAAATGGGGGCACCAGGGGCGTGGGGTCATCTTCATGCCCAGTTTGTGTAGGGGGGGCGTTGAGGGGGGGGCCTCCGATCTGGTGACTGCGGTGTCCGGGGGCACGGGGGGGGAGTGGTCCCCCATGGTTTCGTGTGTCGTCGTATTCGCCCAAGTGAATGTACTGTAAGGCGCCCGTCAGCTCTTGCCCCATGCGGTTGCTGTGTCTAAAGGGTTTAGTCGTGAATCAGTCAGGCTGTTCATGTCTAGGGAAAAGGAGGGAGTGTGCCCTCTGCGCCCTGTCGGCCACAGTGTTCCCCCTGCACAATGGGGGAGGGCCCCCCTAAAGGTGAATGAGATGCCGGGGAGGATAAGTGAGCAAGGGGTGGTGGATTGAAAGCAAAGGGCATGGTGAGTGTGAGGGGG
The DNA here is from genome assembly GCA_016584305.1 of Chionoecetes opilio. NCBI lineage: Eukaryota > Metazoa > Arthropoda > Malacostraca > Decapoda > Majidae > Chionoecetes > Chionoecetes opilio. The sequence continues at coordinate 297,277 of JACEEZ010023387.1, forward strand.
GGACGACGGAGAAGTTGGGGGGCTGGAGGGAGTCAGTAAAAGGGGTTTACAGCACGGAGGGGGGCACGGTGGTGGCATACTTGATCCCCCCCTAATGGCAAAGGTTCTGCCTGAGGAGGGAGGCGTGGTGGCAACCTCAGGCGGTGGCAAGTACCGGCCGGGATGAACAGGGCCGAGGGGGGACGGATGAGGGCGGGCAGAGGGGACCCGTCGGTGTAAATGTGGGGGGGGTTATTGTAGGGGGTGTTAGGGGGAGTAAAAAGGTACCTGCCCTGACCGGAGGGGCCCGCCTTGGACCTGTGTAGGTGAAAAAGGGGACGAAAATTAGAGAAGAGAGAGGAAACCAAGGGGCCCCAGGGGAGAGGTTTCTCCGAGTGCAAAAGGGAGGGGGGATTCCCCGGGGATAAAGAAAAGAAGGAGGGGGGCTCGCTCTAGAAGGTGTGTGGGCTTGATCGGTAGGGGCCATGAAGGGTTTTCCCTACCGTGGGGGAGGGGGGGAGTGGGGGGCTGGCAGCTAGGGGAGGGGCAAGCTTGGTGTGGGCGGACAAGGGGGGGGAGCGTCGGTGTACAGGGAGGGGAGGGGGTTTCTGCTAAAGGGGCTGTGACTGGGAGGACCTAAAGGGCCCCAAAAATATACGAAGGGCACTATTCTGGTTTCACTAACTTGTGGAGGGGGAAAGGGTGGGGCCCTCCAAAAACCCTCACCCCGTATTAAGGGGCCCTACGGATGTAAGTGCATAGAAATTAAGGGGGTTTTCCTGCCCGCCCCCCATTTGCCCCCTAAAGGGACTTCTTTAAATTTAAAGCCTCTTGAGGCACGAGGTCACCATTTACTGTAGTGGGGCCCCCGGTTTTTAGGCGGGGCCATCCAACAAAAACCCAAAGGAATTTGGCGGGGTTTTAAGGAAAATTGGGACCCATTATGGTGCCCTTGGGATTTGGGAATAGCCTTCGGTGAACACAGAACTAGACTTCTGGGCACTCACCGTCAGGCCCCAACGGGGGGTCCATGAGGGGACGGCATCACCCCACGTTGAAGTGGTTCTTGGGCCCCCGGATGGGGGAGCAGAGAAAATGAGAGAGATTCATCAGCATAGATGAGTGATGTTGCAGGGAGAGGGGGGAAAGTCGAAAAAGATGTTAAAGAGGACAGGACTGGGGGGAAACCCTGTGGACGCCTCGGGTGACCGGGGTAAGACCTGGAATGGGTTTTCCCCGATCACCGGGAAAAGGGCCTGGAAGACGGGAAAGGTTTTAACCCTTTGGGAGGGGGGACCCATGCGTCCCCAGCGGGAATTTTTTCAATGAGGGCTTTAGGGGAGGGGGTTGTAAAAACTGCTTAAAGGTAAATAAAGGCATTAGTTGAATTGTTGGGGTAAATCCTTCCTGTATGTGGTGCTCCAGTGGAGCAGGGCACCAGGGTCCCCGGGAGGACGAAACCCGAAAATTTTGAGGGAAGAAGGTGTTTGTGTTCCAACCCCCCGTAAACCCTACACCGTCCTATTTGTTCACTATTTTACTAAATTAGAAAAAAGGCAAGGGCCTATAGAGGAAGCTAGACGGACCCTTTCCCAGGTTTAAGAATGGGAAAATTGTGATGGCGACCCACACAAAAGGGGAAACGCCCCCGACAGCCAGCTGGCTTTGAGGACGCCCAGGAGGGGGGGGGCCCAAGCACCGGGAGGCGCGAAGAAACTCGTTGGGGATGTTGTCCAACCGCCCCCTTTTCCAGCGGACAGTGGGGGTTAAAGCAGGGGAAAATTTTCCGGGGGGGTTTATAGCAGTGCAAATTTGTATGGCCGGTGTGTGAAGGGGGTAAACAGGTGGGGGAGGGGGGTCTGGAGAGCCAGTGTAGTGTGAATGGGGGGGGAAAAGGCCCGACTTTTCGCATCAGTGATGAGGAGGGCACCTTTACTATTTAAGGGGAAAGTAAAGGGGGTGAGGGGGGACATCCCCCTAAAAAGGACAAGCCCGGGAGACTGAGGAGGAGGGGGGCCAGGAACACAAAAGGAGGCCATGCAAAAACGTTTTCTCATCAAAAATAAAACTTTTGCATCGGGCCTCCAAAAAAGGGAAGCGATACGGAGCAAGGGAAGGGGGGTTCTTTCGCCCGCGTAAAGGGTGGCGTTTGGCCCTAAAGGCGCCGCACTTCCGGACCACCAGGGGACCCGGAAAGAGCGGGAGGGGTGGAATTTAGAGAAAGTGGTGGGACCCACGTCCACCAGGGTGACCGTGAGGTTTTGATTATACCGATGGGGGGAGGGTAAGGGGAGGGTAAGTGAATTTAGTTTGTTAAAAAGACCCCATCCCCTTTGGTGAAGGCCCAACGAGGTCTGCGGAAGGGGGGGGGGGGGGGGGGTCTAAAGGGGAAAGGGAAAATTTACAACAGGAAGAGGGTCGCTCCCCATGAAAGGGCCAGTTGTGACAGTGGTGAGGAGGGGGGCCATTACCCAGGCAGAGGCCCAAAGGTGGGGGGGTTCCCTGAAGCTGGATCGTCCTGGTAGGGGGCCAGGTGGAGTGGGGAGAGAAAAGAAACACTGTCCGCCGAAAGCTCGGGGGGACCTCCCCGAGCGGTTTCTTGGGCTCCTGGGGAGGGCCGGTTCCCAGAGGTCATGTGGGCATTAAATCACCCATTTTTAAAAGCGGGGGAGGAAAGCTGAGAGAACAAGTGCGGGAAATTCCCTGAAGGTTTGTCTAAACATGGTTTGTAAATCAAAAGAATCTGAGGGGCCCTGAATCAAAGTAACAGTCCCCCCAGGGGTCCCGGCCACCTCCAGGAAGGAGTGGGAAATGAGAGGGGTAGAAAAAGAGGGGCGGTGGGCAGCAGAGCAGGCCGCCTCCTCCCCCCCGGTCCCCCTGTCATCCCGTAGGGAACATGTTGGGGAAAAGGGGGGGGAAAATGCGTCTGTGAGCCACGTCTCACGACGCCAACAACTAGGGGTGTATGAAAGGGGTTTTAAGACTGGAAGTTTCCGTACAGAGACCGGCGTTCAGAAGATGAAGTGGGGGGGAGTAAAGGACTCACTGCGGAGTGCTAAAGAAAAAGGTAAAGGAGGCTGGGGTGGCATCGAAAAGGAGTCTCTGGCAGGAACCGAAAGAAGGAGATTAAAAAAATCAATGCTAGGGTGCAATTCCCCTTTAAAGAAGGCTGGCCATGCAAAATCCAAGCTGCTGGGGTTTAGAAGGGGAGGGGGCGCAAGGCTAGCCTACCCATGGGGGGCGGGGCTGCTGGGCTGCTGGCGGCTGCTGGGGCTGAGGTGGGAGGCAGGGAAAAAACATGGCGGGTGGGGGACCGGTAATAAGGGGGGAGGATGAAAAAAACCTCCACAGCCCCCCTATAAGGCCCCCCCGGCAGGAAGGGGGGGCGTGCCCTTGTTTTAAGGGGGGGTATGGTAAAAGGGGCCGGGGGGACGGTCGGCGTCTTTGGGTTTTGGGAAGGGGATCCACTGGCAGTGGGTTGGGGGGGGGGGTTACGCAACCCGCAGCCTCTGACTTGTTGACTGTGGGGGTCAATGGCTTTTCGGGGCAGGCTGACTGGGAGGGGGGGCCCTGGATAGGCAGGGAGGGAAGGCCGAGTAGGGGGGGGGGCAGCTCTTTTGGGGGGGGCCCCCCGGACGGAAAAGGCCCAGGGGGGGATGCCCCTCAGCTGCCGCTTCACGTTGACATGGAGTGGTAGTTCGTGCGGAGCTGTTTTCCTTTCTCCCCCTGGAGGTAAAACCGGGCCTGCTTATAGGTGGGGGGTGGTCACCCCAAAAAAAAACAGGATATCGGCCGGGCACACTTCTCTGCAAAATAAAACCCCTGCAATTCTGCAGCGGACCTTCATGTTGCAGGTGGCATTTCCCCTGGGCCAAAAAAGGGGGCAGCGGGTACACCGGAGGACAGGGAGGGTGTGGGGCCGGACCGGTAAACGGGATGTTTTAAGGAACCCGGTCCGGGGGGGGCCCCGAAATTTTTTTCTGATGGGATGTTTGCCCCCGTCTGCCGTGCCCGGGGGGTGAGCCGGGAGCCGTTACGTCTACAATTTTGGTAGGGGAGTCGTCAAATCTGTGTCCATTGAATTCGTCATTTGTCAGTTCGGAGAGATAGGGAAAATTCTCCGAACATGTAGGCGGGTCGTCGTCCGAGCCCCCCAGCACTTCACGGACCACTCCCCCCGCGTTGTGACAGACTCTGGGGGTGGGCGGGTTTCAAGGTTGGCCCCCTCAATTTGAACCCCGCCCCCCCGGTGATGGTTTTGAGGCTAGACCGAATTTCTTTTTTAAATATGGATTTTTAAAAATGCCTGGACAAACCCTTCCCCCGGGTTAATGAAAGGGCCCGGGGCCCCTCGCTGACTTAAAAGATAGGGGTTAGGCTGAGTAAAGGGCAGGGGGAAACAGGAGCAGAAGCAGTGGGAGAGAAGCAGTGGTGTGCAAAGCGGGGGGGGAGGTGAGGCAGTGATTGTGGCGTAGGGCGTGTTTTTTTGCATGATTTTCAGTTGTTGGGGCTACCAGAGAAGGGGAAGGCGACGGGACCCTTTTGGGGCCCCTAAGATGGTGTCCATGTGGAGTCCCGTCAAGCGGCATTGTCACGGAGCAGGGGGTCTAGGGCACAGGCCCGCACGGGCCCCCCCAGCAAGCCCGCACACAGTACCACGTATGTATGGACGTGGGTAAAGAAAACGTTTTTTGACAGTGATATTTCTTGGAGGGCCGGAGCACAAACTCTTATCACCCCCAAGGGGCTCAAAGAGTCTAGTAATCATTTTACCGCAAATTAAAAACAAAAATCAAATCAACTTTATATTTTTGAAAATCTATCACATTAATATAGACTGATCTTTTAATTTTTTGTAACGTATTATTAAAACTTAAAAAATTGTAAAACTTTATAACTTACGAAAAAATATAGACTTATTTTGAAAAAAGATTGTTCGACGAAATGTTTCAACTTTTTGGGGGGTATAATGTTATAAAATAAAAACCGATTATAATAAATTAAACGTTTTAATTGATACTGCGGGTAATCCCTTTAAACTTCCCCCGGGGGTTGGTGAAGAAGAGGCCTTGGGCCCAAAGGGCCCAAATCGAGTTGTCGTACTCATATAATATAGGTACGCTAGTTGTGACAAGAGTCCCCAGTTGGACTTTGTAGTTGCGTTGTTGTTGGGTGTTGCATGGACGCGTTGGGTGCAGCGGCTGTGCTGTAAACAAGATTTGGGGGGCGGGAAAAGACGAAAGGACGAAAAAACTTACAAAACTGCCCGGTTTTCTCCCCCTCACGCCCCCGGCAAATGGTGGGAGTGACGACAACAAGAGTGGTGTGTGGCGGGCGGGGGGCCGGGGGGGGCGGGGCAGGAGTGTGGAGGCAGAGAGCATAGCTCGGGGGCGGGGGGTCGTGTAAGTTTTTGTGACAATGTGGGCAGTGAGGTGACAGGGGGCGGCAACAGCGGACCGCTGCACATAGGGAAGCAAAGGAGGTAACCGTGGGCCGAGGCAGAACAGACCGTGCAAAACTAGAAAAAACCCCCCCATGGGATTTTGGAATGTCGTCGACCTAATTCGTATTGAAAAACCCAACAAGAACTCTCGTCGACGGGGGTGCATTTACGATTTCAAATCAATCCGCCCAAATTTTTTTTCCGGCCCCTTTCCATTTAGGGTTTGGTTTATTCCGGAATTGTAGGGTTTTTCCCCTGTGCCCATCGACTCGTCCCGCCCCTTACTTCCCCGCCCATGACTACACACGCTTGGCAGATTTGTATTATTATCAGATTCACTTATTTAACTTTACTAACTACAAATCTTAACCCAAACCTATCCAAACCTTAACTTAACCTAAATTTAACCACTTATTTATATATGATAATAGCTAGGGTTTGGGACGTTTTGGTTTTAAAATTTAGGGTTTGGGTAAGGCTTGTTTTAAATTTTATTTTGGGTTTGGTTGGTTTGGATAGGTTTGGGTGAGTTTTTTTAGAGCTATTTAAAAGTTATAAAAGAGAAAATTTGAAAAACTGATCTTCCAAAAACCACCTGCCATCCCCCAAATAATTCCCAAGCGCCATCATCTTACTAAATTGTTGGTGGAAGAATATCATAGGAACTCATTACATGGCGGAATGGCTACAATATTAGCCGATATTAGGTGTAATTTTTGGATAAATCATGGTAGACAGGCAGTCAAATATTACCTCAAATTTCTCAATAAATATAATAGATCTGAAGGTAGACTAGTCTCCTATCTAGGTCCCCTTGAACTTCCCGCTGATAATGAGCTCTTGAAACCAATTGAGGTCAATGGTGAGGACTATACTGGGGATATTATAACATCAGGAGATAATTCTCCCCCCCGATCAAGTATATGTTTTTCATATTCACTTATACCTCTATCAGGGCTATTAATTTTAAAATAGCCAAAGACCAAAGTGCCGAAACCACTATTCAAATGTTCCGGCGCTATGTGGCCTGGGGTGATGTCACATGAAGCGGAACTTCAGTTTTCGCCGGCCCCCAGTTGTGGAAATTATCCACCAAACACCCTCTCATAATTAGAGAGAACTGAAACTCGAGAAATGCCAGTGGTCGCTGGCAGTTTTAACTCAAAGGTTGGTCTACTGTGTTTTGGCTCCGCGACTAATATTTTTCATAAATTAATTTCGCGATAAACATTGATGCACTGCATCTGAATACCAAAAAATATAGTTCTTCTGTTGTTCTACTAATTATATGGATGACATTCATTACGATGGAACGTTCTATAATAGCAATTTAATGCAAATTACTCGCCTCGAGTAGCAAAGCTTAATATATTTTTTACATGTATATTGTGGCATGTAAAATTTGGGTGATGTTCACACTGTTTTCTAAGACAGTACTGCTGCGTCTGGCAAACGCTTGTCAAAATACAATAAGCAATGCCTTGGAAAAACGAAGAATAAAGAATGCCGAAATCGGCTTGTTGCTGCGACAATGTAGGTTATAATTGTGGAGGCGACACGCCGCGGCGGGGAGTGGTGGGCGGGGAGATTGAATCAAAACATTGCCACTTCACGCGTCGACTCATTGCACTTCCAGGCTTTCTATCTGATTGATACACAATAATAACAGGAAAATATGACTGCCTAGGTATAGATAACTTCTAAACATACGTTATTGACTATATAATATCATAGAGTAACATTTACCTCGCCTCCTCAACTATAACCTACTTGGTTATTTGGTTAAATGCATGTTTTACAGACTCAGGCTTCTATACAATATACATATAGAAGAAAATCGTTCTTAAAATTATACTTTTGTGTTTTAAGTGCAGTGGAATAAGCCCATATTTTTCTTTCAAGTTGACCAACTTTTCACCAAATTGTGAGTTAAAACTGCCAGCGACCACTGGCATTTCGGAGTTGCAGTTCTCTCTAATTGGTAGAGTGGTGGTTTGTTTCCCCCCCCCCCTAGTGAGGGAGTTATTGTCCGCTCATCTAAGGGATGCGTATAGGGATGTATATATATAATTATAATGGTAATGGGTATAATTAAGGTAATTTAAGTAAATGATAAATACTGGGATAGAATAATTGAACATTCCCAGTAATATTAAGCATTTGCACCTTATAATTAGCACCTTGATTGGAGCGACTGGCTATTGGTCGTCGTCTTAATATTTGTTCCTATCCTGCTTGTATACGTGGCAGGTATTGGTAGGGGTGCGCCTCGCCGCCACCGAGGATTGACACGTGTAGGTAGGATTTGTGCGGCGATCGCAGCCGCCCACTTACGGAGAATCAGTACATTCCAGACCTCCATGAGGATAACATCTTATTAAATATACGTGCTTGTATATATACTCTTTGCATATAGTTTTAAATCAAAGGACGTGTTAAATACGACACAGTGATTATAGCCGCGCGTCATGGCTAACTTGGTGTGAAAACCCGCCTGACGCCTCCAGCCCTCCGCCTCTGTCCTTCACGGGAGGCCTCGATCACGGCGACCACTTCGGATAACAAGAACAGGCAGTGTTGATAAAAGCCTACAACCAACTCAACCCACTATCCACCGATAAGTATCCTAGTTAGTTGATTAGCTGGGGTATTGTGTCGGGATGAGATACAATATGGGTTTTGATTAGGTAAGACCTCATATTGAATATATGTATGTGACATAAATTTCCACATTGGTGCCCCGAGTGAGGAGTTCTCTAATATAATAATAAATATATAAGAGTTAGAGTTAGAGTTTATGAGAACCACTTGACGCCCAGCACATCGCCTCCAGCCCTCCGCTTCAGTCCTTCACGGGCGGTCTAGATCACGCGCTTACCAATTCGGATCACAGGACAGGCAATGTTGATAAAAGCCTACAACCATTTCAACCCACTATCCACCGATAAGTATCCTAGTTAGTTGACTAGTTGGGGTATTGTGTCGGGATGAGATAGACGATGGGTTTGATTGATTAGGTAAGACCTTATATTAAATATGTATGTGACATAAATTCCCACATAACCGTTAGTTAGGCTAAATAAGCGGCAGGGAAGCTATCCAGGCATGGTAGCTATCCAGGCAGGGTAGCTATCCAGGCAGGGTAGCTATCCAGGCAGGGTAGCTATCCAGGCAGGGTAGCTATCCAGGCAAGGTATCTATCCAGGCAGGGTATCTATCCAGGCAGGGTAGCTATTCAGGCAGGGTAGCTATCCAGACAGGGTAGCTACTGAGAGCGCTACACCGGCCCATTCTACGACCCTATTTTGATAACTGGTTGCCGGGACACCATAATTCGTCTGTTTTTGTCTATTTTTCGTTAATAAAATGTCTTTTTGTAAGTCCATTGGATACACTCCCTGTCTTCTTATCATTGGCTGTACATGTTGAGTGCTTTAACCTCTTCACCCCCAGATCTTTCCTTTCATACATAAAACTGTCTGTTGTTAGCCAGAAAATTACGAAAAGTAACTGAATATACCTAATTTGATAGTCGACAAGGATACTAAACAGGTCATATTTATAAAGTATTGCTTATATTCATTAAAAATCCTCTAATGGCACCCAAATTACAATGGAAATTACGTTCTGGGCCTCAAAGGGTTAATGTAGTGTTGCCAGGTTAGGGTTTGTTGTCTGATTGTGTCGTGTCTGGTTCACTACCCCATGAAGGATTAATCTTTTGTCGTAGACGTCTTCCAGTAAACTTCAACCCTCTTGGAAACTGTTACTGTGGTCTGTGGAAACTTGAAATATAACTCATTTTTACATGGTAATGATTAGGTCAGATTTCGGTTAGGTTATGTTAATGGAAAAAGGCACGTTTTTACTGGTTACCATCGAAAGTGAGAATTTAGTTTTTGGTTTCCCGAAGTTAGTAATGTCGCCACTATATACTGCAGCAGAAATTATAGTCCTCCATAAGGTAGTCAACAGCATTATGTCGGGGTAAATAACTGAATCTTTATAAGATTAAATCTTTACAAGGTGACGAAATCCATCTTGACCTGTTTCCTTGCATCACCTTGGCCTGGCACAGCGTGGAGCCCTCCCAGCACAGCACCACAACCACCATGCAGCAGCAGGCTGGAGCAGGTCTTGGTGAGGTGCAGCAGCAGCAGCAGCCTCAGGCCACACCTGTCAGTGCCATGCCTACTACACAGGTGAGCTACAGTTGTGTAGTGTTGTAGCTGAGCCACAGTGCTGTGTGTGCTGAGCCACAGTGCTGTGTGTGCTGAGCCACAGGGCTGTGTGTGCTGAGCCACAGGGCTGTGTGTGCTGAGCCACAGTGCTGTGTGTGCTAAGCCACAGGGCTGTGTGTGCTGAGCCACAGTGCTGTGTGTGCTGAGCCACAGTGCTGTGTGTGCTGAGCCACAGTCCTGTGTGTGCTGAGCCACAGGGCTGTGTGTGCTGAGCCACAGGGTTGTGTGTGCTGAGCCACAGTGCTGTGTGTGCTGAGCCACAGGGCTGTGTGTGCTGAGCCACAGGGCTGTGTGTGCTAAGCCACAGGGCTGTGTGTGCTGAGCCACAGTGCTGTGTGTGCTGAGCCACAGGGCTGTGTGTGCTGAGCCACAGTGCTGTGTGTGCTGAGCCACAGTGCTGTGTGTGCTGAGCCACAGGGCTGTGTGTGCTGAGCCACAGTGCTGTGTGTGCTGAGCCACAGTGCTGTGTGTGCTGAGCCACAGTGCTGTGTGTGCTGAGCCACAGTGCTGAGCCACAGTGATGTGTGTGCTGACCCGCAGTGCTGTGTGTGCTGAGCCACAGTGCTGAGCCACAGTGATGTGTGTGCTGACCCATAGTGCTGTGTGTGCTGAGCCACAGTGTTGTGTGTGCTGAGCCACAGTGCTGTGTGTGCTGAGCCACATTGCTGTTTGCTGAGCCACAGTGCTGTGTGTGCTGAGCCACAGTGCTGTGTGCTGAGCCACAGTGCTGTGTGTGCTGAGCCACAGTGCTGTGTGCTGAGCCACAGTGCTGTGTGTGCTGAGCCACAGTGCTGTGTGTGCTGAGCCACAGTGCTGTGTGTGCTGAGCCACAGTGCTGTGTGCTGAGCCACAGTGCTGTGTGCTGAGTCACAGTGCTGTGTGTGCTGAGCCGCAGTGCTGTGTGCTGAGCCACAGTGCTGTGTGTGCTGAGCCACAGTGTTGTGTGTGCTGAGCCACAGTGCTGTGTGTGCTGAGTCACAGTGCTGTGTGTGCTGAGTCACAGTGCTGTATGTGCTGAGTCACAGTAGTGATGGAGGTGCACAGCTGTGAGGCAGGACATGTGTTGTAACACTTATCAATCCTCTGTTCTCAGGATGGCCAGGAAGAGTGTGGCGTGTGTCTGTGCGTGTACGATGGCCACCAGCGTCGGCCCCGCTGCCTGCCCTGCGGCCACACCTTTTGCTCCACCTGTCTCTGTGCACTGATGGAGGAGGGCAGCCTCACCTGTCCCTGCTGCCTCGCCACTCACCCTGCCTTCCAGGCCAAGCCCTTCCCCTACAACTATGCCTTGGAGACCCAGAGCAAGAAGATGACAGCCCTGCAGGCTGAGACGTCCTGCAAGGCCCCTGCAGAGGCTGCCCAGGTCACAGCCAGGGTCTCTCAGGCAGCAGCAGGCAGGACCAAGCAGAGGGCAGCAGCAGGCATGAGCAGAAAGATGCAGTCCATGACTCAGGAACAGAGGAGCAGCCTGGAGAGCCTGGAGACCCGCCTGCAGGAGGAGCTACAGCAGATGAGGCAGCACCGCCAGATGCTTGAAGTGACCCGCCTCAACCACGCCAGCCTGATGGCGCAGCTGGAGGGACAGCTGAAGCGGCACCACACCTGCATGCAGCTGCTGCAAGAGGAGGAGGGGAGGGTGGAGGAGTTAGTGGTGGAGGGAGAGGAGGAGCTGAAGGTGCTGAGACAGGCTGGTGAGCTGCTGGACGGGGCCAGCCAGGCTGCACAAGCCGTCACAGCCATTGATGCTGCTGACCACAGCATTATGGATGTGGAGGACTGGCTGCAGCACAGCAGGGAAGACATTCCTAACAGCACTACTCTCTCTCATTCCTTCCAGGTGAGTCACTTAGGGGGCGGAACCCCCTCCCCCTCAACACTCTGACCACCTCACTTGTGGCAGGCAGGCAGGCAGGCTAAGGGCGAGGGTGGCGCAGGCCTTGTAAGCCTCTGATTACTGCATGTGAGGGATCATGTAGGCATGTTTGGGCAGATTCTGCTGAACACAAATCACCATGAAATATGCTGCTACAGCCTATGTATGTTTGGTGGCGCCCTGTATAGGGTAGGGGGTGTGTGGGTCACCCCTGGGGCTGGCTAATGCTTGTGTTGCTGCAGCTGCTGGAGGCCACTATAGAGGCCCTCAACGTCTTCAAGGAAGAGGGCAAGTTTGTGACTGCAGAGGCCTCGCCAGGACACCCCCGCTGCACCCTCCTGGAGGCCGCCCAGGACCTGGAGACTGTACCCGTGCAGGCAAGTGTGTGTGTGTTTGGCTCTCTTAGTCCTGTATGGTGCATGACACAGGCACTCGCCAAGTCTTGTGCCTGATTGGTGCCTGGGGTTTGTACACAAGTTGCTTCCTCTGCCCACAGTTTGATGATCTGGATTCTGACAAGCTGAAGCAGAGGCTAGATCAGGGCCGGGTGTATGTGATACAGAGACATGATGACGGCACTTGTTACTCCTCCAAGGTGGTGAGGGAAGGCCAAGAGCTACTCCTGCAAGCCATGAAGGAGGAGAGGCCGCCGCCAGGGGCCTTCACCCTTCAGGTAGGTGACGCCCCTCACCCTGGCAAGTCTGAGCTGCTCAAGGACCTTCTTTCACAGTATGTGTGGTGTGGTGTGTGTGTGTGTGTGTGTGTGTGTGTGTGTGTGACACTATGTGTGTGTGTGTGTGTCATTCACCCACGGTCTTGTCCATGCGAGTCAGACTCGCGATCGCCAGTTTCACCCTTCCGATGGGAGCTTGGAGCTCATTATTACTAATCTTTGGGTAATGCTGGGACCTCACACACCACACACCCCCATCCCCTTGCTCAAGGGGGACAGTAACCGCCCGAATTTGTCAGTGGAAAATTCCCTGGGTATGAGCGTAGCCGGGGATCGAACGCCTCTAACCCACCAAGCCGTCTACTCTAGACGGTGTGGTGTGTAGTGTGTGTGTGTGTGTGTGTATGGTGTGTAGTGTGTAGTGTGTGTGTATTCATCTAGTTGTTGTTGTATTTTACAGGGCCTGAGCAACGCTCGTGTGGCCCCGTCTCCATATCAACATTTTTATCATTCATCCTTAGTGCTTAGTGTTGGCCGAAGCCACCCCCCCGGAGAGCAGGTCACATACCCCGGCTAAAACCCGGTACCCATGCACTGCTGGGTGGACAGGGGCTCAGGTTTTAAGGAAACAACTCATCTGTTTCCGCTCCGCCCGGGGATCGAACCCGGGACTTCTCGGTTGCGTGTGTGGTCGGTGTGTGTGTGTGTGTTTGTGTTATGGTATGGTGTGTTCTAATATATGCCATAGTTTATATGTTGCTCCAACTTTTTTCTGTTTAATGTCAGTTTTTCCCATAATATTTTATGAGGTTAGACAGCCAATGATACACTTCCAACATTCTTTATCCGTGGCCTCAACTTCTCCACAACCGCAACTCATGTTGCACCAACGTTTCTATCAATATGTTTCTCTGGTGGCAAACTGTCTTGATATATCACTCCTGGTGTGCTTGTTTGCATGCAATCAATTCTTGTCGGACATTGCGGATATTACTTGACTCCTTTCTCAAGTACAGTAGTTGAAATATTTTCCGGCAGAATCCCTCACTCTTCCCTTGCCTTACTGACAGGAGAGTCATGCTGATTGTGCCTAACAAAGAGCAATAAGTCACACACTCTTGTGAGTCACTGCATGACACTGTACTCAGGTACTGTTGCAGGCCAGCCAAGCACTGAAGAGTCAACGTCAGCATGGCATGACAGTGTTCCTGGACCTGGCGTGGGAGGGGGTGGCGCCCAAGAGGATCCGCGTTATCGTAGACGACAACTCACTCGCCAGGCAGTTTGTATCCCTCTGTTTGGGTCACAGCGGCCTGACCTACCGTGACACCAACCTTGTGGAGGTGAAGCATAATGAGAGGCAGGGCAGGGTGGTGTGGGGGGGCTGCGTCCGGGGCCAGGCAGCAGCAGCAGCAGCCCACCACCACCCTCTGCTGCCCGTCAAGTGTGAAGATGTTAGAGAAATTACTGATGAAGAAACGATGGTGACATGGGGGAAGATTGCGCGGAATGGCATGGTGGTGGCTCGTACTAGAGTGTCGGGTACGGAAGAGGAAACTGATTTTGGCATGGTCCTTGAAAAGTCTGGGGGGAATCACAATTGCCCCCCTTGGTTTTGTAAGCTGGGTACTTTACAGGGTGACTGGGAGGAGGTGTTGGAGGCGGCCTTGGAGAATGACATCACACAGGTGAGAGCGGTCAACTGTGGTCTGGTCTGGGGTGTGAAATGAAGGGGTGAAGAAACATTCCTCTTGCCGCCATCCATCCAGTAATTTGTTCACTTAATTCCTGCAGTGATCAATGTTTAATTTGAAAATTAAATAACTTCATTTTTTCAATAACTTTTGCTAAAAATACATCAGTTTGCTAGAATTTATTTGATATGTTTAAGATGTGCTGTAGTGGTAATTGTATTTAGTACTTTTGTAAGCAGACTGTTCTGTGTTGGTGCTGCCTTATATGTCAGAGAAGGCTGGTTAAAAACTAAATAATCTTAACTATTTTTACACATGGAAGAGAAATATTTAGATGTAAGAATGAAAATTAAAAGCATTAGTTTTTATTAAGTTCAGTTTTATTCATGTCTTGTGATTGACGTGTCCAGCATGGAGGCATAATGTAGTTGTTAGAGAGACATGTGTTGCCAGGCTTTACATTGCCCTGAATTGCCTTACCACAGGGACGACACACACACATATACACACACACACACACACACACACACACACACACACACACACACACACACACACACACACACACACACACACACACAAGGGAAGGAAAGTCTCTTCCTTCAACTACCACTACAACTTGTGTAGGGGAAGGAAGACCATTATGGAAAGTTGGGGGTGGTTGGGGGTATGAACCTTGAAGATTGTGGTGGGGAGAAGGGGTCATGCACTGTGTAGGGGAAGGAGAGGGTTGGCCGGGGTATGGAGGGGGGTTAAAGTGGTGGTTGCGTTTATGCATGTTGGAGGGGTGGGGGAAGGTTTGGCGGAGACGGAAGGGGTTGTTGTGGTGGCCCGGTGGGGGCCTCGCTGCCTCTTGCGGTGGGGCCACAACCCCACCGCGGAGAGGGGACAGTGTGGTGCAGTGGAGGGGGCAGTGTGGTGCAGTGGGTGACAGTGTGGTGCAGTGGAGGGGACAGTGTGGTGCAGTGGAGGTGACAGTGTGGTGCAGTGGAGGGGACAGTGTGGTGCAGTGGAGGTGACAGTGTGGTGCAGTGGAGGGGCAGTGTGTGCAGTGTGGTGCAGTGAGGATGGCGGGACAGTGTGGTGCAGTGGGTGACAGGGGGCAGTGGGTGCAGTGTGGAGGGAGCGGTGGTCAGTGTGGTGCAGTGGAGGGGACAGTGTGGTGCAGTGGAGGGGACAGTGTGGTGCAGTGGAGGTGACAGTGTGGTGCAGTGGAGGGGAACAGTGTGGTGCAGTGGAGGGGGCAGTGTGGTGCAGTGGAGTTGACAGTGTGGTGCAGTGGAGGTGACAGTGTGGTGCAGTGGAGGGGACTGTGGTGCAGTGGAGGTGACAGTGTGGTGCAGTGGAGGGGACAGTGTGGTGCAGTGGAGGGTGACAGTGTGGTGCAGTGGAGGGACAGTGTGGTGCAGTGGATGGACAGTGTGGTGCAGGTGGAGGTGACAGTGTGGTGCAGTGGAGGGGACAGTGTGGTGTAGTGGAGGTGACATGTGGTGTAGTGGAGGGACAGTGTGGTGTAGTGGAGGGACAGTTTGGTGCAGGGAGGTGACAGTGTGGTGCAGTGGAGGTGACAGTGTGGTGCAGTGGAGGGACAAGGTGGTGCAGGGGAGGGACAGTGTGGTGCAGGGGAGGGGACAGTGTGGTGCAGGGGAGGGGACAGTGTGGTGCAGTGGAGGTGACAGTGTGGTGCAGTGGAGGGGAACAGTGTGGTGCAGGGGGAGGGGACAGTGTGGTGCAGTGGAGGTGACAGTGTGGTGCAGGGGAGGGGACAGTGTGGTGCAGTGGAGGGGACAGTGTGGTGCAGTGGAGGTGACAGTGTGGTGCAGTGGAGGTGACAGTGTGGTGCAGGTGGAGGGGACAGTGTGGTGCAGTGGAGGGGACAGTGTGGTGCAGTGGAGGGACAGTGTGGTGCAGTGGAGGGACAGTGTGGTGCAGTGGAGTGGACAGTTGTGGTGTAGTGAGGTGACTGTGTGTAGGGGAGGTGACAGTGTGTGTAGTGAGGGACAGTGTGGTGCAGGGAGGTGACAGTGTGGTGCAGTGGAGGTGACAGTGTGGTGCAGTGGAGGGGACAGTGTGGTGCAGGGAGGTGGACAGTGTGGTGCAGGGGAGGGGGACAGTGTGGTGCAGGGGAGGGGACAGTGTGGGCAGTGGAGGTGACAGTGTGGTGCAGGGGAGGGGAAAGTGTGTGCAGGGAGGGGACAGTGTGGTGCAGTGGAGGGGGACAGTGTGGTGCAGGGAGGGGACAGTGTGGTGCAGGGAGGGGACAGTGTGGTGCAGTGGAGGTGACAGTTGGGCAGTGGAGGGACTGGTGCAGGGGAGGCGACAGTGTGGTGCAGGGAGGGCACAGTGTGGTGTCAGGGGAGGTGACAGTGTGGTGCAGGTGGAGGGGACAGTGTGGTGCAGTGGAGGTGACAGTGTGGTTCAGGGGAGGGACAGTGTGGTGCAGGGAGGGGACAGTGTGTGCAGTGGAGGGGACAGTGTGGTGCAGTGGAGGTGACAGTGTGGTGCAGGGGAGGGGACAGTGGGTGCAGTGGAGGGGACAGTGTGGTGCAGGTGGAGGTGACAGTGTGGTGCAGGGAGGTGACAGTGTGGTGCAGTGGAGGTGACAGTGTGGTGCAGGGGAGGGGACAGTGTGGTGCAGGGAGGGGACAGTGTGGTGCAGGGGAGGGACAAGTGTGGTGCAGTGGAGGTACAGTGTGGTGCAGTGGAGGGACAGTGTGGTTTGCAGTGGAGGGGACAGTGTGGTGCAGTGGAGGGGACAGTGGGGTTTGCATGGAGGTGACAGTGGGGGTGCAGGGGAGGGGACAGTGTGGTGCAGTGGGACGGGGACAGTGTGGTGCAGGGAGGTGACAGTGTGGTGCAGTGGAGGGGACAGTGTGGGCAGTGGTGAGTGGAGAGTGTGGTGCTGGAGGGGACTGTGGTGCAGGTGGAGGTGACAGTGTGGTGCAGTGGAGGGGGACAGTGTGGTGCAGTGGAGGGGACAGTGTGTTGCAGTGGAGTGACAGTGTGGTGCAGGGGAGGTGACAGTGTGGTGCAGTGGAGGGGACAGTGTGTGCAGTGGAGTGACAGTGTGGTGCAGTGGAGGTGACAGTGTGGTGCAGTGGAGGGGACAGTGTGGTTGCAGTGGAGGGAAAAGTGTGGTGCAGTGGAGGTGACAGTGTGGTGCTGGGAGGTGACAGTGTGGTGCAGTGGAGGGGACAGTGTGGTGCAGGGGAGGGGACAGTGTGGTGCAGTGGAGGTGACAGTGTGGTGCAGGGAGGTGACAGTGTGTGCAGTGGAGGGGACAGTGTGGTGCAGTGGAGTGACAGTGTGGTGCAGGGGAGGGGACAGTGTGGTGCAGTGGAGGGGACAGTGTGGTGCAGTGGAGGGGACATGTGGTGCAGTGGAGGGGACAGGGTGGTGCAGTGGAGGTGACAGTGTGGTGCAGTGGAGGGACAGTGTGGTGCAGGGAGGGGACAGTGTGGTGCAGGGGGATAGTGTGTGCAGTGGATGACAGTGTGGTGCAGTGGAGGGGACAGTGTGTGCAGTGGAGGTGACAGTGTGGTGCAGTGGAGGGGACAGTGTTGCAGTGGAGGTGACAGTGTGGTGCAGTGGGAGGTGACAGTGTGATGCAGTGGAGGGGACAGTGTGGTGCAGTGGAGGGGACAGTGTGGTGCAGTGGAGGGGACAGCGTGGTGCAGTGGAGGTGACAGTGTGGTGCAGGGGAGGTGACAGTGTGGTGCAGTGGAGGGGACAGTGTGGTGTAGTGGAGGTGACAGTGTGGTGCAGTGGAGGGGACAGTGTGGTGCAGTGGAGGTGACAGTGTGGTGCAGGGAAGGTGACAGTGTGGTGCAGTGGAGGGACAGTGTGTTGCAGTGGAGGTGACAGAGTGGTGCAGTGGAGGGGGACAGTGTGGTGCAGGGGAGGGGACAGTTTGGTGCAGTGGAGGGGACAGTGTGGTGCAGGGGAGGTGACAGTGTGGTGCAGTGGAGGTGACAGTGGTGGTGCAGTGGAGGTGGACATTTGTGGTGCAGTGGGGGTGACAGTGTGTGCATGGAGTGACAGTGTGGTGCAGTGGAGGGGACAGTGTGGTGCAGTGGAGGGTACAGTGTGGTGCAGTGGGGGACTGTGGTGCAGTGGAGGGACAGTGTGGTGCAGTGGGAGGGGACAGTGTGGTGTAGTGGAGGGGACGTGTGTAGTGGAGGTGAAAAAGTGTGGTGTAGTGGAGGGACAGTTTGGTGCAGTGAGGTGACAGTGTGGTGCAGTGGAGGGGACAGTGTGGTGCAGGAGGGGACAGTGTGGTGCAGTGGAGGGGACAGTGTGTTGCAGTGGAGGTGACAGTGTGGTGCAGTGGAGGGACAGTGTGGTGCAGTGGAGGGGGACAGTGTGGTGCAGTGGAGGGGACAGTGTGGTGCAGTGGAGGTGACAGTGTGGTGCAGTGGAGGGGGGGGACAGTGTGGTGCAGTGGAGGGGACAGTGTGGTGCAGTGGGAGGGGACAGTGTGGTGCAGTGGAGGGGACAGTGTGGTGCAGTGGAGGGGACAGCGGGGTGCAGTGAGGTGACAGTGTGGTGCAGGGGAGGGACAGTGTGGTTGCAGTGGAGGGGACAGTGTGGTGTAGTGGAGGTGACAGTGTGGTGCAGTGGAGGGGACAGTGTGGGCAGTGGGGTACAGTGTGGGCAGGAGGGACAGTGTGGTGCAGTGGAGGGGACAGTGTGTGCAGTGGGGGGTGACAGTGTGGTGCAGTGGAGGTGACAGTGTGGTGCAGGGGAGGGGACAGTTTTGGTGCAGTGGAGGGACAGTGTGGTGCAGGGGAGGTGACAGTGTGGTGCAGGGGAGGGACAGTGTGGTGCAGTGGAGGGGACAGTGTGGTGCAGTGGAGGTGACAGTGTGGTGCGGGTGGAGGTGACAGTGTGGTGCAGTGGAGGGACAGTGTGGTGCAGTGGAGGGACAGTGTGGTGCAGTGGAGGGGACAGTGTGGTGCAGTGGAGGGGACAGTGTGGTGCAGTGGAGGGGACAGTGTGGTGTAGTGGGAGGTGACTGTGGTGAGTGGAGGTGACAGTGTGGTGTAGTGGAGTGGACAGTTTGGTGCAGGTGAGGTGACAGTGTGGTGCAGTGGAGGGGACAGTGTGGTGCAGGGGAGATGACAGTGTGGTGCAGTGGAGGGGACAGTGTGTTGCAGTGGAGGTGAAGTTGGTGCAGGGAGGTGACAGTGTGGTGCAGGGGAGGGGACAGTGTGGTGCAGTGGAGGGGACAGTGGAGGTGCAGTGGAGGTGACAGTGTAGTGCAGTGGAGGGGACAATGTGTGATGCAGTGGAGGTGACAGTGTGGTGCAGTGGAGGACAGTGTGGTGCAGTGGAGGTGACAGTGTGGTGCAGTGGAGGGGACAGTGTGGTGCAGTTGAGGGGACAGTGTGATGCAGTGGAGGTGACAAGTGTGGTGCAGTGGAGGGGACAGTGTGGTGCAGTGGAGGGACAGTGTGGTGCAGTGGAGGGACAGTGTGGTGCAGTGAGGGACAGTGTGATGCAGGGAGGGACAAGTGGTGCAGTGGAGGGGACAGTGTGGCTGGAGGGGACGTGGGTGCAGTGGAGTGACAGTGTGGTGCAGGGAGGTGACAGTGTGGTGCGGGTGGAGGGACAGTGGGGTTTGCAGTGGAGGGACAGTGGGGTGCAGGGGAGGTGACAGTGTGGTGCAGGGGAGGGGACAGTGTGGGTGCAGTGGAGGTGATAGTGTGGTGCAGTGGAGGGGACAGTGTGGTGCAGTGGGGGTGACAGTGTGGTGCAGTGGAGGTGACAGTGTGGTGCAGTGGAGGTGACAGTGTGGTGCAGGGGGAGGGGACAGTGTGGTGCAGTGGGGGTGGGACAGTGTGGTGCAGGGGAGGTGACAGTGTGGTGCAGTGGAGGGGACAGTGTGGTGCAGTGGGGGTGACAGTGTGGTGCAGGTGGAGGGGACAGTGTGGTGCAGGTGGAGGGGACAGTGTGGTGCAGGGAGGTGACAGTGTGGTGCAGGGGAGGGACAGTGTGGTGCAGGGGAGGGACAGTGTGGTGCGTGGAGGGACAGTGTGGGTGCAGGGGAGGTGACAGTGTGGTGCAGTGGAGGTGAAAGTGTGGTGCAGGGAGGGACAGTGTGGTGCAGGGAGGGGGACAGTGTGGTGCAGTGGAGGGGACAGTGTGGTGCAGGGAGGGGACAGTGTGGTGCAGTGGAGGGGACAGTGTGGTGCAGTGGAGGTGACAGTGTGGTGCAGGAGTGACAGTGGTGCAGGGGAGGGGACAGTGTGGTGCAGTGGAGGTGACAGGGGGTGTGTGGCAGGGGAGGTGACAGTGTGGTGCAGGGGAGGGGACAGTGTGGTGCAGTGGAGGGGACAGTGGAGGTGACAGGGAGTGGAGGGGACAGTGTGGTGCAGTGGAGGTGACAGTGTGGTGCAGTGGAGGTGACAGTGTGGTGCAGTGGAGGGTGACAGTGTGGTGCAGTGGAGGGGACAGTGTGGTGCAGTGGAGGGGACAGTGTGGTGCGGGTGGAGGGGACAGTGTGGTGCAGTGGAGGGGACAGTGTGGTGCAGTGGAGGTGACAGTGTGGTGCAGTGGAGGTGACAGTGTGGTGCAGTGGAGGGGACAGTGTGGTGCAGTGGAGGGGACAGTGTGGTGCAGTGGAGGGGACAGTGTGGTGCAGTGGAGGGGACAGTGTGGTGCAGTGGAGGGGACAGTGTGGTGCAGGGAGGGACAGTGTGGTGCAGTGGAGGGGACAGTGTGTGTGTAGTGAGGGTGAAAAGTGTGGTGCAGTGGAGGGACAGTGTGGTGCAGGGGAGGGGACAGTGTGGTGCAGGAGGGGACAGTGTGGTGCAGGGAGGGGACAGTGTGGTGCGGGTGGAGGTGACAGTGTGGTGCAGTGGAGGGGACAGTGTGGTGCAGTGGAGGGGACAGTGTGGTGCAGGGGAGGTGACAGTGTGGTGCGGGTGGAGGGGACAGTGTGGTGCAGTGGAGAGGGACAGTGTGGTCGGGAGGTGCAGTGTGGTGCAGGGAGGGACAGTGTGGTGCAGTGGAGGGACAGTGTGGTGCAGTGGAGGGGACAGTGTGGTGAGTGGAGGTGACAGTGTGGTGCAGTGGAGTTTGACAGTGTGGTGAGTGGAGGGGACAGTGTGGTGCAGTGGAGGGGACAGTGTGGTGCAGGGAGGTGACAGTGTGGTGCAGTGGAGGGGACATGGGTGCAGTGGAGGTGACAGTGTGGTGCAGGGAGGTGACAGTGTGGTGCAGGGAGGGGACAGTGTGGTGCAGTGGAGGTGACAGTGGAGGTGACTGTCAGGGGAGGTGACAGTGTGGTGCAGGGTAGGGGACAGTGTGGTGCAGTGTGGGGGGACATAGTGGAGGGACAGTGTGGTGCAGTGGAGGGGACAGTGTGGTTGCAGTGGAGGTGACAGTGTGGTGCAGTGGAGGTGACAGTGTGGTGCAGTGGAGGGGACAGTGTGGTGCAGTGAAGGGGACAGTGTGGTGCAGTGGAGGGACAGTGTGGTGCAGTGGAGGTGACAGTGTTGGTGCAGGGGAGGGGACAGTGTGGTGCAGGAGGAGGTGACAGTGTGGTGCAGTGTGGTGACAGTGTGGTGCAGTGGAGGGGACAGTGTGGTGCAGGGAGGGACAGTGTGGTGCAGGGAGGGACAGTGTGGGCAGTGGAGGGGACAGTGTGGGTGCAGGGGAGGGGACAGTGTGGTGCAGTGGAGTGACAGTGTGGTGCAGGGGAGGGACAGTGTGGTGCAGTGGAGGGGACAGTGTGGTGCAGGGAGGGGACAGTGTGGTGAGTGGAGGTGACAGTGTGGTGCAGGTGGAGGGGACAGTGTGGTGCAGTGGAGGGACAGTGTGGTGCAGTGGAGGATGACAGTGTGGTGCAGGGGAGGTGACAGTGTGGTGCAGTGGAGGTGACAGTGTGGTGCAGGGGAGATGGACAGTGTGGTGCAGTGGAGGGGACAGTGTGGTGCAGTGGAGGGGACAGTGTGTTGCAGTGGGAGGGTGACAGTGTGGTGCAGTGGAGGGGACAGTGTGGTGCAGTGGAGGTGACAGTGTGGTGCAGGGAGGTGACAGTGTGGTGCAGGGAGGGGACAGTGTGGTGCAGTGGAGGTGACAGGGGTGCAGTGGAGGGGACAGTGTGGTGCAGGGAGGTGACAGTGTGGTGCAGGTGGAGGTGACAGTGTGGTGCAGTGGAGGGGACAGTGTGGTGCAGTGGAGGTGACAGTGTGGTGCAGTGGAGGGGACAGTGTGGTGCAGTGGAGGGGACAGTGTGGTGCAGGGGAGGTGACAGTGTGGTGCAGTGGAGGGGACAGTGTGGTGCAGTGGAGGGGACAGTGTGTGCAGTGGAGGGGTGACAGTGTGGTGCAGGGAGGTGACAGTGTGGTGCAGTGGAGGGGACAGTGTGGTGCAGTGGAGGGACAGTGTGGTGCAGGGGAGGGGACAGTGTGGTGCAGTGGAGGTGACAGTGTGGTGCAGTGGAGGTGACAGTGTGGTGCAGGGGAGGTGACAGTGTGGTGCAGGGGAGGGGACAGTGTGGTGCAGTGGAGGGACAGTGTGGTGCAGGGGAGGTGACAGTGTGGTGCAGTGGAGGTGACAGTGTGGTGCAGTGGAAGGTGACAGTGTGGTGCAGTGGAGGGGACAGTGTGGTGCAGTGGAGGGGACAGTGTGGTGCAGTGGAGGGGACAGTGTGGTGCAGTGGAGGGGACAGTGTGGTGCAGTGGAGGGGACAGTGTGGTGCAGTGGAGGTGACAGTGTGGTGCAGGGAGGTGGACAGTGTGGTGCAGTGGAGGGGACAGTGTGTGCAGTGGAGGTGACAAGTGGTGCAGTGGGAGGGGACAGTGTGGTGCAGGGGAGGGGACAGTGTGGTGCAGTGGAGGGACAGTGTGGTGCAGGGAGGGACAGTGTGGTGCAGTGGAGGGACAGTGTGGTGCAGTGGAGGGGACAGTGTGGTGCAGTGGAGGGGACAGTGTGGTGCAGTGGAGGTGACAGTGTGGTGCAGTGGAGGGGACAGTGTGGTGCAGTGGAGGGACAAGTGTGGTGCAGTGGAGGGACAGTGTGGTGCAGTGGAGGTGGACAGTGTGGTGCAGTGGAGGGGACAGTGTGGTGCAGTGGAGGGTGACAGTGTGGTGCAGTGGAGGTGACAGTGTGGTGCAGTGGAGGTGACATGTGGTGCAGTGTGGGGGGACAGTGTGGTGCAGTGGAGGGGACAGTGTGTGCAGTGGAGGGGACAGTGTGGTGCAGTGGAGGGTGACAGTGTGGTGCAGTGTAGGGTGACAGTGTGGTGCAGTGGAGGTGACAGTGTGGTGTAGTGGAGAGTGGACAGTGTGGTGCATGGGAGGTGACAGTGTGGTGAGTGGAGGTGACAGTGTGGTGCAGTGGAGGGGACAGTGTGGTGCAGGGAGGTGACAGTGTGGTGCAGTGGAGGGGACAGTGTGGTGCAGTGGAGGGGACAGTGTGTGCAGTGGAGGGACAGTGTGGTGGCAGTGGAGGGGACAGTGTGGTGCAGGGAGGGGACAGTGTGGTGCAGGGGAGGTGACAGTGTTGTGTAGTGGAGGGTGACAGTGTGGTGCAGGGAGGTGACAGTGTGGTGCAGTGGAGGTGACAGTGTGGTGCAGTGGAGGGGACAGTGTGGTGCAGTGGAGGGGACAGTGTGGGGGCAGTGGAGGGGACAGTGTGGTGCAGTGGAGGGACAGTGTGGTGCAGTGGAGGTGACAGTGTGGTGCAGGGGGAGGTGACAGTGTGGTGCAGTGAGGGGACAGTGTGGTGCAGTGGAGGGGACAGTGTGGTGCAGTGGAGGTGACAGTGTGGTGCAGGGGAGGTGACAGTGTGGTGCAGTGGAGGGGACAGTGTGGTGAAGGGGGAGGGGACAGTGTGGTGCAGGGGAGGACAGTGTGGTTGCGGGTGGAGATGACATGTGGTGCAGTGGAGGTGACAGTGTGGGGGCAGGGGGGGATGGACAGTGTGGTGCAGTGGAGGTGACGTGTGGTGCAGTGGAGGTGACAGTGTGGTGCAGTGGAGGTGACAGTGTGGTGCAGTGGAGGGACAGTGTGGTGCAGTGGAGGTGACAGTGTGGTGCAGTGGAGGTGACAGTGTGGTGCAGTGGAGGGGACAGTGTGGTGGGGGCAGTGGAGGTGACAGTGTGGTGCAGTGGAGGTGACAGTGTGGTGCAGTGGAGGTGACAGTGTGGTGCAGTGGAGGGGACAGTGTGTTGCAGTGGAGGGTGATAGAGTGGTGCAGTGGAGGTGACAGTGTGGTGCAGGGGAGGGGACAGTGTGGTGCACTGGAGGGGACAGTGTGGTGCAGGGGAGGTGACAGTGTGGTGCAGTGGAGGTGACAGTGTGGTGCAGTGGAGGGGACAGTGTGGTGCAGTGGAGGGGACAGTGTGGTGCAGTGGAGGTGACAGTGTGGTGCAGTGGAGGGGACAGTGTGGTGCAGTGGAAGGGACAATGTGGTGCAGTGGAAGGGACAGTGTGATGCAGTGGATGGGACAGTGTGGTGCAGTGGAGGGGACAGTGTGGTGTAGTGGAGGTGACAGTGTGGTGTAGTGGAGGTGACAGTGTGGTGTAGTGGGGGGACAGTGTGGTGCGGGTGAGGGTGACAGTGTGGTGCGGGTGGAGGTGACAGTGTGGTGCAGTGGAGGGGACAGTGTGGTGCAGTGGAGGTGACAGTGTGGTGCAGTGTAGGTGACAGTTTTGGTGCAGTGGAGGTGGACAGTGTGGTGTAGTGGAGGGGACAGTGTGGGTGCAGTGGAGGTGACAGTGTGGTGTAGTGGAGGGGACAGTGTGGTTGCAGTGGAGGGGACAGTGTGGTGCAGTGGAGGGGACAGTGGTGCAGGGAGGGGACAGTGTGGTGCGGGTGGAGGGACAGTGGGGTTTGTAGTGGAGGTGACAGTGTTGTGCAGTGGAGGGGCCCAGTGTGGTGCAGTGGAGGTGACAGTGTGGTGCAGTGGAGGGGGCAGTGTGGTGCAGTGGAGGGACAGTGGTGGGCAGTGGAGGTGACAGTGTGGTGCAGTGGAGGGGACAGTGTGGTGCAGTGGAGGGGACAGTGTGGTGCAGTGGAGGTGACAGTGTGGTGCAGTGGAGGTGACAGTGTGGTGCAGTGGAGGTGACAGTGTGGTGCAGTGGAGGGGACAGTGTGGTGCAGTGGAGGTGACAGTGTGGTGCAGTGGAGGTGACAGTGTGGTGCAGTGGAGGGGACAGTGTGGTGCAGTGGAGGGGACAGTGTGGTGCAGTGGAGGGGACAGTGTGGTGTAGGGGAAAGGTGACAGTGTGGTGAGTGGAGGGACAGTGTGTGGTGCAGGAGAGGGGACAGTGTGGTGTAGTGGAGGTGACAGGGGTGGTGCAGGGGGGGGGGACAGTGTGGTGCAGCGGAGGTGACAGTGTGGTGCAGTGGAGGGGACAGTGGGGTGCAGTGGAGGTGACAGTGTGGTGCAGTGGAGGGGACAGTGTGGTGCAGTGGAGGGGACAGTGTGATGCAGTGGAGGTGACAGTGTGGTGCAGTGGAGGTGACGTGTGGTGCAGTGGAACGTCAGGGGAACAGTTTTGTGCAGTGGAGGTGACAGTTGTGGTGCAGGGGAGGTGACAGTGGGGTGCGGGGGGGGACAGTGGGGGCAGTGGGGGGGGAAGGGGGGGCAGGGGAGGGGGACAGTGGGGTGCAGTGGAGGGGAACAGGGGGTGCGGGGGGAAGGGGGCGGGGGGGTTTTGGGCGGGGGGGGACAGTGGGGTGCAGGGGGGGGGCATGTGTGGGGGGCGGGTTGGGAGGGGACATGGGGTGCAGGGAGGGGACAGGTGGTGCAGGGAGGTGACAGTGGGTGGGGGGAGTGACAGGGGGTGCAGGGAGGGGACATTTGGGTGCAGTGGAGGGGACAGTGGGTGGGGGTGGGGGGACAGTGTGGTGCAGGGGGGGGACATGGGGTGCAGTGGGGGGGGACATTTGGGGAGGGGTGACATTGGTGCAGGGAAGGGACGGGGTTGGTGCAGTGGAGGGGACAGTGTGTGCAGTGGGGGTGCAGGTGGTGCAGTGGGGGAATGGGTGCAGGGGGGGGACAGTGTGGTGCATGGGGGGGACAGTGTGGTGCAGGGGAGGGACGGGGGGTGGTGAATGGAGGGACATTGTGGGCGTGGGGGGGACCGTGTGGTGGGGGGGGGACAGGTGTTGCGTGGAGGGGACAGTGGGTGCAGGGGGGGGACAGTGGTTGCAGTGGAGGGAAGTGGTGCGGGAGGGACAGTGTGGTGCAGGGAGGGGACAGTGGGTGCATGGAGGGACAGTGGGGTGCAGGGGAGGGGACAGTGGGGTGAAGGGGAGGTGACGGGGGGGTGGGCAGTGAGGGAGGGGTGGGGGCAGGGGGGGGACGTGTTGCAGGGGGGTGACAGGTGGGGCGGGGAGGGGACAGTGGTGCAGGGAGGGAATGTGGTGCAGGGGAAAAGGGGACGTGGTGCAGGGAGGGAAGTGTGGTGCAGTGGAGGGACATGGTGAGTGAGGGACAGTGGGTGAGGGGAGGGGGACAGTGGGTGAGGGAGGGGACAGTGGGTGCAGGGAGGGACAGGTGGTGCAGTGGGGGGAAGTGGGGTGCAGGGGAGGGGACAGTGTGGTGCAGGGGAGGGGACAGGTGGGGGAAGGGGGTTTGGTGCAGGGGGAGGGACGTGTGGTGAGTGGAGGGAAGTGTGGTGAGGGAGGTGACGTTGTGAGGGAGGCAGTGTGTGAGTGGAGGGGACAGGTGGTGCGGGGGGAGGGGGGGGAGGGGTTGTAGTGGAGGGACAGTGTGGTGCGGGGGAGGGACAGTGGGTGCAGGGGGGGGGACAGTGTGGGCAGGGAGGGACAGGGGTGCAGGGGGGGGTGACGTGTGGTGCGGGGAGGTGACAGTGTGGTGAGTGGGGGACAGTGTGGTGCAGGGAGGGACGTGTGGTGCAGTGGAGGGACAGTGGGTGCGTGGGGGGACAGTGTGGTGCAGGGGAAACTGGGGGGTGGGGGGGGGGGGGGGGGGCAGGTGGGGGGGAGGGACGTTGGCAGGGGAGGGGACAGGTGGTGCAGGGGAAAGGGACAGTGTGGTGCAGGGGGGGGGTGACAGTGTGGTGCAGGGAGGGGAAGGGGGGTGCGGGGAGGTGACGTGTGGTGCAGTGGAGGTACAGTGTGGGAGGGGGGGGACAGGTGGGCAGTGGGGGGGCCCCAGGGGCAGGGAGGGGACTTTTGGTGCAGTGGAGGGGGGACAGTGGGGTGCATGGAGGGGACAGTGTGGTGCAGGGGAGGGACAGTGGGTGCAGTGGAGGGACAGGGGGGGTGCAGGGGAGGGGCATGGGGTGAGTGGAGGGCAGTGGAGGGAAAGTGGGGTGCATGGAGGGGACAGGTGGTGCGGGGGGGGGGACAGTGGGTGCAGGGGGGGGCATGTGTGCATGGGAGGGGAAAGTGGGCAGTGGAGGAAGTGTGGTGCAGTGGGGGGAAACGGTGGGCAGTGGAGGGACATTTGGGGTGCGGGGAGGTACAGTGTGGGCAGGGAGGGACAGTGTGGTGCAGTGGGGGACAGTGGGTGCGGGGAGGGGACAGTGTGGTGCGGGAGGGGACAGTGTGGTGCAGTGGAGGTAAAGTGGGGTGCAGTGGAGGGGACAGTTGGTGCATGGAGGGGACAGTGGGGTGCAGTGGAGGGGACAGTGTGGTGTAGGAGGTGACAGTGTGGTGCAGTGGGGGGGGACAGGGGTGCAGGGGGGGGACAGTGTGGTTTAGGGGAGGGGGACAGGGGTGCAGGGAGGGGACAGTGGGTGCAGGGAGGGAAAGTGGGGTGAGGGGGGGGACATTGGTGGGGAGGGTGACGGGGGGGTGCAGGGAGGGGACAGGTGGGGGCAGGGGGGGGACAGTGTGTGAGTGGAGGGGGACAGTGTGGTGCAGGGGGTGACAGTGTGGTGCAGTGGAGGGGAAAGTGTGGGCAGGGAGGGCGTGTGGTAGGGGGGGACAGTGTGGTGCAGTGGGGGACAGTGTGGTGCAGGAGGGGACAGTGTGGGGCATGGAGGGGACAGTGTGGTGCAGTGGAGGGACAGTGTGGTGCAATGATGCCATGATTTAACCATGACTGACAACTATACTGAGTTTAATCACAGAATATTTTTGGGTTATCACAAAATGTGACAAAATATTACTGCAAAGCAGCAGGATAGACAATGTTCTTGGTCTTTTTGTTGGTTGTGAGGATAAAGAGCTTGCTGCCATCTCCCACTCTTGAGCATCCAACATAGAGCTGACCATGGGAGAAGCAAGGTTGAAGTAGGTGAAGTCCAACATACTTCAGTAATTGGCCTTGTGACTTATTAATTGACATGGCAAAGCTGACTTTCACTGGAAACTGAAGTCTCTTGAAATCAAATGGCATGTCTGATGGGATGATTGGAATCTTGGGAATGAACACAACTTCTTCCTTTCCTTGTCCAGTGATGATCATGGCCTCCAACAGATGAGGAAGCATCTTCTTGACAATTAATCTTGTTCCATTGCAGAGCTTTGGAGGATCCAGATTTCTCATCAGCATGATTGGAATTAATAGGACTGAAGTAAAAGAAACCGTCCGTCAGTCGTGCGTTCGTTTCGATATCTTTCTTTTTTCATGCAAAATATCTCACGTAAAATTTTTTTTTTCACAATTCTCGCTAATACTAAAAAAAATAAAAAAAAAAATAAAAGTGAACAGATCATCCCCAAAGTGGCCTGAAAACCGTTCCCTGGTCGACCTGGTTCCAAAACTGTGCCATATGATGGGGGCGGAACTGGGGGCGGAACCTATAGCGGACACACACACAGACACACACACTTCGATTATATTATTATAATATATATATATATATATATATATATATATATATATATAATATATATTGGCCCCCCCCCCCTTTTCAATGTTCTGGGTACGCCACTGGGTGCAGTGGAGGTGATAGTGTGGTGTGCAGTGGAGGTGACAGGGCGCGGCAACAGCAGGACACGCTGCCACAGAGGGAAGCAAGTGTGGGTAACCGTGACCGCGGCAGAACAGACCGTGCAAAGCTAGCAAAACCCCCCACCATGGGATTATGGAACTGTCGTTGACCCTAATTCGTATTGAAACACAAACCGAGAACTCTCGTCGACGGTGGTACAGTCTACGATTTCAAGTCAATCAGTTCAGTTCAGTTCAGTTAATGTCCGGGAGTCAGGCCTTTTTCAACGGCACTCCCTGACGTGTTTCTTCTTGCTGTCTGGGTCTTTAATTAGTTTTCTTCTCTTATTCTATCTTATTAGTTTCTTTCTTTTTCTTTCCTCTTATTTTCTCTGGTCATCCAAATACTGTTGATTGTTCTTTTTGCTTCTTCCACATTCTCCTCTCCAATCAAATACTCCCCCACTATATCCTCTTCCTCCTCTAGGTAATTAAGGTTGTTGTAGCCTCACACTTTTCTTTCTTTCATTACTGTAGGCTGGGCACCATAACAGAAAATGTTTTAAAAGCAGCGGTGGACCACCACGACTGTGAGGCATGACCCTCTAAACTTGAAACAAGTAAGTAAACAAGTAAGTCCTCCTTTTCTGCCCCACACAAATCACAAGTTATTTCTTCTCCCCAGAACCTCCTTCTGTCAATTAGTTGTAGGTTGTTTGTCCTGCACTTAAACAGTAGTTCTGAAGCTTGGTCATTACTGTATACTTCTTCTTGGCCTCCCTTCTCTTTTCTCCATTTTCTATATATTTTCAAACTTGTTTTTTCATTCATTTCATTCACCCATTCTCTTGTGTCCAACTCTCTCATTTTTTGTCTTATACTCTCCTTTGTCCCACACCTCACACCCTGCCTGGTTCATGACTCCAGTCTCTCAGATCTTTAAGTAAAGCTTGCATCCATTTATTTTGTCTTTTCTCAATCATCTCCTCTCCTATCCTTTGCACTAGGTCATTCCCGTCTACTAATACATACCTCAAGTACTTCCACTGTCCCTCCCTTATTCTATTCCTAACACTGGATGCTCCCACTTCCCCTACGAGTGCTGCCCCCTGTGTATATGCCTGTGCTCATTTGACCGGACGTGATGGATACTTGACAAGTCATCTGTGTAACAATTTTTATGAAGATAATGTCTTTAAAGCTAAACAGTTGAAATCACAGAAAAAAGGTGGTAATCTGAATGTGTATGATCAGGTAAATTCTGCAGCTGCAAATGAGCGAGCCAGAATAGAGCAGCTCTCAAGCGCATTCTGGTTGCAATTGAGTATCATGGTCTTCTGGGAATTCCTTTGCGAGGTCACCGTGACAGTGGACAGCTTTCTGTGGATGAAGTGGCGTCAGTGAACTATGATCAAGGAAATTTTCGTTAAGCTCCCTTCACACATTCCATAATCGAACCACGATAGCGCCACCAATTTGACTATTGACGCTGTCGTGAAATTTGACTACGATAAACGCAGAATACGATAGCCTCACAACAATGTCACGCTGCCTGTAAGTATGTTTCATGACGGTCGTAAGATGGTCACGATGGAGTCATGACAGCTGTAAGACTACGTCACGAATGGAAAATCAACGGTTATTTTGTCGTCACGATAGAGCTACGATAACCACGACAGTGTCATGACGGTGCCATAACCGTATCACGATAGCGTCAAGAGCTAGAAACATGCCTCACACGTGGGTGGGTGCTGCCATGGTGATGGAGAAGGAAGGGGGGGTAAAGATGAAGGTGGGA
Organism: Chionoecetes opilio; assembly: GCA_016584305.1. Classification (NCBI taxonomy): domain Eukaryota; kingdom Metazoa; phylum Arthropoda; class Malacostraca; order Decapoda; family Majidae; genus Chionoecetes; species Chionoecetes opilio. The sequence goes on from JACEEZ010023387.1 coordinate 327,841, forward strand.
GAAACGGGTGGGGGTTGGTGATGTAGAAGGGGGTGAAACGGGGGAGGGGGGTTGTAATAAAGAAGGGGGTGTTGGTGAGGAAACGAGGGGGAAGGGGGTTGGGGATGGAGAAGGCGTTGTTGGTGTTTTTGGAGATGTGAGTGGTTAAAAGGGGGGAGGGGTGTCACCACGTGGTCATGGGAGTAGGGGGAGGGTGGTGTCTCCACGTGGTGATGGGAGTAGTGGGTAGGGAGTCGAGGGTGGGTGGAGGTGAATGAAAAAGGGGGGGAAGGCGGAAGAGGGTGCAAAAAAGGGGGGGAAGGTAGGGTAGAAGTCGCGCGTAACGGTTTCTTATCGTCACGATAGACATACGACGATCACGATAGTGTCACGTAGCTGCTACATAGATAACGATAGCGTCACGATAAACTTACGATAGCGCTGCGTTGGGTACAAAATGCGGGGAGCTTCCCGATTTTTTAGTGCACGCACTAACTTTTCGTGGCCTCGGCAGAGCGCGTCACGATCGGTCACGATGAACCGATAACCAGGACCATGACGGCGCTGCGCATTGCATTGTTGGCGCGTTCATGGTTCGATTATGGTATGTGTGAAGGGGGCTTTTCTTACTGCAGTTAATGGCTTCATGTGGTGACAAAGGTCTCTCCGACCATATAACTCACTGTGGGAAGAATGCTTCTTACATTTCTGGTAATATACAGAACCAACTAATTGAAGCAATTTTTGAAGTGATGAAACGAACTGTTGTGGAGGAACTGAACAACAACAAATATTTCACACTGATGGCAGATGAAACTACTGATGTAAGTGGAAAGGAACAGTTGAGTGTATGTATGCCTTCGGTATGTTATGGAAGACTCATCCATTCGTGAAAGACTCCTGTGCTTTGCCCCACAGCCCCAGATCTGACTGGAGCAGGTCTTGCAAACCAGTTGTTAACGATCATTAGTAATGCAGGACTAGACATTTCGTATCTGGTTGGCCAGGGATATGATGGAGCAGCAGCTTTGTCAGGTGACAAAAATGGTGTCCAGACCCAGCTAACCATCACCAGCGGGCCGACGTAGGCCGTAGAGCGGCGAACGGCGGACGCCGGCGGCAAATTTACCTCCGTCAGCCCTTTGAAGGCCCGCTGGTGTATTTTCAGACGGGATAATTTACTAAGTTGAAAATGAATGTACAGAATTTCAAGAATGTAATATTTCTATGTGTAAACATTTTGAAACAGCAGTTATATATATATTTTTTTTTTTTACATTGGAGCCTATAACGCCTGTAGGCTGAAGGAGAGTCTTGATGTTGGTCGATCTCGCCCGTTAGTGGCGCAGGCTGGATTTTTATAGTGACACCTGTGGTCTTAGGTGAAGATCGCGTTTTCTATGTTTGGATCTTCAGTCAGGATCACGCAGCCCCTAGAGGTTTCTCCGTCACACTCGTAATCGAAGAACCAGGTAATTGCTGCATGCGGGTTTCTTTCAGTCACTCGACGATGGATTTGACAGTTGCTTCTTGGTGGGACTTGAACTCGGGACCTTCTTCTCCCCTACCAGGCTCTTGAAAGAGTTGCCCCCGACAGGATTCGAAGATTACGGGATAACACAAGGTCATATTTTCCCTTATTTCAATAACTTCCAACATATTATCAACACATATCAATACTCAACGGTACACCTAATAAAGAATATGTAGATGATGGAGAATTAACATGGATAATATCATGATTTGGAATAGAATATTATTTGAAATCATTTCCCAGCTATCAATGCACTAAGCTGCCAGACGTACGATAGTCATTACAAAGGGTTAAAAACCCACAAAAGGCCTAAATTGTCACCCTTAACCAGTCGATAACATAATGAGAACTTAGTTATAACATGTTTTCGCTCCTTCATTATATCGAAATAGACTGAATAATATAAATAATTGCAGTAAGACACGTTTTTTTAGGGTCGAGTACCTCGACCGCGCTGTCAGTGAGTGAAATCAGTTAGTGGGAAAACGCACAAGTGGGTGGATGTTGTTATGTAGCTCGCCGCATCCTATATCCTTCTACATGGCTGTACAGTGTTCCACGTACACCAGCATGTAAACCCAATAACGAAAATGTTTTTGCACTTATGAAATAAACAATGTCCGTAGCAATTATGATCTCCTTTTCATCGTATTACTGGATAACGACATAGGAATATTTATGGTTATACTTTCTAAGTATATTGCATATATAGTAATGTTTTTATAAGTGTTGAACGGCCCATTAGTCTATTAATCGGCTAATGGGTTGTGCAACACCCCTTAAAACATTACTATATCTGCAATATACTTAGAAAGTATAACTATAAATATTGCTCGATCAATTAATATAACAGCGGCAAATGGTCATATGCCCTACGGCGGAGCGGCCCGCCGGTGAGCCTCTGAGCAAATTCCCAGCGGCCCTACTCCACACTTCCGTCGGGCCGCCGGTAAGACGTACGAAGGGCCTCCGGAGGCCCTCCGCCTTTGTGTTTGCTGGGGAGGCACATTCTTGAAAAATGCCCTACAGCTCTGTACACTCATTTCATTTTTCACTCTTAATCTCTGCCTAGTCAAAGCCTGCTGCATCCAAGAAATACAGTCAGCAGTTACCTTTATGAATCAGATTGCACTGTTTTTCAAGAGCTCACCCAAAAGATTGTTCGTACTGCAAGACAAAATTGGCGAGTTTTGTACATCAAGCTCTCACACCCGACTTAAAGATTACTGCAAAACACATTGGGTGGAGAATCAGCAGGCAAGCCTCATCTTCAGTGAAGTATACCCTGCAGTAGTGACATCACTTGACGATTTATCTACGAACAGAAAATCTGAAGTAATCGGAAAAGCAACTGCTTTCAAGAAAGCAATAAGTGACCCAGGTTTTCTCATCAGTTTGGAAGTGCTCACCTCAGTTTTAAGTGTCACTAAACCTGTGCACCTAACCTGTGTGTTAAAAGTAAACACTAAACAGGTTCATTCACCTGGGTACTGTGCAAAATATGGTTCATACACCATCATGGAGGAGAGGATCAACAAAATAATAGATCAGCAGTTAGTTCAGGTGAGGATACTATAATGTCTGTTAAAACTATAAACGACTAGTATGGGAAATCATTTACCAGGGTAAAGGCCGTTGTTCGGCCGATACTTCCATGTTCTGCCATAAGATTTCTTTCCAGTATTTAATAAATATACCTAGTAATTGCTCAATATCAAGAGGTGGAATTTTTTTTTTATGAAAGGATAAGCAGTAAGATTCAAATTTGCTTCAAAGCAACACCTGACATGTACTAGTTAAGCAAAACATAATGCTCCTGCATTTAAATGCTGCTCTACATAATGTTTTCTATATTTTCAGAGTAATGAAGTGAAGAATAACAGTGCCATGGAGAAGGAAGGTCTGATCCGGGGGATGAATTTGCTCCGAGAAAAGTTGTTATCAGTTGACGTTGTTGTCTCAGATCGGCATCCTCAAATACAAAAATGGTTAAGAGAAAACTGCAAAGAGACTAAACACTATTATGACGTCTGGCATGTATCGAAAGGTAATTTACTATAATGTTTTATTGAGGGGAGGGGGGAGTGGAAGTGGTATTATTTTAATGACTGTAAAATGAGAAAGGATTTGTCACATGTGCAGCAACTGGATTGTAATTGAAGTTGTGGTTCCTTATAGACATGCTCCTGAATGATTTTACATTATAATTTTATATTATATTATAATTTTACAATATCTTTTTCTTATTATTAGACATGCATACATTAGTGACTTAATTTGCACCCCTGAATATTTTTCTTGATGTAAGGCTTGATTAGATTTCGTTTAAACACCATATTTTACCAGATTGACTATTCTTCACCCCAGGTCCATTATTGTCCATGCTGAATTATTTTTAACCCTTTCCAGGTCTGGTCAAGAAAATGGAGAAACTTGCCTAGCAGGGCAACTGTGGAGAAGTGCGGGCATGGATCAGAAGCATTTCTAACCATTTGTACTGGTGTGCCTCATCAACATCTGATGGAAACCTAGACATGATGTTGGCTAAGTGGCTCTCCATAGATGATCACATTCACAATGTTCATCACGACCATGATTCGGAGCTATTCCCCAAGTGTCAGCACTATATAATAAATATTAAATACTCTAAATACAAAATTGTACAAGCCTATATGCACTCTAGACCTTGCCCCCATTCGTGGCGTAAACATTTTACAAGCGTATATGCACTCTAGACCTTGCCCCCATTCGTGAAGTAAACATTTTACAAGCCAATATGCACTTTAGACCTTGCCCCCATTCGTTGAGTAAACATTTTACAAGCCTATATGCACTCTAGACCTTGCCCCCATTCGTGGAGTAAACATTTTACAAGCCAATATGCACTCTAGATCTTGCCCCCATTCGTGGAGTAAACATTTTACAAGCCTATATGCACTCTAGACCTTGCCCCCATTCGTGGAGTAAACATTTTACAAGCCTATATTCACTCTAGACTTTGCCCCCATTCGTGGAGTAAACATTTTACAAGCCTATATGCACTCTAGATCTTGCCCCCATTCGCTGAGTAAACATTTTACAAGCCAATATGCACTCTAAACCTTGCCCCCATTCGTGGAGTAAACATTTTACAAGCCAATATGCACTCTAGATTTTTGCCCCCATTCGTGGAGTAAACATTTTACAAGCCTATATGCACTCTAGACCTTGCCCCCATTCGTGGAGTAAACATTTTACAAGCCAATATGCACTCTAGGCCTTGCCCCCATTCGTGGAGTAAACAATTTACAAGCCTATATGACAGATTCACCAATCTATTTAGTACCAAAGAATTAATTCGGCTGAAATAGGTGTCCAAGCGAGCGAAACGAGCTTGGACAATAAGAACAAATAGAGACCATACATAATATTTACCCAAATGTCTTTCCTTCAGGTACCAAGGCATATGAGAAACTGTCATCCCTACTGACCAACAAAAGGCTCCAGTCTGATGTAAAGAAATTGAGCCCTCTCCGCCAGACATCCAATGTTGAGGCCTATCACTCTCTGATCTTGCATTTCTGCCCTAAGAACACGCATTACTCTTACATGGGAATGAAGTGCAGGTGAGTAAAATGTCGAAGCCTCCTATTCTAGACTGATCAGTTATCTATTTACAGTTAAATCGTTCAGGAGCCTCCATGCCTTTCTTCCCTGAATGGATCCTACCCATAACTACGTCACGGTTTGTTTACATCGGTGCATTGTGGGGATAAGTCGGGGTCGCCGCGGGTGGACCTACGAAGGTAAAACTACGGCGATGGAAGAATTTCGAGTTATTTTGCGCGAAATTCATATTCCAGGTGCTATATTACTGTGCTCTGTTCTCGCTGACAACACTATAGAGAAGACCTGAGGTAATGGCTGATGTGCAGAGGCTTCTAAACCAAGAAAACTGAGTCACAACAGAGCCTCGTCAAAAGGTAAGCAACTGGTAGGTACGTAATGTGTCCCTACCACTTGCTTACTTCTTAATGAGACTCTGCTGTGACTGTTTTCCTGGTTTAGAAGCCTCTGCACATCAACCATCACCTCAGGTCTTCTCTATGTTGTCAGCGAGCACGGAAATATAGCACCTGGAATATCAATTTCGCCCAAAACAACTCGAAATTTTTTCATCGTCGTAGTCTTCTCTTTGTAGGTTGTACATATTCATGGTTATGATAGTATTAAAATACCTTATTAATTGAGTTCCTTTTGTTTTCTTTCCTCATAATAAGTAGTGGTACATAATGGTTTAAGTGTCTCTCGGTGGTCTCGATATGATGCAGGTCTAGTTATTACTAGCAGAACATTTGGTAATCTTGCATAATTCAAACAACACAAGTTCGGCACTGATCGGTGTGAAGTGTTTTGTGGGCATTCAGAAAACTATGTAAAAAAAATTTCCTACTTGAAGAGTCAGTATGATAATGAATATACTTTATATTTTCAGGAGGTATCGCTATGTGGCTTATCGCCAATTTGTCCGCTGGATATGGAGATACCTGGGAAGAAAAATACGCGTTGTGATACCAGTCTGTGCAGTGGCTGCCATACGAAATGAATTTGATTCAGACACTTACAAAGGATTCAAACTACCGGATATACAATGAATTTATGTTATTGTACATATATGATAGAAATGATAACGTATATATATTGTATATTACGGCGAAAATATTGTCATTTATGTGATATTTGCACCTATTATTTCCTCAGACAAACGTTATATTTTAAGAAATAAAAATATTGTAATATGATATTTCAAAGTTATTACTGCATTAAACTTACGGAAGATTGAAACGCTTTAACCACTTGGACACTGCTTCTTCTCTGTCAGGATGATCAAACTGTGAAGCTAATGGTGGTGGAATGTTGACATCCTTCTTAACTTCAGCAAATTTCTGTGGCTCTCTCACAGCCTCATCACAAAGTGTTTCCATCAATTTTGATGCATAAGCTGAAAATAGTGTGGTGCCAGGTTTTGTGTGGGTTGTTGCTGTTACCTTTGTTATTGAATGATATTAATTGGTTAGGATTTTACATTGATTACAAACTGAATTGAGAATTGAAATTTGTCTTATGACTTCACTATTTGATTATAGTACGAACACTTCTCGCTGCGGAGAGTACTGAAATGGGAATGAACTTAAGGGGAAAGGGTAGGAGTTAAGGAATAAGGGGAAATGCTGCCACCAGCTCAGGCAAGTAGTTCTATGGTTTTACTTCCTGAGCACATTTGAATAGATATATATGATTTATTTAGTAGTCGTGGTTGATACTTGGAATTACACCGAGTAAGGCTGAAACTCTTTTGGAAGTGTGGGGAATTACTGTCCTAACACAGAATAATCACCTGAGGTTTCTACTAAATGACACAAGAACTATATTTGAAACATCATCCTATTTATTCATCCTGAAGTATTATTTCTCTTGTTTGAGATCTCAGACACACATATAAGCTCTAATCCAACACAAGAAAGCTCTCCACCCTGACACAGGAGAGCTCTCCAATCTGATACAAGAAAGCTCTCCACCCTGACACAGGAAAGCTCCCCAATCTGATACAGGAAAACTCTACACTCTGATACGGGAAAACTCTACACTCTGATACAGGAAAACTCTACACTCTGATACAGGAAAGCTCTCCCCATCTGATACAGGAAAGCTCTCCCCATCTGATAAAGGAAAGCTCTTATGAGCATAACCTTCCTCACTGAATCCTGTTAATGAATTATCATTCACTTATGTAACATACCGCTGAATACTTATAGTTACACATGGAAAATATAAGGGGGGAATATAAGAGTAAGAATGTTGTTTGCGTTTCACTTAAAAAACCATGTGACGGTTTTTTTGTCAGACTGAGACGTCCGTCTGAGTCTGGAGAGGGATGGATGAGAGACTCTGTTAATAACACTTATAAGGACAGGCCAGACCTCCTATGCGTTAATGAAAAGCTAACCAACTCTACCTATATATATATAGAAATATAGATAGATATAATATAACAAGGAAAAGGGGGGGGAATAGGAGCGAGGTACCGAGGTCTTACCTGGAGAGGGATGGATGAGAGACTGGCGTCCCTCGGGGTGACTAAGGCGAGGTTTGGCTTAGTAGCGGGAAAAAGGGGAATGTTCGGATTCTATGAACCGGCCTCTCCTGAAGGGATTATCAGACCATGAATGACTAATTAACTAATGAAGCAAGTATACATATGAAATGGCTGCCTATAATACATTTCTTTAACTTTGATATAGAAGAATTTAATATTTTTACACTAATACCCAGGGAAAGATATCCTCCCGTCGTGGGAAGCCTTCGAACACGTGTTTTAGAGCGACGAGGTATGGTGAGATGTGATAGAAATTTGGTCGACTCTCAATTTAGCGAAGACCACGACTAACCCTCTCATGTATGAACTTGATCTTACACTATGGTGACTATTTTGAATGACATTAAGAATCTAAGAGTGTTCCTTGATCTGATAGGAGGGTGAGGGGAGGATGAAAAGTTTTGAATCTACTAGGTATCAATGATCGCGAAATAAGTGTCCCACGAATTTTGACTCGTACCCGGAATGTCTGGGGGGGGGGGGGGGGAGTGAGGGAAGGGAGGAAGATAGAAGTGATAGATGGAAAGAAAGAAGATACATTTCACGAGAAACTAAAAGATTGAATTGCTTACGGACATAACCCAGGAATTGTATGATAGGAATTCCCATCCTATCTCTTCCGAATAGCGGGCATTACACACGTCTATTCTCCGGGAAAATTAAATTCTTCAATATCAAATTAACTACTCACGGATCTTTTGTTTCCTTTCTAAAGCTGTGTCAAGAGGAGGTGTGTGTATGGGACGAATTTAGAGTGAATTTAATGGAGATTCTTCTATTCTTTGAAACGGGTGTCTGAATGTGTTTAGATTACACGAATATTCAATGAAAGGAAATATCCCAATCGACCTCTGACCTGGGTAGTAACGTGGTCGTCAAATCCTGACTCAGTACCCGTATTCTCGGCGTAAGGTTCGTCCCAGGGGCGCACACCGGCTACCCTCTGGTTAGATAACGAGAGCCTTACGAGTCCTGAAATATCCGCCACACCTCAAGCTGGTCGACTGTGAACTGAGTAGCAGTACTACTATCTCGAATTAAAATACTCCTCCCACTGAACCAGGCTGAGCCCGTGAAAAATAGACACCCCGAAGTTTTGAACTGAAAAATCTCCGCGACCCAATTGTTGTGCTCTAGTCCGGCACCCACTCACCTCTGTGACTCAGTATTCATTTCTAACACATCTTAACCTAAAATACCATTCATTCTTCCTCGATGAGCCTTCTAGGAGGTCTCCTGACACGAGGGGCTAGTTGTTCGTCCACCGGATCGGGTTGTAGGACCCTCTCCACCGGTTTTACTAACCACTCTTCACTGCCGTGATAGGGCTTCACTTGCTCGGCGGCTCTTTGCACTTGCTTTTCCGTGAAAACATTTTCCAACACATAGACACTACCACCCAAACGTACCTCCACTACTCTGTAGACCCCATCCCATTTCACATTTAGTTTACGGCATGTGCCTGGTATTGTGGTCTCTTTTCTGACCCATACCAGTGCTCCTACCTCCACCACTTGATTTTTCCGCTTTCGGTTTGCGACGTCTCTGTACCGACGCGACATTTTCTGATGCGTCTCGCGGATTAGGGCGTGTGCCACGTCCATGTCGTCTTGTTCTCCCTCGACGTCGGGTAAGGCTGTCCCAACTAGCCTGGGGGCATGGCGAGAGAAGAAAGCGAAGTAGGGTTGTTGTCCAGTGGAGGTGTGTACCGCTTGATTCATGGTGATTTGGCACGGCTGCAACAATGTGGGCCAACGAAGAGGATGACCTTGGCACAGGGTCGAAAGGACTGACTTCAGAGTCCTGTGCATCCTCTCGGTCACCGAGTTTCCTTGAGGGTGGTAGGGGGTCGTATAGCAGAGAGTGATTTGGTGTCGTGTGCAGAACTGCTGGAACTCCCGGCTGGTGAACTCTCCTCCGTTGTCCAGGACGATGTTGCGGGGTGTCCCATAGTCCGCCAGGTACTGCCACATGGTCTTTATGATGTGTGTAGTGTGTTTTGTTTTAAGGGGGAAGAACCTAACAAACCTACTGTAATGGTCGACTACCGTCATAACATAACGGTAACCTTGTTCTCCGGCTACCATATCAGTGAGGTCTATTCCTATCCTCTCTAAGGGTTTATCTACTGGAGGTAATTCCTTCCAGGGTTGTTGTAACCCGCTACTTCCTTTGAATCTTTGGCAAGTTACACAATTTTTGACATACTCACACACATCTACTTTCAGATTTGCCCAATAGTATAGTTCCTCGGCTTTCTTGATGGTTTTCTTTTGTCCTAAGTGACCTGACAATTCATGCGCATGTTGGAGAGCGAGGCCGGTCATACTACGAGGAATTATGAGGACATACTGTAGACCCCCATCGGTTTTTTCTCGAACATAATATAGTATGTCATTTATTACTGTAAACTGATCTAAAGTGGCTTTCGGTATGCGTTTTGTAGGAACTCTACCTCCCTCCAGATATTCCACCAACTCTTTCCACACGGGTTCTTCCCTTTGTCGTAGAATGAATTGTGGTTGGTTTAGTCCCAACCAAGTAGTCTCGGGCCGGCGGGTTATCATCCCAACTGGACGCGACAGATGGTCCGCGACGAAATTATCTTTGCCTTTCAGGTATTTAATCGCATAGTTATATTCGCGCATTTCTAGGATCCACCTGGTCATCCGGGGAGATTTAGTTTTTCTTTTAAAAATACTGGTGAGGGGTTGGTGATCCGTTACAATCGAGAATTTAGAGCCCCATAGATAATGATGGAAATTTCTACAGGTGAGAACTATGGCCAACGCTTCTTTGTCGGTGGCGGAGTAACGTGTTTCGCAAGAATTTAGTTTCTTGGAGAAATACCCAATGGGGCAATTGGAACCGTTTGATTGAATTTGACTTAGAACCCCTCCGACGTGAGTGTTACTCGCGTCTGTTGTAAGAATGAAAGGTTCATGAATTTGTGCCCTTACCAGGACAGGCGCATTTATCAGGCACGATTTGAGATGTTCGAACGCATGTTGACACTCATCTGTCCAGATGAAAGTGACGTGGGCTCTTGTTAAATTCGTAAGTGGAGCTGCAACTTTCGCGAACGAAGGAACATGCTTCCTATAGAAACCACACATCCCTAAGAAACGTCGGATTTCCTTGACCGTCTTGGGAGCTTTCATTTTTGAAACGGCTTCCACGTTTTTTAGGTCCGGCTTACTTCCTTCGGCTGAGATCCGATGACCGAGAAAAGTGACTTCTTTAAGTCCAAAAGTACACTTACTGAGGTTAAGTTTCACCCCATTTATAGTGAGGACTTCGAAAAGCTGATTAAGACATTCCAAAAGAAGAGGAAACGTAGGAGCCCATAGAATTAAATCGTCCAGGTAGTTTTTTACCCATCCCTTCTGCAGGAGGGGAGTTAATACTGAAGCCATCCGCCTGGAAAATATAGCGGGTGAGCAGTTTAGTCCGAACGGTAGGCGTCGAAAACGATATAAGATGACACCATCGCTGAAGGTGGTTAGATCGCGGCTTTCGTCATCGAGTAATATCTGGAAATATGCTTCGCGCATGTCTAGGGTAACATAATACTTTTGACCTGCGGCTTGTTCTACCAATTCTTCTAATCGTGGAAGAGGATAGATGTCTGTGGCGAGATGTTTATTTATGTGTCGATAGTCTAAACACATTCTCTTACTACCATCCGGTTTATTTACCAAGACGATCGGTGATAACCATGCGGCCGTGGATCTTTCTATGATATTTCTTTCTTCCATATCTTGAAGCATATGTGAAATTTGTTCCTTGGCTTTCTCGGGATAACGGTACGAAGGTCCTCGACTGGGCTGAGGGTCATCCACCTTTATATGAACCGGAGGACCATTTATGAGACCTAATTCGTTTTGGTCTAGGATGAAAAGCGGATCATTTTCTAGAATTACTTGTTGTAATTCTTGTTGTTCTGAAACTGTCAGGTGTTTCCATTTTTGTCCCTTGATTAATTCTTTCAACCTTTGGGTTCGAGTTCCTTTCGGCTGTGCTTTATCATTTACCGGTATTAAGTCATTGTGAACTTCATGAATTGAATTGATTGTTTTTGCGTGAGGAATTTCTACTTTGTCGTATGACCCGAGTATAGTACCTTTGCACAAAAACTTTTCCTTCTTGGTATTATTCGTGAAGGGAATGTAAATTGAACTTTCTGCTGACACTTGTACTAAGTAGGGGTAACTATTTTTGCTAACCTTTTCCCGCGGGTAGACAAGGAGGTTAGAACCTGGTAACTCATTTACGTTAACCTGCTTAAAACTGGAGTGGTAAGGGTTTATTTTCACAGGAGTGAGAAGATTTATTTGTGAAGGGTTTCGTGGCTGTTTCACGATTTCCACCGGGTTTAGTTGTATTCTTTTGATTTTGTTTCTTTTTCGACGGATGTGATTCACGGTATGGGGGGTGTCATCCCAGCGCATTGCTCTACTTTTTCCATCCCAGGTGAGAGTGGCTTTTGTGAGGATGTCACACCCAAGAAGTACATCGCCGTTGAGATAAGAGTCTGGGATAACGGGAAACCACTTTTTAAACTTTTGTCCGTCACCGATTTCAATTTCTGCCCATATCATACCGAGAATTTTTAACGGAGTGTCGGTGATTCCTACCAGTTGGGGAAAATTGCGTCGTAAGTTTATTTCCCCTTTGATTCGTTTGGCGGTACATTCTTTGATCAAAGTGTAACCACTCCCTGTGTCTACTATCGCTTCTACTATCTTCCCGTTTATATTCACGTGGATAGTGGGTGAAATATCGTCACCGTCTAGTCATGATAATTGTCTAGGGTTTTGAGTTTGACTTGGATGTTGAGGACTATTTGCCTGGGCACGCCCAGGACAATTTCGATCTCCCCTCCGGCAACCGGGTTTGCGACAGTCGAAACAATGACCTAGCGGAGGTTTCCTCCAGCACTCCGGAAGGTTATGCGTTTGTGTTTGACAATAAGCGCAATACTTTTGAGTGAATGTTCCCCTCCGTGAAGGACTCGCGTGGGAGGATGATTTTTCTAGTTTCACTTGGGCCAAACTGGCCTTAAGTTCTTGGATTTGTTGTTTTAGACTTTCCACTTCGTCCTCGGTGGTCTCGGGGTTTGAGGAACGTGTGTACTTATCGCTTCCTCTCCCGTTTCCTTTTCCTTCTCCCTTTGGGGTTGGAATCATGTTAATCCTTTGAATCGGTCTTTCTTCGAGTATTTGCCGCTCGTGTTCGATGCGGTCTAGGAATTTTTTTAGGGGATATCCTTCATCTAGGAATCCCTCTAATTTTTCTCGCGACGCGACTGGTAGGCCGTACCACAGTTTTCTCTTTATTGTCTTATCACGATCGGGGAATTTTTCATTTGGGAGTTTTGTCGCAATCACCGCATGTTGGCAAATAAAACGATGTGTGAAAGCTTGAGGAGATTCCCCCCAGTCGTAACTCATTGCCTCCAATTCCTGCCAGGCTCTATCAACACTCACTTCGGTGGTGAACTCGGTCTCGAAAAGATTTTTAAGGGCCGCCCATGTTTCTACTTTGTGGTTCGCTTGATAGTTGTGAATTAAGATTGAGAATTCTGAACATACTCTCCCTTTTGCAATTTGGATGCGTGTTGCGTCGCTTGAGCTACATTGTTCTATTAATTCAAAGAACATTTGGAGTCGGGCCGTTGCGTCAAGGCCTTGTAGTTGATGTAACTCTAATACTGGAATATCTCGAGGTTTGATGAGTCCCTCTTTCACGCTATCCGTGGATAATTTAGGGGCATGGACAGGTTTCGTTTGATTTTTCTCTTTCACGCTATCCGTGGATAATTGAGGGGTAAGGAAAGGGTTCGTTTGATTTAGTTGTGCTCTTAACTCCTCCACTAAAGTTTCTAACTGTGTTACTCTACTTCCATCTTCGCTCTCCTCCTCCTCCGTTTTGACCCCGAAAAGTAGGTTTGGTTCCCGACTCATGATTACGTTGGAGAAAAACTTCTTATAGATACGGGTAGAGATTCGATTCTCGTGTTCCGTCGGCCACTACCAGGGCACTCGGGTTTCATGTGACTAATAAGGGTGGTCTCCGCCGTTTCTGGTTCATTCATTTCCAGATGGCCCCTGATTACTGTCCTGAGTTTGTTGTTTACTTTATTTCTTCCCTCATTTATCCAATGAACACCGTTGGATGCCAAGGTGTTTACGTATAGTGATGTATTAAATTGAATAATTTGGTTGTGTCCTGAGTGCTTTATTCTCTTATTTATTGAGTTTTGTACCTTTTTATAATCATCAGTGCTAATGGGTCCTCTTTCTGAATAAATACGTGGTTCTATTAAACAGATGCACACTACCGCCTCACAATTCCTCTCTATTGTGCGCGTAATTTCCTTGATAGTGTCAGCAAGAAAACCGGGATCTATGCCATCGGCAATATCGTTGCTACCTAACCACAAAATGCACAGATCATGTGGCCATTCCAGGACACTATTCAGTCTTTCATCTGAGAAGAAGGAATTTGCTTTTCCTCCCGGTTTTCTAAAAATCTTAATTTCCGTTCCTGGGACATCGAATGTTTGGGGAATTTGACTGTGTCCTACTAATGAAACTTTGTACATATTTCCTGAATTTTTTAGTCTATTTAGCTACTTTCCCAAGGTGATATTCTGTTGTTATTTGTAGGAAATAATAACCCACCGCTTTAGTCACCAGTGTGGTGCCAGGTTTTGTGTGGGTTGTTGCTGTTACCTTTGTTATTGAATGATATTAATTGGTTAGGATTTTACATTGATTACAAACTGAATTGAGAATTGAAATTTGTCTTATGACTTCACTATTTGATTATAGTACGAACACTTCTCGCTGCGGAGAGTACTGAAATGGGAATGAACTTAAGGGGAAAGGGTAGGAGTTAAGGAATAAGGGGAAATGCTGCCACCAGCTCAGGCAAGTAGTTCTATGGTTTTACTTCCTGAGCACATTTGAATAGATATATATGATTTATTTAGTAGTCGTGGTTGATACTTGGAATTACACCGAGTAGGGCTGAAACTCTTTTGGAAGTGTGGGGAATTACTGTCCTAACACAGAATAATCACCTGAGGTTTCTACTAAATGACACAAGAACTATATTTGAAACATCATCCTATTTATTCATCCTGAAGTATTATTTCTCTTGTTTGAGATCTCAGACATACATATAAGCTCTAATCCAACACAAGAAAGCTCTCCACCCTGACACAGGAGAGCTCTCCAATCTGATACAAGAAAGCTCTCCACCCTGACACAGGAAAGCTCCCCAATCTGATACAGGAAAACTCTACACTCTGATACGGGAAAACTCTACACTCTGATACAGGAAAACTCTACACTCTGATACAGGAAAGCTTTCCCCATCTGATACAGGAAAGCTCTCCCCATCTGATAAAGGAAAGCTCTTATGAGCATAACCTTCCTCACTGAATCCTATTAATGAATTATCATTCACTTATGTAACATACCGCTGAATACTTATAGTTACACATGGAAAATATAAGGGGGGAATATAAGAGTAAGAATGTTGTTTGCGTTTCACTTAAAAAACCATGTGACGGTTTTTTTGTCAGACTGAGACGTCCGTCTGAGTCTGGAGAGGGATGGATGAGAGACTCTGTTAATAACACTCATAAGGACAGGCCAGGCCTCCTATGCGTTAATGAAAAGCTAACCAACTCTACCTATATATATATAGAAATATAGATAGATATAATATAACAAGGAAAGGGGGGGGGAATAGGAGCGAGGTAACGAGGTCTTACCTGGAGAGGGATGGATGAGAGACTGGCGTCCCTCGGGGTGACTAAGGCGAGGTTTGGCTTAGTAGCGGGAAAAAGGGGAATGTTCGCATTCTATGAACCGGCCTCTCCTGAAGGGATTATCAGACCATGAATGACTAATTAACTAATGAAACAAGTATACATATGAAATGGCTGCCTATAATACATTTCTTTAACTTTGATATAGAAGAATTTAATATTTTTACACTAATACCCAGGGAAAGATATCCTCCCGTCGTGGGAAGCCTTCGAACACGTGTTTTAGAGCGACGAGGTATGGTGAGATGTGATAGAAATTTGGTCGACTCTCAATTTAGCGAAGACCACGACTAACCCCCTCATGTATGAACTTGATCTTACACTATGGTGACTATTTTGAATGACATTAAGAATCTAAGAGTGTTCCTTGATCTGATAGGAGGGTGAGGATGAAAAGTTTTGAATCTACTAGGTATCAATGATCGCGAAATAAGTGTCCCACGAATTTTGACTCGTACCCGGAATGTCTGGGGGGGGGGAGTGAGGGAAGGGAGGAAGATAGAAGTGATAGATGGAAAGAAAGAAGATACATTTCACGAGAAACGAAAAGATTGAATTGCTTACGGACATAACCCAGGAATTGTATGATAGGAATTCCCATCCTATCTCTTCCGAATAACGGGCATTACAATAGAAAATTGAAATAGTATTTAATATTAATACATGTGATTCAATGCACGTGCAGTGCTGATTGGAGTGTAACAAATATGTTGTCAGCCTAACATGTCTTGATCTCAATAATTAATGCCCTAACAGCAGCCTTAGATGGCACGATCTCTCTTGTTGCACCCTACAGTATCTGGCCAAAGGCTAGTGCACACATATGTAGCTACATACCGTATGTGGCTGGAACCTTTTTCTTCTGGATGCTATAACCTCCATCCTTTTTTTTTAACTTTGGGAAGACAATGGTGTAAGAGTCTTCCCCAGTTTTTGTTTTTGCTTGTGAGCGACTGCTGTTCTCATTGTAGTGAAGAGCTGCCAGAATGAGTCTGCAAAAACAGAAAGAAAGATCAATGAAAGATGTTTGTATTAGGAGTGTACTCCATTTGTATAGACAAATTCTATAGACACTCGGGAGAGGTATTGGCCACACACCCTCCCCCAGACAATGTATTACCAATCTATGTAGCATAACATGTTATTATTTGGTAATTAAACCGTATACTATACAATCTTCATACTTGAGTATACTATGGTTATGTGGATTAAAAGTCCAATAATTTGTCGCCTTCGTGGCTTAGTGACTAGCATGCCTGGCTACGAATCTGTGGGACCTGGTTTATTTGATAAATGGGTACCCGGGGAAACCTGGGGAGGGTAACTGTGGTAATCCCGACGTCACACTAGGCCAGTGTCCCGGGGAAGCGGGTTCTCACCCACCCTAACCTCAAAGGGCAAATGCCACGGAGATGAGCACCGAAGGCCACGCGCAGCATAACGTTTATCCCATCTTTACCTTTTTACCATGATATTCCTAATTGAGTATGGTATGTGGATTAAAAGTCTAAGGCCGCTGGCACACGAGCGATTTTGTGGTCGCTACGCCGTGATGACACGAGACGCTGTTACACGCGTTTCGTACCTCGACTGAGGGACCGTGTGTAAGGTTAGCCGCGGCAGAGAGACGCCACTACACGCTTCCTCAGTTTCAGCATAAGAACATAAGAATATAAGAAAATAAGGAAGCTACAAGAGGCCGCGAGGCCTACACGTGGTAGTTCCTGTCGCCTAACACTACCTACATCCACCTTTCATCCCCATCCATGAACCTATCCAGCTCCTCTTTAAAGCTCCCTAATGACTCCGCACTAACTACCTGTCTACTGAGACCATTCCATTCATTCACCACCCTATTTGTGAACCAGTTTTTCCCTATTTCCTTTCTAATTCTACGCTTTTCCAGCTTGAATCCGTTACTTCTTGTTCTACCCTGGTTAAAAGCCGTAAGAACTTTTCCTACCTCTCCTTTATTAAATCCCCTTATCCACTTAAAAACTTCTATCAGATCGCCCCTTACTTTGCGTCTCTCGAGTGAGTGTAATTTTAATAACTTCAATCTCCTCTCATAACTAAAGTTACGCATCCCTTGTATCATTTTGGTCATCCTTCTCTGCACTGTTTCTAACAAGGCTATATCCTTCCTGTAATATGGAGACCAAAACTGAACCGCATAGTCTAGGTGAGGCCTGACTAGAGCCAGATAAAGCTTTAGAATAACTTCCGCACTTCTACTTTTAACACTTCTGGTAATGAATCCTATCACTCTATTAGCTCTATTTCTGGCCTCAATACATTGTTTCCTAGGTCGGAGGTCTGGGCTCACCCTCACTCCAAGATCTTTTTCACCTTCTGATCTTTTCAGTGATACATTGCTTATGGTGTATCTATTACCAGGGTTTTTTCTACCAACATTCATAACGCTGCATATAGAGTCCATGCAGCATGGACTCTAAGGAGGAAGCTATTCTAAGTCGAACCACAGAGTGGCCCGTGTGTCCGGTGCGTAATATTTTCGGGAGATAACAGATCTTTGATGTGGTAAACAATGGGCCCCAGACATAACTACGTCACAGTTTGTTTACATCGGTGCATTGTGGGGATAAGGCGGGGTCGCCGCGGGTGGACCTACGAAGGTAAAACTACGGCGATGGAAGAATTTCGAGTTATTTTGCGCGAAATTCATATTCCAGGTGCTATATTACTGTGCTCTGTTCTCGCTGACAACTCTATAGAGAAGACCTGAGATAATGGCTGATGTGCAGAGGCTTCTAAAACAAGAAAACTGAGTCACAACAGAGCCTCGTCAAAAGGTAAGCAACTGGTAGGTACGTAATGTGTCCCTACCACTTGCTTATTTCTTAATGAGACTCTGATGTGACTGTTTTCCTGGTTTAGAAGCCTCTGCACATCAACCATCACCTCAGGTCTTCTCTATGTTGTCAGCGAGCACGGAAATATAGCACCTGGAATATCAATTTCGCCCAAAACAACGAAATTTTTTCATCGTCGTAGTCTTCTCTTTGTAGGTTGTACATATTCATGGTTATGATAGTATTAAAATACCTTATTAATTGAGCTCCTTTTGTTTTCTTTAGTCATAATAAGTAGTGGTACATCATGGTTTAAGTGTTACTTGACGAGCCAATGAGTCTATACCAACATCACCAACCTTTGCTTTGATTTATCTTATTACTCCATCCATAAACAAGTTGCATCACCACGGTGACATTACCCATCCTTGCCTCATGGTACCTTTTTTTTTTTTTTTTTTTTTTTTTTGGTGCTTATAGCGCCGGTAGGCAGTGGTGACCCAGGGCTCGGATGATAGGGCACTTGAGGGCTGTGATGGTTGGTCCTCGCCCGTGGTGGCGCAGGCAGGATTCTTATAGTGACGCCTTTGATTAGAGGCTCATGCCGCCCCCCTGTGTCCTCCGATGCACTCGCAATCGAAGGTAGAGTTGATGGGCAGGGCATGTGGGTGTTCTTAGGCCACTCGACGGTGCAGAAAGGTTTTGGTTTTCTTCGGGGATCGAACTCGGGTCACCGGGAACGCCAGTCGGAGACGCTAACCACTCCGCTATCGCCTCCTGGTACTGGTACTCTCGTCTACCGAAATGCTCGTCCCTACACAAATTGGGAAAACTCGCCGATGGTAATGGTTAGGTTAGGTTACCGTTAGGTTAGGTAAAGGTCAGTTAGGTTAGGTATTCATAATCACAGGTAAAAGCTTATTAGTTATACATACATACTCCACTCCATACACACTCTTTAACCCTTCAATACATCGCACATTCCATCCCAGTCTACTCTGTCATATGCTTTGGTATTAGTCCAGATGAACACCAAACTCACTTTGGTGGACGAAACTATTTTTTTCTGGTGTGTTTTTATGTGTTTTGAATGAATCTGCTAACCGTTTCTGTCGCAATTTTTTTTCTTTTTTTTCTTAAGGTAAAGGTTAGTTTTTTTGTTTTTGTTTTTTTAGTTAGGTAAAGGTTAGGTTAGGTTTAGGTTCATTATTTTTCTTTCATTTTTGCAAGAAAAAAAAAAAAAAAAATTGCGACAGAAACGGTTAGCAGATTCATTCAAAACACATAAAAACACACCAGAAAAAAATAGTTTCGTCAACCAAAGTGAGTAAGGTGTTCATCTGGATATTTATCTATGCTTTCTCTAAATCTATGAATGCAGCATATATCTTGTCTTTTGCTAACATTGTCTTAATTATCATTCGCATATCTAAGATCTGATCTACACAACCTTTCCCAGTTCTAAATCTGCCTTGCTCCTCACTAACCTTGCCATTTGTGATTTTTTGTATTCTTCCAATTATGATTTTACCATACAGTTTGCCTCATCACTGTGGAGTACATGATGACTCAATGAAGCTAAATATAAGCCAACCTGGTAACAACATTGCCAATCTAGCTAATCACAGCCCTGGAATTATACCACATTTACCACAGCTTAGGTAACCTTAGGTTACCTAACGGTAACCTAACCTAACCATTACCGTCGGCGAGTTTTCCCGCTTTGAGTAGGGACGAGCATTTCGGTAGACGACATGTAGTACCAGGTACCATGAGGCAAGGATGGGTAATGTCACCGTGGTTATGCAACTAGTTTATGGATGGAGTAATAAGATAAATCAAAACAAAGGTTGGTGATGTTGGTATAGACTCAGAGGTATCCGATCATTTCGCCCACATGCCATTTCGCCACACTATGGAGTCATTTCGCCCACAGGTCAATTCGCCCACACTATGGAGTCATTTCGCCCACACTATGGAGTCATTTCGCCCACACTATGGAGTCATTTCGCCCACACTATGGAGTCATTTCGCCCAAGGTTACTGGTGGTTCATTCCATTTCTGCCAGAGGAAGATATAGTTACATGTCTCTCCGTGACATGGATCGTGTGGGCGAATTGACTGGGTATTATTCTAGTGTTTGCCCATACTCCCCCTCTCCCACAAAACAAGCTTGGGGATGCTTGCAAAATATGCGTCGCAACCACATCGTTTTTGAGTTAGGGGTGTTGATAAAATTCCCTAGATGTAGGGAATATTCATTGGATTTCTTCTGAGTCCATAGACATGTGAACCTGCCGATCCTCACAGAATGATGACCAAAGTGTCGAGAACCCCCCCCAAACCCCCGCTAGGAGGTTAGGTTAGATTTGTTTAGGTTAGGTTAGGTTAGGGTAGGTTAGATTTGGATAGTTTAGGTTAGATTTGGTAAGGTTAGGTTAGGTTAGATTTGGTTAGGTTAGGATAGGTTAGGATAGGTGAGATTTGGTTAGGTTTGGTTAGATCTGGTTAGGTTAGGTTATCGGTGGGTCAAGCCCCCTGCTAGGGTAGGTTAATTTTGGTTAGGCAATTTTCTCTAGATATAAGGAAATTACCCTAGATCTAGGGAATTTTACCCCCCCCCCTACACAACTCTTTAATTACGTGTTTTCGACGCATACTTTGTTCCCCACCCGAAAACCCCGCATTCTCACAGGTCCCCAAACTTGTTTTGGGCATTATAAGATTTTGGCTCAAAAAGTACAAAATCTTTTGATTTGACCAAACTTGTTACTACAATGGCATTATATGAACATAATTAAAGTTAAAAAAACAAATGGCACTTGGCATACCTCTGTAGAACCATGACATGCAGTCCTAACATGAATGTACCCCTTACAGGTTTTACTGCATTTGACGGGATTTGTTCGCCAATAGGTGGTCTGTTCAATAGGCGATAAAAATATGAAAGCTGCTAAATCCAGACTGCTACCAGGGCAAAATGAGTTCCTGAATACCATAGCTTTCCAATGATACCAATGAGTCTTTGCCATCTTGAGTGTACCGGTTGGCTAAAAATGGGGGTTCACCTGACGGACTAAGAAGCTTAGTGCAACGCATGGACAGCAAGCGTATCTCTAATTCCACTGAGTTCTGGCGCATGGTGCACAAAATGAAGGGAATAAAGAGAGAACGACTCGAGTATTTACTCGTAAATAACATACGGGTAAAGCCGCGGTCACATGAGCAATTTTTCCGTCAATATTCAGGCTGCAATTATTCAGCAAAGGCAACACCTTGCCGTGTTTTGGTCACACGGATTTTCAGAGGTAGCAATAATTTGAATGGCAATTTTGGCTTCTCAAGATGTATCTGTGTGGTGCCAGGGTTTTCGTAGGTTTTTTTGAAAACTTTAAAACTTATTGTATCTTATGACCGATACTAAAAAAAAATCCCAACGCAAAACTACAAGAGTTGTTGTTATTTGATAGGAAATTATATCTTGGTTGAAACTGTAGTCGGGATTGATTTAAGGATTAAGGGGGAATGCTGCCACCAGCTCAGGCAAGTAGTTCTATGGTTTTACTTCCTGGGCACGTTTGAAAAGATATATATTAGATTTATCTTGGTAGTCGTGGTTGATACTTAGAATTACACCGAGTAAGGCTGACTCTTTTGGAAGTGTGGGGAAGTATTATCCTAACACGCGGAATAGTCACCTGGGGTTTTTGCAATAAACACAAGAACTATATTTGAAACATCATCCTATTTATTCACCATGAAACATTATGTCTCTTGTTTGAGATCGTAGATACATATATAACTCTTATTTTGGCGCAGGGAAGCTCTTTAGAGCATAACCTGCCTCACCGAATCACATTCTTAGAACTACCACCTATGTCCGTATCAACTGAGCACTATAGGTATACATGGAATATATATATAGGAGAGAAAATGTGAGAGTAATGGGTTGGTATGGGATTCACTGTACCATGTGGCCTGGTTTCTTGAAAAGAGTGGAGAGACGACTCGCGTTAATAACACTTATAAGGATGGGGCAGGCCTCCTATGCGTTAGTGAAACTGAACAACTGTACCTATATTTGGAAATATAGATAGAAATATTATAACAAGGAAGGGGGGGGGGGGGGATAGGAGCGAGGTACCGCACGTCTTACCTTGAAAAGAGTGGAGAGACGACTGGCTTCTCGTGGTAACTAAGGTGAAGTTGGGATGAAAGGCGGGAAGAAGGGGAATGTTCGGATTCTATGAAATTGGCCTCTCCTGAAGGGATTATCAGACCCTGAATGACTAATTAACTAATGAAACAAGTATACCTATGAAATGGCTGCCTATAATACAGTTCTGTTACTTTGATATAGAAGAATTTAATATGTTTACTCTAATATCCAGGGAAAGTGTTATTTTCTTTCGTTCAAGCATACGAACGCGTTTTTTTGAGAGACGAGGTAGTGGAGTCGAGACATAAATTTGGTCGACTTTTAATTTAGCAAATAACTCTACTAACCCATCCATTTATGAACGTGATCTGTCACTATTGTGTCTAGTTTGAAGGACATTAAGAATCTAGGAGTGTTCCTTGATCTGATAGGAGGGTGAGGGGAGGATGAAAAGCTTTGAATCCACTAGTTATCAATGATCGCGAAATAAGTGTCCCACGAATTTTGACTCGTACTCGGAGTGTATGGGGGGAGGGAGTGAGGGAAGAAAGGAAGATAGAAATGGGAGATAGGAAGAAAGAAGATAAATTTCACGAGAAACGAAAAGATTGAATTGCTGACGGACATAACCCGGGAATTGTATGATAGGAATTCCCACCCTATCTCTTCCGAATAACGGGCATTACATCTGAAGAAGCGTCTTTGGAAAAATAGGGAGAAATAGGGAGAAACTGGTTCACAAATAGGGTGGTGAATGATTGAAATGGATTCTTGTGTATGGAAGTGCGTCAAACATAAAACATTCACCAGTCAACATCAAAGTGATCAATAATAAGTTGGTATCCCCTAAAAATTTTAGTTATTAATAGACCGTCAACAAGGAAAATGTATACCAGCCATAACTCATTTAAATTTTCTTGGTGTTTTGTATCATTCAAATCGCTTAAAAACACGTACAAGAGTGTACAGGGCTTCACAATTCGTCTTGTAATCGGTTCTTGCCACTATGTAGCTATGTATTTCAGCTTCTGTATATTGAATTAG
Source organism: Chionoecetes opilio (assembly GCA_016584305.1). Lineage (NCBI taxonomy): Eukaryota > Metazoa > Arthropoda > Malacostraca > Decapoda > Majidae > Chionoecetes > Chionoecetes opilio. Next base: position 351,350 of record JACEEZ010023387.1, read on the forward strand.
AGCGTGCATTAAAAATAAATGTCAAATAATATGCGTTTGTGGTGGGAATATTGCAGCAATATGTCTTGCGGAAAGACCGACACGTTGGTCATTTTTAATTGTCATTAGAACTCGCAATTATATCCGAGTTTGGGCCGCGTTTGCGTTGCCGGGTGTAATATTGCCAGAAGAATTGTCCGTCTGACCGCGCCTTTAAGAGACCCTGTCCGAGTCACCAACGCGTTTAAGTACCACTGGGAAACGGTTTTCCGACCGCACCCTCTCCCTCAGCACATCCCCAGCACAACACACATAGAACATATATCACCACACACATGCACCGACACGACATAGACACTATTCCTCTGGGCTACATAAACACAAACAACTTAAACCACGAAAACCCTCTCACCATCCCATTTGAGGAGGAGGATGTCGCCAGGCTGCTCAAACGAACGCCCCGCCGCGCACCGGGCCCTACAGGCATCATCTGGCCCGTTATCAAAAACCTCCCCCCACTGATCATTTCCTCACTCACACACATTTTTAACGCCTCGCTCGCCACAGGCTATTTACCAAAAGCCTTCAAAACAGCCACCACAATCCTCATCCCGAAACCCAACAAAAGCCCTCACCTCCCCGAAAACTACCGTCCGATTAGCCTCCTCGACATTCTAGGGAAGACTTTCGAAAGATTAGTATGCACCCGACTTAAGACGCATCTCGAGACTAAAAACCTCCTGTCCCCAAAATAATTTGGCTTCAGGCAAGGACACTCCACCGACGACGCACTAAACACCATAGTGGCCTACCTCAAAGGGAGCACACAACCAACTTATTATAAAACAGTTCTAGTGACAAAAGACGTTAAACAGGCATTTGACACCGTGTGGCACACAGGACTTAAATATAAAATTTGCAACAACTTCGACCTCCCTCCCCTGACCAAAAGAATATTATGCAACTTCCTGACAGACAGACAGATGAGGCTCCGACATACAGACATACTTTCCGACCCCTTTACACCACTTGCCGGGGTCCCCCAGGGCTCTGTCCTTTCCCCAACTCTGTTTAACATGTACACACATGACCTACCTGACCCGAGACACCGAGAATCTCTGACAATTCAATGTGCAGACGACGTGACCCTCCTAACACGCGCCAGACTACTAGATCACTTAACTGACCGTATTCAAATGTAAATCACTTAAACCAGTCTATGGGAACTAAAGTGGAGGATTCATTCCCACCCTCAAAAACCCAAAGTCACTTACTTTAACATAAAAACCGAGAGGCCGCGACAAATATATTTATATCCGTTTCTCCCACAACCCACACAAATCCCCCGAAGTAATAATAACACAGTACTCGGCCTTAACATAGATAAAGACCTCAGATTCCACCACCACACAAGCACCAAATTAGGTACCGCGGCCAGAGTGCAGAGCAGCCTGGTTAGGTTCAAATACAGTTGCGCGCGTACAAACTTGCACCTCTACAAAGCCCTGGTTCTACCTCATCTAACTTACTGCCCCCTTGTCCTCTCCCTAGTGGCACAAACTAATCTTTGCAAACTACAGAGGATCCAGAACAAGTCACTACGCTCCGCGCTAGGAGTAAAGTGGTACGACTTCCGGACCTCTTCTTCCCTTCACGAGGAGACCAACATCCTTCCCATCAACATCACACTCTACAACAGAGCACAAAAACGACTCACCATATTCCAGCACACACATGACACAATGTACACCTTCATCGACACTCTCCCGCGCGCTTACCATCTTCCCCGTACTAACCTACTAACGCCTAACCCCAACCCCCCACCTCCAATCTATACATAATCATTTCACTGTTTCCCAATAACTCCTGTTATTTCTACTAACCCCTTTTCTCACCCTTTTCATATATGGGAGGGACAGGCCCCCTGGTCAGCCCCTCCTTGCACACATTCTGTGGTATTGTTTTAGAGATGCGCCAATAGTTGGCAGTGGCGAGTCACAGCAGCCCAGGCCACGACCACGTTCTGCCACGTACAGATTCCTCAATAGAGTTCACTCAGCTACGACCCTATCCTTTTCCTGTCCTTAACTGACCACACTCTTTCAACAGGCTTCCTCAGGGTGGGGCACGCAGTCGGTCCCGGCGGTTTTTTCATATTTATTGTCTTATATCGTTTTTGTATTCATCTTTTTTGTTCTTATACGTTATATTTTTTATAATGCTGGTGCTGCGTGCACCGCCCTGCACCTCTACAAACGGTTCAGGCCCGGAGGATTTTCCTTCCAGGCGGACCAAGACTGACAGGCCATGGGTGGCCACGGCTAAATGACCGTGACCAGCGCAGCCGCCGACGGTCCGTCTTCCGCAAGGATCCCCTCCCTAACCACATTCTCTAACCATCTGTCCTCCCTCCGTGCGAGTCTCACAGGAAAGCCAGGACTGATGGCGGCGCAAGGCAGTGTGCTGGAGTCCAAGACCCCAGACCCTTGCGTCGCCACAGACGGCCTCCACACCCGCTGGGGAGCAGACCTGGATACACCACACACAACGGGGATGAAGACTGGTTGTCTTTCGGATCGTCCGTCGGGTTGTAAGTCTGTCGGTCGGTGGGGAAGCCAATCGGTCGAAAGTCTCGTCGTTGTCCTTCTCAGCCACTCCCACTATCCTTCCGTGGTTCGGACGAGGCCACATTAAATCCAATGACCCCTTTGCTATACGGAGGTATTCTTTTCCCCCTTTTATGCTGCTGCAAAGCTTTTTACTCTTACAATCCACTCCGTTCCGCTCCCCCCCTCCCCTTCCTCCAACTCACTGCTACTATCCTACCGTGGTTCGGACGAGGCCACATTAAATCCAATGACCCATCTGCTATACGGAGGTAATCTTACCCTTTTTTACGCTGCTGCAAAACTTTATGCTCCTACAATCCACTCCGTTCGGCTCGCCTTCCTCCCACTATCCGTGGTTCGGATCCCACGAAAAACTGTAGGTCCCTCCGCTATACGGAGTCCTTCTCCCCCCCCTGTCCACTCTTTGGTACAAATAAAACAAAACAAAAAAACACTTTTAATCTCAGACTTCTTTCGCTCATTTTTCACTCATTTTTCCTCCTTGTGTTATGTTTTGGAAACAGCATTTCGGAAGTCAAGTATGATTGGCTGGAAGATCCTCAAGGTTTCGCAACTAAACTCAAATGCAAATACGCCATACTGGAAGCAAAGTCAAAACATCCAGGAGAAATTCCCCGTAGGGATAAGATCATAAAAACTAAACTGTTGAGAGGATTACCAAGCCAAAGTGAGGAGAAATTAGAGTTTTTCATGGATGAACAATTCCCACTAAGAAAATTCATAGCGAAAGTGGAGACTGAGAGGGCCATCGCCATAGGAAGAGACACAAATAGAATATACGCGGTAAACCAGACCCGGCAGCTGTCAGAGATAACACCCGCTCCCCAGAGTATTCCACCCAATAAACAGGAACTGTCAGCCAGTCAGTCAGAAGTAAGAGAACTGCGAGCACAGGTGGAAGGAATGGGGAGGAAATTACAAGAATTGAGAGTAGGTAACGACCAGAAGCCACCCAGTTTAGATTGGAGAAGGAGTTCCCAGACGTTTTGTCCCTATTGTAAAATGAACAACCACTCAGCCGCAGACTGTAGAAGGAAGCCAGGTAGCAACGCTTGTTTCGATTGCTGGAGAGTAGGATGTAGGAGAGGTAGTCCAAATTGTCCGGGGAGGAAAGGGTTCTCCCGATGACTAGTTAAACATCGATCCCCAATAATCACCTTAGCCATTAATGACCACGTCACGGAAGTTTTAGTAGACACAGGAAGCGAATATTCACTTATAAAGAAGAGCGCAGCTTTAGACTTACAACTTAAAATAAGAACCCACAGTAACCTCCCTAGTTTGACCGGCATAACTGGCAAGGAGTTGAGAATCTTAGGTCAAGTAAGAGTAAAAATACCCCTAGGAGCAGATAGAACAATAGAAGTGTTAATGTTAGTAGTTCCAGACCAGTATTTATCCACCCAAGCCCTGATAGGGATGAATATAATAGGACTAGAAGAAATGACTATAAATTACAAACAAAAAAAAGTCATGTGGGCTAACCTAACTTATCCCTTGAATTTTGTTGAACACCGATACGGCACCATAAGAGCAGTTAAGAGCGAGGAGTGCAAAGATGAAGTGCATAAATCAAGTTGTCATATAAGAATACAGCAAAGCGTGACCATAAGACCAGAAAGAACTCAATGGTTAGAATTACCAGTGGACGAGATAGAGGGAACCATTCTCTTGGTGGACACTAGGAAAAGACAAGTGCAAAATATAGCACCTATGTGTGTCCAGGTTACTAAAGAAAGAACTATCTTTCTACCAATAATTAATAACAGTAATGGACAGTTGAAGTTACGTTCTGGTACAGTTTTAGCTAAGTATAGAGTAGTAAACTCAGAAGAAATTCAAGAGCAGCAAATTACGGCAGCACCACGTTGTCTCACCACTAGGATGAGTAACGCTATGTTACCCGATAGTGATGTTAGCAAAGGTAGTGGTACTCGACAGGAACGAATACAGGCTATTCTAGAAAAGGGAGACTGGAAGCACCTAAGGGGGCAGGAGAGACACTATCTTTTCGCCTTAATAAAACAACATCATAACTTATTTATCTTAGATGCAGGAGAACTAGGCACCATGAAAACTGAACCAGCTCAATTTCAGGTGTTAGATCCAAAACCGTGTAGAGGAGTCACATATAGGTATCCGGAGAAAGCTAAGGAACTAATAGCTCAAATGTTGAGAGAAATGGAAGAGAAGGACATAATAGAACATTCTACAGCTGCGTGGTTAAGTCCTATAGTACTGGGGGGAGATGCTCGAAAGAGTTACGGGCCCGTAAGTATTACCCTAGGGGACTTTTACCTCGTAGCGCCTCTAAGGGAGATGCTCAAACCGTTTTCTCACTCGCTACGGGACCGCGAGGCTAAGGGTGGTCGGGAGCACCCTTAACTCCCTAAGGGAGTGAAATTTGAAGCGGCTAGAGATCAACAAACAATAAATTACAAGTTGTATCACTATACTTTATGTTTATTGTGTATTATAGAGCCATTTCATGCTTGCCTGTTTGAAATGTGATGTGTTTATTGCTTCATTGACTCCATATATATCATATTTAACATACAATACCTATAGTACTTGTAATAAATTCATATCAGGGCAAACCTATATATTAAATATATATATATATCGGTCGACTTCTTGAATCAAAACGTATAGTTCATCATACAAGTTTGGCAGCTATAATGATGCGGTGGTGGTGGTGGTATCAAATGTCTGACGTACTAGTACACACGCACGTATACACACAAGCAAGGATATTATAAAGTTATATTATCCTTGCACACACGTGTCACGTGTGTCACAGTGAGGTGTTAGCCCCCCCGTGTGTCTTGTCTGACCTAAAGAGCGAACGCGCAGTTCTTGTCCACTATAACAGAGTACCGCCAGGGCCACGGATACGGCATACGTATGGCGCGGGCCAGCAGTGGTCTATAGATACTAATTTCGGGCACGCGGGACTCGAACTTATGATCAGCGCATCAAGGTATACCCTGGGTACGTCTCTGTAGTAATCAGTGGGAGAATATTACGCTGAAAGGCTAATGTGGCAACTATGTATTATCGTAACATTCTGGCGATAGTGAGCTAAAATCGGCCCTATTTCGGAAATCAGCCGATCTTAGCTCAACACCGGCAAACATAGTTTTTAGGTTTAGGTTAAGTTATGTTTAGGTCTGGTTTAGGTTAGGTAAGGTTTATGATAGGTTTGTGTTAAGTTTTGTAGAGTTATTTAGGTTAAATAAGCGTCCGCGGGACGATTTCCGAAAGAGGCCGATTTTAGCACAACAGCGGTATTTGAAGTCTTTAAATTTATTTATCGGGCTCCCTGACAGCTGAGAGCATGATGATTGGCTAGATAAGGCCGCGTCATGCGAGGCGCTGCTCTGTGATTGGTTAGCAGAATTTTCCCACACATATCCCTAGAATATCCCTATATTCCCCACCCAGAGGCCACTGATAACCGTACAGGAGTGACGGTGTGACGATATAAAGGCCCGTACCGAGAGTTGAAGGCGGTAGAGGGACGAACAGCGAGGTAGCGACGAACGGCAAACCTTCCATTTGTTACCGAGAGTCGACATCGGAGGTTGGTTGAGATCTCGCGCCTGCGACAATATAGTGGCAACAGTGCTGCTTCAAATTGCGTAGCCAGCCGTACGACTAAAATAGTGTATAATGCGAATTTGCCCTTATACTCATCAAAAACATCAACAGAAACGTTGCGATCGGCTATGAAGTTGGTGAAATATATATTTAATGAAGTTAATTAACAGTAGAGGCGTGTATACGTAAGTTTCTCTACCGCTCATGTGAACATATGCGGTAAGAGAACCGTCCTGGCGGGTTCTGGCAGCGACCTTCATGATGGCGACGGCTCAAGCCACTAACCACCCCTCTATCCTGAACCTCCTTAATTATTATCACTAAAATCACTTATTGCCGCATATGTAATACCTAATAATCTTATACTTATACTTAAATACATATTGGCAAGAAAATTTTTAACATATCTCGTAATCCCTCCAGATTAGGAATGTAATAAAAATTCATCGAAGGTTGCGGCGAAGACACGGGGATAGCCGTGTCTTCAAAACCCTTTACCGCCACCGCGTCCTTGCTCTTCGTTCCAAAATTACAGGGTTTTTTATACGTCTTATGGTAAGCGAAGGTCTGCCGTTCGTCGTTCTACCGCCTACCGTCATGACTCTCGGTACGGGCCAAAGAGTTGCCAATATAAAGGGTTGCATGGCCCCTACTGCGCATGCGCGGAAAAGCGCAACTTTATTTATCGTTGATACGGCGATATATTTGGTTGCCTGATAAATAGTGTCACCAAAACACAAGTATTTATTTTCTCATGTAGGTCATTTATCTATACTAGTCAGTGATAACTTCGATCATAGACCACTATACAGTGGTATATATGTATGGTTCTTTACAGCTTATTTACCATGTAGCTATGTGGCGATGAATGTGGTACCCTGATAAATAGTGTCACCAAAACACAAGTTATATTATTTTCTCATGTAGGTCATTCATTTATACTAGTCAGTGATAACTTCGATCATAGACCACTATACAGTAGGGTGGAGCGTTTTTGGGGGGCATTTCCATTTTTTTGTTAAAACGTTTGCGACTAGTGCGGCAAAGTTGCGAAATCACACCAGTATAACACTGTTAAAATATTAGAACACACAAATAATTTCTTAAGGCGGCCCAACGCGATCAAAGTTTGATTTTTTCAAAATTTTCAAAATGTATACGTTTTTGCACTTTTTTGGCAAATAACCAACCTTCTTTATTATTTATAAATTGCAACTAGTGTATGAAATATGTGCAACGTATTCACGTAAACGTGGGTAAAATTTGAAGCAGAAATTCAAATATCTTCAGGTGGCCCAACTCAATTATGTGTAGAAAAATATGTTAAGACTCGATATTTTCATTTATTTCATCAAGCAGGACCAGTATGAATGATACAACTTACACATATATCCAGTATGAAGTAGGCCAGAGCTCACAACGGAGAGGTGGCTGTCACCAATCAGCGCCGCGCTTTTCTCACCAATTAGCGCCGCGCTTTTCTCACCAATTAGCGCCGCGCTTATTCTATTTTCTCACCAATCAGTGCCGCGCTTATTCTAACCAATCAGCGGCAGTTACCGCGACACCAACCACCAATAGCTACGTACTGCGCTGCCGTGCGCTGGGTTTATAAGCAAGAGCTCACGGCTGAGAGATTACTTTGCCCGCAGCCAGCGCAGTGTCAACATCTCCACTCTCCAGATCGACTCACTGCAACTCTGTTCTTGACTTCCACTGTTACGACGTACGTGAAGGCTGTGTTGCGCTCACGCTATCATGGCAGGCTTGGCGTCGGCAGCATCTGCTGCGGTACGCACTAGACTACAACTTTCGTCTCCGATCTTTGGCAGTGCTTGTGATTTCACAGGAGATCAACTCCCAAGTTACAGGGATGTCATGAAATGTTTTCTTCTGCAAAGGTACGACTGCAAGATACAGGGTTCAAATAAAGATCCTGCAGTGAGAACAATTTCTACTATTGTCGAGGAAAAATTGAGGGAAATATACGCCAGAGCATCAATCCCAACACTATCCAAGCCACGCATCGTGACCATGATTGAGGCTTATCAATCTAAGTATAAAAATTTATTGAAATGTTACAAAGACCGTAAAGATGTGCAAAGTTACAAGAAGAAAATTGAAGCATTTGCGGAGAATTCGCAGAAACTTTTCGACATGGCAGCTTGTAAATGCGCGTTTCGTCCACTGTGTCACTGTCCTCGTGATTCGAAAGTACCTGTATTAGAGGAAGCATTTCTTACTGATCAGAGGACACAGCGGAAGATGTATATCGGAAGACTAGATAAAAAAACAAGCAATGTTCTTGCGAAACGTAGTGCAAGAAACGTCAGAGATGAAAAGGATTCAGGATCAGGAGCCACCACATCGATAAATGATCAGCAATTTCATGAATCACCGAGTAAATCCTCCATGAATATATCATCTGATGAGGATTATGTTCCTCCAAAAAAAAATCAGATATTGATGCGAAAACAATCATCAGAAGATAAAGAGGCATATAAAGAAACACAAAACAAAATTACTCTGTCTTCTTTTGCTGAAGCCTGTGATAGAACCGGTGTGTCAGATCGTGCTGCAGCTCTTTTATCGAGCTCCTTAATGGAAGACGTTGGTCTAATCACAGAGGAAGATTCATCGAAAGTTATTGACCGCAGCAAAGTAAGAAGAAACAGACAGCGCCACAGAAACGTTCTATCAACTGAACACAGGGGAAAATACAGAGATGTTGGCAGTATTTACTTTGATGGTAGGAAGGATGTGACAATGATCACAGAAAAGATTGGAGACAGACATCACAGAAAAACAGTCACAGAAGAACATATCTCGGTACTTTCAGAACCAAATTCAACATATCTTGGTCATTTTACTCCTGGAAGTGGTTCTGCTCGTAGCATTACAAATTGCCTGTTCAATTTTGCAGAAATAAATGACTTATCTTTCGATAATCTAGTAGCTCTCGGCTGTGATGGAACAGCTGTAAATACTGGCTGTAAAGGAGGTGCTATCAGGATCATTGAAGAACGTCTCGGTAAACCGCTACATTGGTTTGTTTGCATGTTGCACGGTAACGAACTTCCTCTCCGCCATCTCATTGAAAAACTCGATGGGAAAACAAGTGGACCTCGAGGCTTTACTGGCGCAATTGGAAAGCAGCTGGCAGACTGCGAGAAAATCCCAATAAAGGAATTTGCTCACGTGCAATCGGACCTCAGTCTTCTTTCTTCTGATTCGTTGAGCACAGACCAGAAATACCTCTATGAACTTCATCAGTCAATTTCAACTGGTGTAGTCTCTGAAGAATGGCAGCTCGTCAACCAGGAAAGATGAATCATGCCAGGGGCTCACGACAGCAAACGAATACTTCGCCTGTATGTAGGAACGGACGATCCTACGGAAGTGTTGAACACATTGGTCACTTTCATCATGAAAGTTTATGCACCAATGTGGTTCCGCATTAAATCACAACCACACGTACGAGATGGTGCCAAACATGTCCACAGGACGTTTAAACTCCTCCAAGTATTAGATGACAGTATCGTCAGCGTGGTTCAGCCAGTCATACAGCGAAATGCATTCTTTGCTTTCTCCGGAAAATATCCTGCTCAGCATGATTCAGGATGAACGAATAGATGTTCGAGGGAAATGGGATGGCGTCGAATTAAGAGAGCCCGCACTTACAAAGAAGACCGTCCGCGTCCACGCCCGCTCACGATTCCAGCTTTACTATTCGATAGCGAGGATTACATCAATATGATTGATTGGCAATCTTGTGACTTACAGGAGCCTCCCCTGACGATGACTCTCTCGGACGAAGAGATCAACCAAAACATATCCGCAAAAACGTCCTTCGTTCACGAACCTTTTCCGTGTCACACACAAGCAGTAGAGCGAGTTATAAAACTCGTAACAGACGCTTCAGCTGCAGTGTGTGGACACAATTCAAGAGATGGATTCATCCGTGCGCGGCTCGCATCTAGAGCAAGAATACCGTCGTTTGAGTCAAAAAGGCAGTACAAAACGAAGTGAAGCTAACACTATTAGTAAGTACCGTGGTACGGGCAATGTCGGGCATACATATAGACTTATTAAATATTCAGTCATGATGGATATCAATCTATGCCCTTGATTTTGGGGGTTGGAGGGTAGGGCGTGGGTGGAACTCGAAGTACAGCCACCTCCCCTGGTGAGTCTGGGTTATTTGAACCTTACTTCTGTAAGGAAAAATAAGCGAAGAGCTGTACTATGTGACATGTATTGTATAGTGTATACTTTGATCGATGTTTGACGACTCATACTGGATAATGTGGGTATATGTGCCCAGCGTGATGAAATAAATGAAAATATCGAGTTTTAACATTTTTCTACACATAATTGAGTTGGGCCACGTGAAGATATTTGAATTTCTGCTTCAAATTTTACCCACGTTTACGTGAATACGTTGCACATATTTTATACACTAGTTGCAATTTATAAATAATAAAAGAAGGTTGGTTATTTGCCCAAAAAAGTGCAAAAAAAGTATAAATTTTGAAAATTTTGAAAAAATCAAACTTCGATCGCGTTGGGCCGCCTTAAAAAATTATTTGTATGTTCTAATATTTTAACAGTGTTATACTGGTGTCATTTCGCAACTTTCCCGCACTAGTCAATCCAAAAAAAAAAAAAAAAAGGAAATCGCTCCACCCTACTATACAGTGGTATATATGTATGGTTCTTTACATCTTATTTACCACGTAGCTATGTGGCGATGAATGTGGTACCCTGATAAATAGTGTCACCAAAACACAAGTCATATTATTTTCTCATGTAGGTCATTCATTTATACTAGTCAGTGATAACTTCGATCATAGACCACTGTGGTACAGATACAGTGGTATATATGCTTCTTTACATCTTATTTACCATGTAGCTATGTGGCGATGAATGTGGTACCCTGATAAATAGTGTCACCAAAACACAAGTCATATTATTTTCTCATGTAGGTCATTTATTTATACTAGTCAGTGATTACTTCGATCATAGACCACTATACAGTGGTATATATGGTTCTTTACATCTTATTTACCATGTAGCTATGTGGCGATGAATGTGGTACCCTGATAAATAGTGTCACCAAAACCCAAGTCATATTATTTTCTCATGTAGGTCATTCATTTATACTAGTCAGTGATAACTTCGATCATAGACCACTGTGGTACAGATACAGTGGTATATATGGTTCTTTACATCTTATTTACCATGTAGCTGTGGCGATGAATGTGGTACCCTGATAAATAGTGTCACCAAAACCCAAGTCATATTATTTTCTCATGTAGGTCATTCATTTATACTAGTCAGTGAAACTTCGATCATAGACCACTGTGGTACAAATACAGTGGTATATATGCTTCTTTACATCTTATTTACCATGTAGCTATGTGGCGATGAATGTGGTACCCTGATAAATAGTGTCACCAAAACACAAGTCATATTATTTTCTCATGTAGGTCATTTATTTATACTAGTCAGTGATAACTTCGATCATAGACCACTATACAGTGGTATATATGGTTCCTTACATCTTATTTACCATGTAGCTATGTGGCGATGAATGTGGTACCCTGATAAATAGTGTCACCAAAACACAAGTCATATTATTTTCTCATGTAGGTCATTATTTATACTAGTCAGTGATAACTTCGACCATAGACCACTGTGGTACAGATACAGTGGAATATATGCTTCTTTACATCTTATTTACCATGTAGCTATGTGGCGATGAATGTGGTACCCTGATAAATAAGGAAACCAAAACACATGTTATATTATTTTCTCATGTAGGTCATTTATTATACAATTGGTATACATTGTCAAACAAATATTCACCCAGGGAGCAGTGTTTCAGTGCATATTTGTGCAGTGTAGCTACTCGGGCCAAGGGTAGCTGGTCAGATCGCTACACCGACGTGGATGCCTGGCTTATTTGTTCTATTACTATGGAAATCCATTCTGTATTGCCTTGGCACTAATACAATATATAAAGTAGTCAACCAGGAACATACTTGTCGATAATGACACACAGACGTTGTATTCTTACTGTTAAATATGCCTTTTTCTGTGTCACCCTTCCCGCGCATGCCTCCGACGTGGATGGGTGAACATGATATGATTTACACATAATAACGCGTCGTTTTGTACAAATACTTAGCCCACCTGAACAATACTGATTATTCAATGTACGACCAAAGTTAAAGCAGGGAACGTTACTGTATTATTACAAACAGGAGCACAAACCTGCCATGGTGTCCTCGTCCCTTGCAGCTTGTGCCAGGTGCACCAAAACACCCGTATATGTTCATATATATCTAACCACTGGGCTTGTGTCTGGTATGCAGCGATTGTTCAAGTCTTCTTCTATCATGGACAGCCTTATAGTGTACGGACACTTATCATTTATGACATAATTTGCCATATTGCTGGCTTGGGGCGGTGGTCGGTGCGAGAGCGGGCCAGGCAGCAACACTAAGAACCAAAATATCTCATGTAAACACCACTGTTGGGCGAGTATCTTGATGACAGCAATAGATGAGGCATTTTATTGTGGGATGCCTCATTTGGTGAAGGATAGCATTGTTTAACTGATTTTAGACGATATTTCTATTTACCTGATATATTTGGTTTCTCACGCCACCGCGCATGCGCAGTAGGGGCCATGCAACCCTTTATATTGGCAACTCTTTGGCCCGTACCGAGAGTCATGACGGTAGGCGGTAGAACGACGAACGGCAGACCTTCGCTTACCATAAGACGTATAAAAAACCCTGTAATTTTGGAACGAAGAGCAGGGACGCGGTGGCGGTCAAGGTTGAAGACACGGCTATCCCCGTGTCTTCGCCGCAACCTTCGATGAATTTTTATTACATTCCTAATCTGGAGGGATTAAGAGATATGTTAAAAATTTTCTTGCCAATATGTATATAAGTATAAGTATAAGATTAATAGGTATTACATATGCGGCAATAAGTGATTTTAGTGATAATAATTAAGGAGGTTCAGGATAGAGGGGTGGTTAGTGGCTTGAGTCGTCGCCATCATGAAGGTCGCTGCCAGAACCCGCCAGGACGGCTCTCTTACCGCATATGTTCACATGAGCGGTAGAGAAACTTACGTATACACGCCTCTACTGTTAATTAACTTCATTAAATATATATTTCACCAACTTCATAGCTGATCGCAACGTTTCTGTTGATGTTTTTGATGAGTATAAGGGCAAATTCGCATTATACACTATTTTAGTCGTACGGCTGGCTACGCAATTTGAAGCAGCACTGTTGCCACTATATTGTCGCAGGCGCGAGATCTCAACCAACCTCCGATGTCGACTCTCGGTAACAAATGGAAGGTTTGCCGTTCGTCGCTACCTCGCTGTTCGTCCCTCTACCGCCTTCAACTCTCGGTACGGGCCTTTATATCGTCACAACGGCTCGGTACGAGCATCTCCCTCAGCCTACCCTCGTAAGGTTATTGTAGCCATACACTCGTAAGTTGTCCCTTACGAGGGATTTTCGAGCATCCCTGCCCTGGTTAACAAGCCGAATGGGGAGAAAAGGATGTGTCTGGATTATAGGAAAGTGAATCAACATTTAGCCACTGATATACACCCCCTACCTAAATTGGAAGAGTTAGTAGAGTCGGTAGCGGGCTATGAATACTATGCCACCCTAGATATGAAAGATGCATATTATCAAGTACTGTTGGACGAGAGTAGTAGAGATCTAACAACTTTCAGTGAAGGAATATCCTTATATAGATTCAAAAGACTTCCCTTTGGATTGAATTGCAGTGCGGCAATTTTCTCTCGCAAATTAGCCCAAATTTTAACCCCTTTACTGAAAGAGAACTGGCTTAAAAATTATCTGGATGACATTATCCTGATGGCACCCAGTTACGAGGTCTTATTGGAAAGGATCGATAGGTTATTTGAACATCTGACTAAATTTGGAGTCAAATTAAATCTGACCAAATGTAAAATAGGGCAAAGAAAATTTTGTTTTCTGGGACACGTAGTGAACAAGAAAGGTTACCAGCCCAACCCAGACAATATAGAAGCCGTAGAGAAAATGAAACCCCCCACTAATGTCAAGGAAACCAGAAGATTTCTGGGAATGGTAGGTTTCTATAGGAAGTACATAGAAGGATTCGCTAAGATAGCGGTGCCGATCACTAATTTGACTACGAAAGATAACCCATTCGAATGGTCTGAGGAAAGCCAGAAAGCATTTCAGATACTAAAAGATAAACTGACTAGTGCTCCCATCTTAACTAAGGCCAATATCAATAAACCTTTTGTGTTGGATACCGATGCTAGTCAAACTCATGTAGGAGCAGTACTGATGCAGTATAATGAACAGGGCAAAGCCCAGGTAATCTCTTATTTTTCCAAAAAATTAAAACCAGTTGAAACGCGATACTCAGCAACAGATAGGGAAGCCCTAGGGATAGTTTTAGCTTGCAGACAGTTTCATCATTTCCTGTGGGGAACCAAAGTTATCATCAGAACAGACCACCAACCGTTAGTGTCAGTCTTTAAACAACGAACCAAGTCACCTAGGATGAACAGGTGGATCCTAGAAATGAGAGACTATAGGTATCAAATAGAATATAAAGCAGGGAAAAAGAACACTGTAGCAGACCAGCTTAGTAGACTAGTAAGAATCATTCGATGTCAAGTAGAAGAGAGATGGTTAGGAAAAACTAAAGGAGAAATCAAGGAAATGCAACGAGAGGACCTCAGATGGAGAGAAATGCTAGAGTATCTAGAAGGAGGCAGACTACCCAGATCTAAATACCCCAGAAGTACTTTAGATCAATTTGTGATAGAAGAAGGAGTTTTATATTTAACTAAACAGCAGTTAGATAACAGTGTACACTACTTATTAGTTTTGCCTAGTGAACTGAAGCAAGCGGCCTTGGAATTAATTCATAATAAGGAATCAGGTCATTTAGGGCAGAGGAAGTCAATAAGTAAAGCAGAAGGATATTTTTATTGGCCCAACTTGAAAACGGATGTGAGAGAATATGTGAGGAACTGTTTAACATGTCAACAGCATAAGGGTAGTCGTGGACTCCAACAACAATGGCAAGAATTACCGTCAGTAAGTAAACCTCTAGAGAGGATAAGCATAGACATAACCGACATGGGAACGGGAGCCCACGGATACCGCTATGTATTAACTATAATAGATCATTATAGTAGGTTTACTGTGTTTTATAAATTAAGAACTAGGATGACCGAGGAAGTATGTAAGAATTTTAGGGAATATATTAGTGTATTTGGAGCACCAAATACATTGTTGTTAGATAATGCTAAGGAGTTTACGTCACAGCAATTTAAAGAGTTGTGTGATTCATGTGAAATACAGTTAGGATACACCACGCCTTATCATCCACAAGGTAATAGTATTTCTGAAAGGATGCACCGAACAATGAAAACAATTCTCTCAAACCTGTGCAAGGGTTATCCCAATAGATGGCCCAGTTATCTCTTAGAAACCCAAAGAGTGTTGAATAGTGCGGTGCATGAGACAATGGGTACCCAATCTTTCTATGCTTTCTTTTCCCAATACGCTCCAAGGTTGATTAGTGTGAAGTTACCACAAATTGACTCAGAGGAGGAAACAACAGTGGCACACGAAATCATCAAGAGAACAAATTTGGAGAGAGGTAGAAAATGGCAGGAGAAAGCTAATGTGAAAAGGAAAAATGAGAGGTTGGAAAAAGACGAATTGGCGTGGGTGAAAAGAGAACGCTTTGAGACGGGCACCAACAGAAAACTCTCGGTTAAGTGGTTGGGACCGTACAAAATAGTGGAAGTATTGAGAGAAGGGGGTGCATATGTGTTAGAAAATATATTTGACGGCAAACGTGTACAGTGAGCGGCCGAACAAATGAAGCAATATATAGGACAAGACAGCTGGCTGTTGGAACCAGCAGAAATAGTAATAGTTGAGGAAGAACTTGAACAACCACCACCTAGAGAGAGGAGACCAGTGAGGAGATACGTAGAAGAATGTTAATGACAGATGGTAATAGCCATCTCTAGAGAAAGAGGTATTTTGATGAAGGTCCCCTAGAAAGACTTGTAGAGGTTAAAAAACTAGCTTTAGAGGATGTAGGCCTACATAGATTGCACTAAACACTAAACCCGCAAAGGATGTCGTTAGACCCGAGGATGTGCTTGGCTTTGAGCTTTGCTCGTTGGGTGATTGACGAAGGAATATGTATGCCTCAATAAGGAGGTGAGCCTTATCCCAAGTTACAGAGGGTACGGAGTAAATCCAGTCGTGACTTCTCCCTACGCGCCTATGCCTAGGTTTACTGGGGTAAAATAATAACCATTACAGACTAGAGGGATGAGTCCTGTCGCGACTCTATGTATATGGCTTCGGCCTAGACAAATAAGAGAGGAAGTGAGAAGGTTCTCATTTCAAGGGAGTAAAGTCATTACATTAATTATAATTAATGTAATGACTTTACTCCCTTGAAATGAATACATAATTATGTATTCCCCAAACTGGTTAAATCTGCTCTTGGTGAGGGAGGTGAAGAAGTTAAGAATGCATTACTATTCAATTATTGTGTTTGTAAAGTTCATTGGAAGAATTGTATTGTCCAGCTTAAGTATATTTGTTTGTGGGTGGATAGAAGACCCTATGTGAATTTAAAAAGAAGAAGAGTCATGATTTGGTGTTGTGTATATGTTGTTGTTTTTTTATATACCTAGTTAGATATCTGATAGGATGCGTGATGAAGGACTGAGGAACAAGGAAATTTTTTTGGGGGGGGAAGAAGCCATGTAACGCGAGAAAATGGGTTAAACCTTTTGATTCATGATTGACGAAGAGTTTACGTTGAGTGGGGGGGGGGGGTAAAGTATTATATAAATGTCGAGTAATTAAATGCTCGTCATTTTCCTTCACTCCTCAGCTCTGAATCACTATATATATATATATTTTCCGACAATACTTTGTGCCGGCGATAGCTGGTGACGTCAGCAGGCAAGTCGAGCAGGGAGGCAGGTAGCCATATTAGTTGTCTCTGTCCACGTCTCCAGCTGGTAACACGTGTGGGGAGGTGTGGCTATCAACCCTGTTCAAGGGTTTTAGGGAGCGGGGTGGAGCTGACGGGGTCAGCAGATGTGAGTGGTGGAAGCTGACGGGGTGAGCAGCTGTGAGCTGTGGGAGCTGAGTGGATGACCCTGCACACACTTATGGATACAGCTAAGGCCATGTTTTCATAGCTGGAGTGGGTGTGTATAGATATTTTACACAGTGATTCAGTGTGACGGGAATGTTACACAGTGAGTCAGTGTGACGGAAAGTTATTCAGCGATTTAGGGTGAAGGAGTTATAGGGTTTTGGTTAAGCACGAGCTGAGAGTCGCGTCGTGTCGATGGTCATATTATTAAGTATATTTTTGTGTTGAAAAACCTTAGGTTAAGGAGGGAGTGATTACTGGTGAATCAGTAAGTGATAATATATTGATATTCTGTTAACGAGTTGTTTATTCAGACTCTTTAGTACTCACATATTCTCTTAATCTTATATTTTTTTTCCCCACTTATTATGGGTGGTGGCAGCGTAATAGCCAGGATTGTGGAGCCCTTCGAGTTAACGTCAAAGCTATAAAGTTATAAAGGGGGGCAATACACTTATTTTCCAATATTCCCTACCAAACCAGCTACAATTACGTGTTGTCATGGTCAACATATGTTTATGCAAAATTAAATATACGAGTTTTATATTATTCATGGTGTTATAATGAGGATTGTTGGCAAAATAGAAGCATTCGACCACAGGTGTCCTACAACATTCTACTAAATAGTACTGTAGAGGAATGCTTCAAGGCCAAATAGGCCAAATAAGCAGTACATGAAAACAGCATGGCTGTAATAAACAATACTGTTAAAAGGCTAAGGGCATCGTGTTGGGGCGGGGGAAGAAGGAGGGACTAGGCTGCGTCATCTTGAATCACGTTTTAAAGCCTCCCCGCACCACACGAGCCACTTAGCCTTTTACAGTATTGTTTATTTACAGCCATGATGTTTTCATGTACGCTTATTTGGTAAAATAACATGGTCCATTAATACCAATTGTGTGTGTTGTCTTGTGTGAATGGACATGGTGTAACTGCAATTAATACCAACCTGGCGTCGGAAAGACCGTATTGAGATATTGGCATATGGAGAGTCTTGAGTTGTCGATCTCGCTGTTGGTGGCGCAGGCTGGATTTTTTATAGTGACACCGTTGGTCTCAGTTGAAGATCCCATTTCTGTGATATTCGGAACTTCAGTTAAGCGCATGTAGCCCCTAGAGTCCACCGTCCCACACTCGCAAATCGGCAGACAGGTATACGCGGATGTGAGTTGCTTCGGCCACTAGACGATGGTTTGACAGTTGCTCCTTGTGAGACTTGAGCTCGGACGTTCTGTCCCACCAGGCTCTGAAAGAGTTGCCCCCCGGCAGGATTCGAACTCGGGAATTGAGTTCAGCACTCCAAGGACGATAAACACTTGGCCACCGACCCTCCCCATACCTCCCCAGGGTTATACAACATTTACGAAATCCTGTAGAGGAATGCTCAACAGGCGGGTGTATGGGTAAATATTACCTTCTCGTTTGCATGCATTGAAGGTAATATTTTACCCATACACTCGCTATTGAAGCATTCCTCTACAGTACTATTAGTAGAATGTTGTAGGACACCTGTGGTCGAATGCTTCTATTTTGCCAACAATTCCTCATTTAAACACCCTGAATAATATAAAACTCGTATATTTAATTTGGCATAAACATATGTGACCATAACAACACGTAAGGTAGCTGCGTTTGGTAGGGAAATTGGAAAATAAGTGTATTGCCCCCTTTATAAACTTTATAGCTTTGGACGTTAACTCGAAGGGCTACAATCCGGCTATTACGCTGCCACCACCCATAATAAGTGGGGAAAAAAACAATATAAGATTAAGCGAATATGTTGAGTACTAAAGAGTCTGAATAAAACAACTCGTAAACAGAATATCGTATATATACTTACTGATTTCACCAGTAATCACTCCCTCCTTAACCTAAGGTTTTCAACACAAAAAATACTTAATACTATGCCATCCGACACGACGCGACTCTCGCTCGTGGCCTAACCAACACCCTATAACTCCTTCACCATAAATCGCTGAATTCAACTTTCCGTTCACACTGACTCACTGTGTAATGTCCCGTCACACTGAATCACTGTGTAAAATATCTATACCACACCCACTCCAGCTATGAAAACATGCCTTCGCTGTATCCATAACGTGTTTGTTGCATGGTCATCCACTCAGCTCCCACAGCTCACAGCCTGCCTCACCCAGTCAGCTTCCACACTCACATCTGCTGACCCCGCAGCTCCACCCCGCTCCCTTAAAACCCTGAACAGGGTTGATTAGCCACACCTCCCACAAGTGTTACAGCTGGAGACTGGACAGAGACAAAATAATATGGCTACCTGCCTCCACTGCTCGACTTGCTGCTGACGTCAGCAGCTATCGCCGGCACAAAGTATTGTCGGAAAATATATATATAATATAGGCTTCAGAGCTGAGGAGTGAAGGAAATGACGAGAATTTAATACTCGACATTTATATAATACTTTACCCACCCCCCCATCAACGTAAACTCTTCGCAATTCAGAATCAAAAGGTTTAAACGATTTTCTCGCGTTACATGCTCTTCCCGCCCTAAAAAAAAATTCCTTGTTCCTCAGTCCTCATCACGATCCTATCAGATATTCAATAACTAGGTATATAAAAAAAAAAAAAAACATAGAACAACACCAAATCAGACTCTTACTTCTTTTAAATTCACATAGGGATTCTTATCCACCCACAAACAAATATACTTAACGCGGACCAATACATTCTCAATGAACTTTACAAACACCATAATTGAATATTAATGCATTCTAACTTCGTCACCTCCCCACCAAGAGCAGATTAACCAGTTTGGCGGAATACAATAATTAAGTATGTGACTTTTACTGCCCTGCAAATGACGAACCTCCTCACTTCCTCTCTCTATTTGTCTAGGCCGAAGCCCATATAGAGTCGCGACAGGACTCATGCCTCTGTCGTAATGGTTATTATTTTACCCCAGTAAACCTAGGTCATAGGCGCGTAGGGAAAAGTCACGCACTGGATTTACTCCGCGTTACCCTCGATAAACTTGGGATAAGGCTTCACCTCCTTATGGAGGCCATACATAGATCCTTCGTCAAATCACCCAACGAGCAAAGCTCAAAGCAAGGCACCATCCTCGGGTCTAACGGACATCCTTTGCGGGTTTAGTGTTTAGGCAATCTATGTAGGCCACCTACTCTAAAGCTAGTTTCTTTAACCTTCTACAAGCTCTTTCTAGGGGACCTTCCCATTCAAATACATCCTTTCTCTGAGAGGTATACCATCTGTCATTTAACATTTTCTACGTACTCCCACGGTCTCCTCTCTCTAGGTGGTGGTTGTTCAAGTTCTTCCTCAACCTATTACTATTTCTGCTGGTTCCACAACAGCCAGCCATCTGGTTCTATATATTGCTCATTTGTCGGCGCTCTCTGTACACGTTTTGCGTCAAAATATATTTTCGTAACACATATGAAACCCCTTCTCTCAATACTTCCACTATTTTGTACGGTCCAACCAACTTAAACCGAGAGTATTCTGTGGTGACCGTCCAAAGCGATGTCTTTTCACCCACGCCAATTGCGTCTGTGTTCCAACCTCTCAGTTTTCCTTTTCACATTAGCTTCTCCTTCATTTTCTACTCTTATCCAAATTTCGTTCTCTTGATGATTTGTTGTGCACTGTTGTTTCCTCCTACTGAGTCAATTGTGGAATCTTAACAATACTCAACTCTGGAGCGTAATTGGAACAAGAAGGAAAGCAGGAGAAAGAATTGGGGTACCCATTGTCGCATGCACCGCACTATTCAAACACTCTGTTGGGTTATAAGAGAAACTGAGGCCATCTATTGGGATAACCCTTAGCAAGATTGAGAGAATGTTTACATTGTTCGGTCATCCTTTCAGAATACTAGTACTGTCGATGCAAGGGTGGTGTATCACTAACTGTATTTCACAATGATCACACCAACGTTTTTAGATTGACTGTGGAGTAAACTCCTTAGATTATCTAACAAAACAATGTATTGGGTGCTCCAAATACACTAATATATTCCCTAAAATTCTTACATACTTCCTACGGTCATTACCTAGGTCGTTATTAATTATAAAAAACACAGTAAACCTTACTATAATGATCATATTATAGTCAAGACATGCCGGTATCCGGGGCTCACGTTCCCATGTCGGTTACGTCTATGCTTATCCTCTCTAGAAGTTTACTTACGGACGGTTAATTCTATGCCATTGTTGTTGGAGTCAGACATACCCTTATCGCTGTTGACATGGTAAACAGTTCCTCACATATTCTCTCACATCCGTTTTCAAGTTCGGGCCAAGAAAAAAGAGTCCTTCTGTTTATTTATTGACCTCCTGCTCCCTAAATGACCGGATCCTTATTATGAATTAATTCAAGGGGCCGCTAGGCTTCAGATCACTAGGCAAAACTAATAAGGTAGGCTTACATGTTATATAACTGCTATTTAGTTAAATTATAAAACTCCTTACTTCTATCACAAATTGACCTAAAGTACTTTTCTGGGCGTATTTAGATCTGGGTAGTTTGCCAGTCCTTCTAGATTATCTCTAGCATTTCTCTCCTGTTTGAGGTCACTCTCGTTGCATTCCTGATTTCTCCTTAGTTTTTCTAACCATCTCTCATTCTACTTGACATCGAATGATTCTTATCCTAGTCTACTAAGCTGGTATGCTACCAGTGTTTCTTTTCCTCTGCCGGTATATTGCTATTTGATACCTATAGTCTCTCATTTTTAGGATCCACCTGTTCATCTTGGTGTGACTTGGTTCGTTGTTGAAGGACCCACACTAACGGTTGGGGATTCTCTGTTCTGATGATAACTTTGGTTCCCCACAGGGAAATGATGAAACTGTCTGCAAAAGCTAAAACTATCCCTAGGAGCTTTCCCTATCGATGCGAGTTATCGCGATCAACTTGGTTTAAATTTTTTGAAAAATAGAGATACCTGGGGCTTTGCCGTGTCATTTATACATCGGCCAACTCAGTACTGCTCACTACAGAGTTTGACTAAGCATCGGTAGCCTCAAAACACAAAGAATAGGTTTACTTGATTATGGGCCATTAGTTAAGATGGGTAGAACTAGTCAGTTTATCTTTTAGTATGCTGACAATGCTTTCGAGTGCCTTTCCTCAGACCATTCGAATGGGTTATCTTTCGTAGTCAAATTGTAGGATCGGCACCGCTATTCTTAGCGAAACTTCTATCTAAGGTAAGACTAGTCTAAGAAAACCTACCATTCCCAGAAATCTTCTGGTTTCCTTGACATGTAGTGGGGGGTTTACATACTTATTCTAACGCGCTTCATATTGCTGGGTGCGGCATGGTTTACCATTTCTGTCACTACTATCCCAGAAAAACAATAATTAGTCTTGCTCAACCTGTTTACATTTGGTCAGATTTAATGTTCGATTACAAAATTTTAGTCAAGAGTGGGCTCACCAATAACCTACTCGATCTCTTGCTCGCAATACGCGCTCCCGAACTGCGGGATATTCCGAGTATCACAGGATAAACATCTGACTCATCCAGATAATGGATTCCCTTCTGAGTTAACGGCTAGCATAAGTTCTCTTTAGTCCAGTAAATGAAGGGGGTAAAAATTAGGGCACGACAAGGAAAATTCATCGAAAAGGGAAGTCAAGTATGTGAATCCTATAGTAAGGATAGTCCCCGATATGCACTGAATAAGAAAGTATGGTAGAGCTACTAAACATACTCAGCGTACGAAACACACCACACGTAATTGATACATATGAGCTCGTTCCAACTCATCTAGGGTGCATAGTCACCCTTACAAGCTACGATCTCATAAGCATTGAGGCCGACTAACCGGACTAGGTTACTAAACTCTTCCAACAATTTAAGGCCAGGGGGCTTGGTATTAATCAGTGGCTAAATTAGTTGAGATTCACGTTCGCCTATAATCACAGCACCACATCCTATCTTTGCTCACCCATTTCGGCTGTAACAGCACAATACCACCTATAGACCACATTAATCCAACACGCACATGCACTAGTGTCAGAATGGGTTATCTATTACCTGAGATACCTTCATCTTTCCACTTTACCTTACTCTTCAACATTTTAGCTTATAGTTCTTCCTTATTTTTATCGGTGATACCTAATATGGTCGATCCTATCTACACGGTATTTGGATCTAACAACTGAATATGCAGCTGGGTCACGTTGTCATTGGTCGCCCTAGTTTCGCCGGCATCTAAGATAAAAGAAAGGTCATGAATGTCTTGTGTTTAAAGTTAGGGCGAACAAGATGAGCAGTCTCTCATATGATGCCCCTCTAGTGCTTCCACAGTCTCCCGCTCTTTCTAAGCAGAATAAGCCTGATATGGCACGTTCCCTGGGCGGAGCCACCAACTATAGCACTTGTGCATAAACATCGCAACTACTAGGGTAAGCCCCCTAGTCCGGGTTACTCCATGCCTCAGTAGGGTGATGCCACCAAACACGATACTCCCAGCGGTCGATGCCGTTAGACATTGCTGACTCGGTGTGACACTCGTGTGGACTGATTACGCGGTTAAGGTACTGTACATTAGGTAACTTACCACATACAAACAATCATTGATATACCAAGAACGGTGAAAGCTGTAAAATGTCCACAATTCATATGGTCGTTTATTTAACTTAGAATGAGATGACAGTAGGGAACTGACCAGACTAGTATCTCATTCTTTAGTTAGCATTGAACTCCGGGACGCAACACCACATATATCGGGTGTCACCTAGCAAGTAGTTACCTGCACTTGTTCCATATTTTCCTAGAGCTGGATTCGGCATCCCCAAGAGAATGGTTTTCCCGAAGTCCACTCAGTACTCCTCAGTCCACTGTTAGGTGAAAGCTTATAACCATTGAGTTTCCTTTCTGGCTTATGGTCACGCTTTGCTTGGATATTCTTATATGCCACAAGCTTGATTAGAACTTCATCTATTGCAACTCCTCAGCTTTAACTGCTTTATGGTGCAACGTATGCGGGCATGTCAAACAAAATTTCCAAGGGATAAGTTAGGTTAAGCCCACATGACTCTTTATATGTTTGCCACTAATTTATAAGTCTTCTTCTAGTCCTATTATATTCACCCTATCAGGGATCTTGGGATGGATAAATACTGGTCTGGCAACTACTAACATTAACACTTCATTGTTCTAATCTGCGTCCTAGGGTATTTTTACTCTTACTTGACTAAGATTCTCAACCCATTGCCAGGTTAATGGACGAGCAAACTGAGGGAGGAGTCTACGGCTCCGGGTTCTATTTAAGTGGTACAAGTATAAGCTGCGCTCTTCTTAACAGTGAATATATTCACGCTCCCCACTACCAATGTGTCTAATAAAATCAGTGACGTGTCATATGAATGGACTAAGGGATTATGGAGGATCGATGTCTGAACTTAGTCATACGTGGGAGGCAACCTTCCTCCCCGGATACAATTTGGACGTACCTCTCCTGAAAATCCATCTACTCTCCAGCAAGCGAACACAAGCACGTTGCTACATGACTTCCTTCTACAGCTCATCAGAACGGACCTGAGCGTTGGTTAATGTACAATAGGACAAAAAACGGTGCATGAATGACTCCTTCGTTCACAATCATAAAATCTGGGTCGGCTTAATGATCGTTCACACTACACTCCTCAATTTCTGTATATTCCGCACTCCAATTTTCCTCCACCTGGCTCCCAGCCAAAGTTCTCCACTTACTTCCTGAAGCTGGACTGGACTCGAACAGTTCCTGTTTATGGGTGGAATACTCTGGCGAGCGGTGTTAATCTCGGACAGCTGGCCGGGTTGGGTTACACGCGGTATTATCTGACATTTGTGTCTTTCACACTAGGCGAGTGGACCCTCACCGTCTCCACTTTTTGTCAAAAAATGAATTTCCTCAGTGGGAATCTGGTTCATCCACTCGATTAAAAAAACTCTAATTTCTCATCACTTGTGGCCTTGGTAATCCTAAGACATCAACAGTTAGTTTTAATCGATCTGTATCCTACGGGTAACTTTTCTCCTGGATGTTTTAGACTTTGATTCCAAGTATTGCGTATATTGTCCATTTGAGTTTAGTGCGAAAATCTCGAGGAGATTTCCGAGACAATCAGAGTTACCCCTAACCTTAGAATACCTCCACACGAAATGATCGTTATTAAGGATTCTGTCGACATAATGCGTTAGTTCTTCGCACAAACCAAATAAGTTAAGGTGTCCCATATGAAAAAAATTTGAACTGACTGAGAGCATTCTGTAGACCCGTATAATGCTAACTGCACGGGTACCATACTCTTTGTCATAAGAATCCTCCTTTCTCATCTCAACAAGCACCTCTGAACAACTTTTACTTGGGAAAGGAAAACTCTCTAACCATATCCACCTACGGCTTACGCCTCAACTCGCAAATCAACGAGGAGTCAAATTCGTATATCTTAGCGCTTATCAAGACCTCACGGGTTTCCTGATAATCTTACTCCTTCATCCCTTATTCAACCATACTCAAACAGTCTTTTCGTTCTTTCCACACTTCTTGTTCTAAACTGATTCATCCACCTGAACTGCTCGCATGTTCTAGACTGGTATCGTCTTTCTTGCGGTGTTACTACTTCCCCTTTAAGCTCCTACCTTGCTCCCTTTCTGGAGGAAATCCTCCAAAGTCTCTATAGGAAAAATCAATCAAACTCCTCCATCTGAAAAAAAAATTCCTTCCGTAATTAAAAAAAAATCTATATGCTCACTATTCCTAAGTAGTGTTCACTAACAATAGGTCTAACTGTTGGGCTTTTCACGGCGGATATTCAAGCACGACACCCGCAGAAGTTGTACTTGCCGGGCGTCTACCAAGCCTCAACACTGACATTACACTAGTATTATTTCTTACGGTGGGTACCCGGGTCCTCCTAAAAGCCTGCACTGCAGCCCATTGCCTGATAGCTTGGCAGATTACATTACGAGGCCTCCTCATATATAAAGCCCTGCCCGTCCTGTTAAAGTGCACTCCATCATGCGCTAAGTCTTGTGCATATGGTTTGGCACGGTTAAAGCTTAACTTCCTATACTGAGTTAGTGTCGTTAACTTGTTGTTATTGCTTTAGCTACTTTATCGTAAAGTTTCTTGCCCAAACTCTCCTAGCGTAATGGTCGGTTATGATCCTGTGTTTATCATACAAAATCCTTATCTCAATCGCACGTTGCCTGTAATGTTTCTACTACTTTCCTAATCTTTTCCACTATTTCTCCCACCTTACTGGCTTCTTTGATATCATTACTGCCTAACCATAGGATGACTAACTCAAATTCTTTCTGCAATATTCCGTTCAATCTATCATCTGAAAAAAAAATTCTAATCTTGCCTCCTGGCGCTCTATTTCTAATTGTTACTAATTTCTACTGTTACGTTAGGATCATCTACCTCCACGGTCTGAGGGAACTAGTCATAGTCAGGTCCCCAACTAGCGTTACCCTGTACATGGATGTGATCACTGGGCACTGGCACTTGAAAAATAAAAAGGAATTAGTTAGCGCGTGCATGGGTACGAGGAACCTTCAAATGGATCCCACTGCTGCCACCATTATGTAGCGCCCCCCTTTATAGCTTTATAGCTTTGACGTTAACTCGAAGGGCTCCACAATCCTGGCTATTACGCTGCCACCACCCACAATAAGTGGGAAAAAAAAATAAGATTGAGAGAATATGTGAGTATTAATGGGTCTGAATAAACAACTCGTTAACAGAATATCAGTATATTATCACTTACTGATTCGCCAGTAATCACTCCCTCCTAAACCTAAGGTTTTTCAACACAAAAATATACTTAATAATATGACCAACGACACGACGCGACTCTCAGCTCGTGCTTAACCAAAACCCTATAACTCCTTCACCCTAAATCGCTGAGTAACTTTCCGTCACACTGACTCACTGTGTAACTTTCCCGTCACACTGAATCACTGTGTAAAGTATCTATACACACCCACTCCAGCTATGAAAACATGGCCTTAGCTGTATCCATAAGTGTGTGCAGGGTCATCCACTCAGCTCCCACAGCTCACAGCTGCTCACCCCGTCAGCTTCCACCACTCACAGCTGCTCACCCCGTCAGCTCCACCCCGCTCCCTAAAACCCTTGAACAGGGTTGATAGCCACACCTCCCCACACGTGTTACCAGCTGGAGACGTGGACAGAGACAACTAATATGGCTATCTGCCTCCCTGCTCGACTTGCCTGCTGACGTCACCAGCAATCGCCGGCACAAAGTATTGTCGGAAAATATATATATATATATATATATATATATATAGTGATTCAGAACTGAGGAGTGAAGGAAAATGACGAGCATTTAATTACTCGACATTTATATATTACTTTACCCCCCCCACTCAACGTAGACTCTTCGTCAATCATGAGTCAAAAGGTTTAACCCATTTTCTCGCGTTACATAAGTAAAGCCTGACACCCCGAGATCCGACGTCCTGAGCTGACGGGAGGTTCCCAGACGGCCACCAGATGGCAGATCGAGCTCACTGTTATAGTCTATTCTCAACCTTATGGACCTCGCAAAATAAAGAAGTAGAAAACTGTTCATGTTTCTGGTCCGCGGAGCCATGGGGACCAACACATAACTCATATAGGACCTATGGTTATATATTTATATGTTGTGTAATGAAATCAGTACTTATATGAGCAAGATAATAACGACTGAAGTTCGTTTTACCTCTCACCCCAGGGCCCAGGCTAGTTAGTAGTGTCATATAGAACTGTCGGTGTAGCTATGCGGCCTGGTACCGTAGCGGTCCATAAAGGGAGTCAGCCGCGCATGCGCCTGTAGACGCCATTTTCATTCTGATCTGTGAGAGAGAGTGAGTTGATACATGACGTTACTTTGGTAATTCTGGGCTTAGCCTGATGCTGATGGATCGGTTCCGAGGATCATGTTACAGTGGAATAGTCATACTGCTGGAAAAGTGTTGCGGAGGGGTGGTGTGAGGCGCCAGGCAGGGCACCACTATTGACGCCAGGTTGTGTTGTGGCCCAGTGTTGGCCTGGGAGTGCTGGGAGCAGTGGGAGGGAGGCCCGTCACTGTTAGCTGTGTGGCTCCTGCATGGGGCACCCACATGTGGTTAGGACCCAGGCAAGTGCATTCTCAACCCAGTTTGTGTTATAATGACGCCTTGCTACAGTGGTGGAGGTGACCAATGTGATTTGGAAGATAACGTCTACCTACTACCTACTATGTAAAGGTTCCAACGATTTCCTTTTTTGTTTTTCATAACTATTTTTTCCATTAAGTTAAGCCGTTGTGATACTGTAGTGAGTGTGATGTGTCATTCCTGAGTGAAGGAGGTTATTCTGACCTTGTAACAGGGAATTTATAAGATGTGTTGACAAGAGCTTGACAACCGCAAACAGGTGATGAGTGCCACAGGCACTACCAGGTGAAATAGTGCCACAAGCATTACCCCGGTAATAGGTGAAGGAGTGCCACAAACTGTAACCTGTGAAAGTCTGCTACAAACATTATCTGGTCGAAAGAGTCTGCCATTAACACTAACAAGTAGAGTCTGCCTCAAACATTACCGGTAAATTTTCCTTATTGGGCACCACTTTGTTTCGATGATGAAACTATTCGGTAAAATTCTAGAGAGTAATCTATTCCACAGGTGTAGGCGGCTTTCAAGGTAACTGGAACTGTCGCCGATAGGAAAAGCTCGCTCCACTATTTACTTAAAAAAGGACTGTGTCCACTTACGGGCCAGCTTTAGTGGGGTGATCTTGATTGAAGTTGCCTAGTGTCATGTTTTTTAAGCATTTATTCGAGACAATTACATTTTTATGTTTTTATTTTAACCAATTATTATCGTTTTGTGTAAACAGTATCTGGGAATTCATTACATGGAAGGTATTTACTTTAATTTCATACACTGAATGTTGATGGAAAATCATCCAAATCATCTTCAATCTTTAATGAAACGCGTTGACAGTACTGCCGCCGTGTAATGCGTTTAGAATGTATTGAACAGGAGTACCGAAGTCAAGAATGATGTCAAGGCTTACTTTTTATAGTAAAATAGTACGTATATAACATAACTGACATCCGCCTACGTGTGTTGGAGATCCAGGGATTCCGAGTTTCGGTAATAATGGACGAGGACTTCGCGGTCATTTTCAGAGACACTGGCTAATTTTTCCTGGCCAAAAATAGGGGCTTTTTCTAATGGAGATAGTTTTAATTTCCGGAAACCCATAGTAAAAAAAAAAAAAAAATTCATCACCGAATTTTATGGTCGCCATTTCCATTAAGAACACTGTATCTACATCAGAAAAAGCACTAAAACTTGGCCGGGAAAAATTTGTCAGGGTCTCAGATAACAGGGAAATGATTGAATAGAACAAAGTATACCAAATCTAACCTAACCTTATAGGTTTTCATTAAACCTAACCTAACCTTACCCTTATGGGTTTTCATTAACCTAACCCAACCTTAACCACAAAGTATACCTAACCTAACCTTTTAGGTTTTCATTAAACCTAACTTAACCTTAACCCTCTTACCTACTGAGGTTGTGGGAAGGAGCGAGTGATTTTCGGTGAAAATGGTGGAAGATAGTGGTTCACGACTCTGGGTATATTTCAGGTCGCTGAGGCCTGTCCATATCTGTCCATGTCTCATTTCTAGCCATAGACTGATTCAAATCAAAGCCTTACAGTACAACCGCCTTTGTACAGTACATACGTACAGCCTTTGATTGGTTCCCGAAACTCCTTTGATTGGCCAAGTAAGTGAAGCGTGACTATTGGCTGAAAAAAAATTATGGCCTGTCATTGGCTATGAATTCGAGCCTGCCATTGGCTATTGATCGCTCCGCCTACGTCTCCCTGATCCTCTTATGATCGAATAGATTTGTGACACTCAGTCAGTGTTGAAATAGTAGTGGAAGGAGGAAGGTGTGTGTGCACTATAGACAACTATAAACAAATTTCAACATGTATTTAAGTTTTGATGGTTACGCGGAAGTAGATTAGTACTGCACAGTATACTGAGCAAAAAAAAATACAGAAAACGTGAGTGGTAACGGCGGTAGCGACCAACCCGAAATTCTCGTCCATTATAACCAGAGTTTCTATATTTATGTTGGTAAAAATTCGGTTGTGTCTTTCACCGATTTCGAGGCTACAACTTAGGCCCGTACCAAGAGTCATGATGAAGGTCGAGCAACGACCTTCGTCGACTGAGGAAGGGTACCATAAAAAGGATATTTTTCAGAATGAAGAGAGCAGCGATGACGGTCGAAGGTCGGCACGAAGACACGGGTACTCCCGTGTCTTCGTGCTGACCTTCGTCGGTGCTATTCGTTCCGAAAAATATCCCTTTTATGGTACCCTTCCTCAGTCGACGAAGATCGTCGCTCGACCTTCATCATGACTCTTGGTACGGGCCTTAGTTTTCCTGAATAGTTTTGTAGTGTTTTGAATGAATCTAGCACTCATTTATGTCAGAAATAAATTTTATTTACAGGTGTGGGGATTGCTCGCCCCGCCCTGCTCCGCTTCTCACTGCCGTAGTATTGATAATTATTTTTTTCTTTTTCTTGATATCAGTTACTAAACTAAAGCCCACCTCTAACCTAACCTAATCTGATGTAACCAAACTTAACCGGTCCTGGCTGAAATAACGGTAGATTTTCGGTACTACATGTAGCGCTGTTATTATTGAATTGCTCAATGGGAAATGGGGTTCAAAATACTCAGAATGAAGAAATCTACACGATGATGTCGGTAAGAATCCTAGGACTTTTGAAAGCCCACTACCGAACTAGAGTGTCGTCTACAATCATCGACAGTTTTAGACAATTGTTTACCCTAGGGAGGTTAAGTGTCTTCAGCAGTATCAACACACACATTGTTTACAAATGTCTTGTATGCAGAGTAGAAAACGAGGCATCACGGGGGCAAAGTCACGTGTATGTCAAGTGGTATGAGAAGTAAAAGAAAGGGAAATCCTTACACAATTATTGACAGTGTTCTACAGTTATCGACAGTAATGACAGGGTTTATTTGAACAGCTATATGCAAAAAACGGGAGCAATTACAAGGTCAACATTTTAAAGTGATATCACAAGGTCTAATGTACCTAACTATAGATTGAAAAAATTATTTCAAAATATGCTTTACTTTATTCATAATATGCCTTTAAAGTTTACCTGGTTATGTCTGTAAGACCATCAATTCAAATTACGAATGCCCGTCATTTACCCTGACCCAAATACGGTACAGAAGCATAGACTATAGAATCGGCCGAGGAGTGACGAGTGGTACACATGTATACTCTTCAATACTTTCGGGGGTGACAGAATATCAACAACTTGTCAAGACGTACAATTATCTCCAAAAGCTTCATTGTAAATTCACTTTAACTCGTAAGTGGTCACATTAAATAACACCAATAGTACTCCTCCTGGTCACAATTTTTTTTTTTTTTTTTTTTTTTTTTTGGCTTCAAATTACCCAAAATGACCCCAGGAAAAAAAAAAGGTTAAAGGTCCAAATCACCTCGTCTAAAGGTCCTGTGGGGACCTGCCTCACTAAGCGATGGTGCCAGATGTACTCACTGCAGCGGTGTTGCAGTACTTGCGGTCGGTGTGGTAGCCACATTTATACACTTATCACATATTTTTCTATTATTTACTATATATTACAATGCAAAAATATTATATCACACTAAATCAGGTTTATCAAAAGCACACATGGTTTGTTTATATTACAACTTGGCAACATCGCAGCCACCACGACTCATGTATGTCGGAGTGATAATTAATTAATTAATGTAATAATTCATCATTTACCACATTTTTTGTACACTAATCACGTCTAGGATATCTATATCTATAAAGCATGCTTATTTGTAAACAAAATAACTTGTTTTCGTGTATAAAGCACTCCATTCGCAAAATAGTAACACTGATATTACGGAATATTTTGTCATTTTTTTAGATTAGATTTTGCTTTGATTTATCTTATTACTCCACCCATAAACAAGTTGCATAACCACGGTGACATTACCCATCCTTGCCTCATGGTACCTGGTACTGTCGTCTACCGATATTTTTATCCCTACACAAATCGGGAAAACTCGCCGACGGTAATGGTTAGGTTAGATTCTGCTTTGATTTATCTTATTACTCCATCCATAAATAAGTTGCTTAACCACGGTGACATTACCCATCCTTGCCTCATGGTACCTGGTACCCTCGTCTACCGAAATGCTCGTCCCTACATAAATCGGGAAAACTCGCCGACGGTAATGGTTAGGTTAGGTTGATGTTTGAATAATTTTTCTTCGTATTGAAGCAGCTGAGATGGATCTCCGCTGTAACCAGACAGCTCTCTCACAAACTACCCCTAGAGAGCTGTCTGCTAGTGCTTATAGTGTTGGCCGAAGCCAGCACCCCGGGAGGCGGGTTACAAACCCCCGGCTAACACCCGGTACCCAATCACTGCTGGGTGGACAAGGGCTCGGGTTTTAAGGAAACAGCCCAACTGTTTCCGCTCCGCCCGGGGATCGAACCCGGGACTAACGGTTACCGTTAGGTTAGGTAAAGGTCAGTTAGGTTAGGTATTCATAATCACAGGCAAAAGCTTATTAGTTATACATACATACTCCACTCCATACACACTTTAACCCTTCAATACATCCCACATTCCCTCCCAGTCTACTCTGTTATATGATTTGGTATTAGTCCAGATGAACACCGAACTCACTTTGGTGGACGAAACAATTTTTTTCTGGTGTGTTTTTATGTGTTTTGAATGAATCTTCTAACCATTTGTCGCAAATGTTTTTTTTCTTTTTTTTTTTTCTTTTTTTTTTTTTCTTAGTTAGGTAAAGGTTAGGTTAGGTTTAGGTTCAATTTTTTTTTTGTCATTTTTGAAGGGAAAAAAAAAAAAATTGCGACAGAAACGGTTAGCAGATTCATTCAAAACACAAAAACACACCAGAAAAAAATAGTTTCGTCCACCAAAGTGAGTTCGGTGTTCATTTGGACTAATACCAAATCATATGACAGTAGACTGGGAGGGAATGTGGGATGTATTGAAGGGTTAAAGAGTGTGTATGGAGTAGAGTATGTATGTATAACTAATAAGCTTTTACCTGTGATTATGAATACCTAACCTAACTGACCTTTACCTAACCTAACGGTAACCTAACCATTACCGTCGGCGAGTTTGCCCGATTTGTGTAGGTACGAGCATTTCGGTAGACGAGAGTACCAGGTACCATGTCACCGTGGTTAAGCAACTTGTTTATGGATGGAGTAATAAGATAAATCAAAGCAAAATCTAACCTAACCATTACCGTCGGCGAGTTTTCCCTATTTGTGTAGGGATAAAAATATCGGTAGACGACAGTACCAGGTACCATGAGGCAAGGATGGGTAATGTCACCGTGGTTATGCAACTTGTTTATGGATGGAGTAATAAGATAAATCAAAGCAAAGGTTGGTGATGTTGGTATAGACTCAAGAGTATTCATTGGCTCGTCAAGTAACACTTAGAAACCAAGATGTACCACTATTTATTATGAGGAAAGTCAACAAAAGGAACTCAATTAGTAAGGTATTTTAATACTATCATAACCATGAATATGTACAACCTACAAAGAGAAGACTACGACGGTGAAAAAAATTATTAGAGTTGTTTTGGGCGAAATTGATATTCCAGGTGCTATATTTCCGTGCTCGCTGACAACATAGAGAAGACCTGAGGTGATGGTTGATGTGCAAAGGCTTCTAAACCAGGAAAACAGTCACAGCAGAGTCTCATTAAAAAGTAAGCAAGTGGTAGGGACATATTACGTACCTACCAGTTGCTTACCTTTTGACGAGGCTCTGTTATGACTGTTTTCTTGGTTTGGAAGCCTCTGCACATCAGCCATTACCTCAGGTCTTCTCTATAGTGTTGTCAGCGAGAACAGAGCACAGTAATATAGCACCTGGAATATCAATTTCGCGCAAAATAACTCTGAATTCTTCCATCGCCGTAGTTTTCCCTTCGTAGGTCCACCCGCGGCGACCCCGCCTTATCCCCACAATGCACCGATGTAAACAAACCGTGACATAGTTATGGGTAGGGTCCATTGGAGGATAAAAGAAAAAGAGGAGACATGTTTGAGGTCTACAAAGTTTTGAATGGCATGGAATACTTGGATACACAAGACTTTTTCAAGTTATCTACCACTAACCTCAGAGGACACTAGTAACTTGTTTAACCCCTTCACTGCTGATATCAAATTAATAGGCTTACCCCCCTGTGCGGCAGATTTAATTAAAATTAAAAATAATTTACTTATCACATTTAAAGTGCCTAAATGAATAGGATGCTCATTCCATGCCAGAAAATCTATGTTTCGTCTTGGTGGAGGCTACCAGCTAAGTGAGGAGTTGCGTCAGAGTGCAGCAACAGGGCCGTGACCGTGCTGCCAGACGTACAATTAAACCACTTTCTAAACATAATACAGCTTATTTTAATACATAAATGCTTCATTCATGCATTCATTCATGCTTCTGTTTTATATCCATCAAGAATATGTTGAATATCTTGACTATTTTGCCTCGCCATTGAATTAGAGGCAGCGTCGACACGTCGTACTGTACCGCTTGACCTTATTAGTCACTCTAACTCACTCAAGCAGAAAAAGAGGTTCTATTGTATTCAGGGCCTGCCTCGCTTTTGTTGTGCCTCTCTATTTCGAAGAGCTCTTCATCAGACAGCTCCTGAGTGTGGGAGGCGAGGAGGCCAACCACATCTTCCTCATCCACCTCCTTGAAGCCAGCATCTTTCGCCAGGGAGACAATCTGTTTGTGCACAGTTGGCAAAGCTGAGCTAGAAAAATCATTGAAGCCATGCACACATCCAG
The DNA here is from genome assembly GCA_016584305.1 of Chionoecetes opilio. Taxonomy (NCBI): domain Eukaryota; kingdom Metazoa; phylum Arthropoda; class Malacostraca; order Decapoda; family Majidae; genus Chionoecetes; species Chionoecetes opilio. Next base: position 386,718 of record JACEEZ010023387.1, read on the forward strand.
GCCACAGGTTCTTCCACACTCCATTCATATTCGCGGAGGTTACTTCATCCCACGAAAGTTTAATTAATTCGAGAGCTTGCTTGATGTTAAAAGCCTTCCAAAACTCCTTCACCGACATCTTGCCATCTTCTGTCGCCGTCACGAGCTGTCTCATACATCGCCTGGTGTAATAAGCCTTAAAAGTGGCTATTACACCCTGATCCATAGGATGGAGGATTGAGGTGGTGTTTGGAGGGAGAAAAACAACCTTGACATTAGGGCAGGAATCTTCAATTGTTGTGGGATGACCTGGAGCGTTGTCAATCAGCAACAAACACTTATTATCAAGGTTGTTCGCCCTTGAATATTTTTCCACGAAAGGTGAAAAGTAGTCCAGGATGTAATCCTGAAACACCGCCTGCGTCACCCACGCCTTTTTGTTGGAGCGCCAGACAACAGGCAACCTCTGTTTAACACAGCCCTTCAGCGCGCGCGGTGTCTCTGACTGGTAGACGATCAGGGGTTTCACTTTAACATCTCCTTCTGCGTTGCCACCGAGAAGGAGTGTGAGGCAGTCTTTACTGGCTTTGTGTCCTGGAGCTACTCTTTCCTCCCTCGAAATGTAGGTTTGGGATGGCATCTTCTTCCAGAAGAGGCCAGTTTCGTTGAGGTTAAACACTTGTTTAGGAGTGTAACCGCCCTCCTCAACAATCCTGGCTAGCTTCTCTGGAAAAGCCCTGGCAGCCTCTGTGTCAGCACTTGCAGCTTCTCCCTGAATCCTGATGTTGTGAAGGTTAGCACGTTTCCTGAAGCGTGCTAGCCAACCATCACTAGCATAAAAAGTGTCACTCACTGGTGCAGGTGAACCAGCACTAGGCCCTGCGCTAGTGGACACTTCAGCCTCACCGCTCGCACCACCCGTGGCCCTGACACTCGCATCATGCTCCTCCTTGCACCTTTTCCAGAGTGCAAGTGCTTTCTCCTTGATTAAGGCCTTGAAGATAGCTGCATGAGCTTGGTTCTGGCCTTCTAACCAAGCATGCAGCAGACGCTCCATCTTTTCCATGATGGGGTCACGACTGCGAGTAGCTTGCACACTCGTACCGAGTGCTGAGCTACCCGCCAGTTTCAGTACTTTCTCACTCGACTTAGTGATAGTGCTCACAGTAGAAGATGATAATTTATAAATGCGGCACAGATCGGACACTCGCTCACCACGCTGATGCCTCTTAACAATTTTCATCTTTTTAGCTAATGTTATTGGCACTCTAGACCGCTTAGCACTTGTACCATCAGCACTCGCACTTGAAGACACTGAACGCTTAGGAGGCATAGTTAACACAGGTACACAGGTAAGCACTACCCTGTAAATAAAAAAAAGGCACAGCTGTACAATACAGTGGAAGACAGAGAAGTTGGCGGTGTCTTGCTCCTTGACAAATTTTGTTTAATTCCCTCCCGGCGCTTCCTACGGGGAATGATTGAAAAAAAAGGTATCTGGGATCTCACTCACAGCCTTGACTTCCTGCTTGCAGTTTTTCAAATCATTAGTCATTAATGGGCAGTGACCAGGACATATTGCTTATCGTCACTCCCGGCTCGATTACCCAAAACGTCACCAAAACATTTTGGGAAAGTGTTTTCGCTCAGTTTGATATAGGGCCTGAGCCACAGTTGACTGCAGACCAGATCACCCGTATTCACAGCTTATATAAGATTGGTTTTAGTTCAAAAGAAATTGTGAGGGAGACTGGGTTACTCAAGGATGCAAGACACCGCCAACTTCTCAGTCTTCCACTGTATGTACACCACGTGGTCACCATGTGATCACCACAGCACCACACCACCACACAAAACACAGTGAATTAAGAGTGTGACAGCACAGTAGGACAGAGCACAAATAAGCCACAATAAGCACATTAAGTAAACCAGCAAATCACTAAAATAGACTCACAAGGCACAATACTACATACAAGCAACAAAGACGTTGTATGTACTCTCGCGGATGTCGTGTGGTGACTGGTGACTAGACTCGAGAGGGTAGGGTAGGTAAGGGACAAGGGAGGGGTGCGCAGACCTCTTCCACTGCCCACAAATTCGTCTCCGCATCTGAATCATTGTACATCGTCCAGCGATATAAATTTTTGTAGGCCACATTGTCGTGCCAATGATCATATTTTCAGATTGATGATCGTACAACCTTAGGTAAAATCATATATCATATAGTCAGTAAATGACTTTATAATTTTTGTAAATAACTTGTAATTTACTTTAGTAAATAACTTGGTAATTTTACTCACCCCAGTTTGAATGTCGTAACATTGGATTTTCGATCTCGTATATTGAAAATAGACCCTAATTTACACATCTCGTATCATTGGATTCTCGTATAACAGGACCTCCCTGTACTCCTTATGATGAGAAAGAAGCGTTTAGGATACTTTAAACCACCGATCGTGTATTGGTTTAAACTGCACACAGTATACCATGGATTCTAAGAAACATTCTCTCTATGAGCTTCCTTCGCAAATCACTGCTTTCGGAGATATAAAATGTTTTTAATAGGAAGGAGAGGGTATAGTAGATATGAAAATTAACTAACCTAACCCTACCTATAGACTCTCTAACCCAATCTAACCTAACCCCACGTTTTAACCTCCTAACTACAGCCAAATCCTCATTAAAAAGTGTCCATGGCAAGGGTAGAGCAGAGGCGATGCAGGTCACAAGAGGAAAAGTGAGGCGCACGTAAACACTTGTCTCTCTCCTCTCTATAAACAACATATCATATCTCCAAAAGTAATGTTTTGTGGCGGAAGCTCATTGAGAGAATGTTTCTTAGAAACCAATAAGGTAAACAGAAACCATACTCCCAATTGTGTAGGGAATTCTGGTCCTAGTGTAAAATAATACCAAATTAAGTAACTGCCTAGAAATTGTAAAAGAAAACTTAACATAGACCTAGAAAAGGAAGAAAGGTTAAAAGATGCAATAAAAGGTGTGAAAAACAAGCTATATTCTTTATACAAAGCTGCAAAAATATTCAAAGTGAGCAAAAGAATACTTTTAAGGCACTTCAAACACAATGAGGATGATGACACAAGTGATGTGAGTGACGTGTGCGTGTTGGTCATCCGTTCCGCCTCCCCAGAGAATGTGAAGAACACCTCACAGAATGTTTGATAGTGTCCATGGGCATGGTATGACATCAAGCTACCACGTTTTACAGCTCACACACCTTGTATATCTGCACAAACATGTCTATCGCACTAGGGTTGCCAATGCTGCAGCCAGTCTTGGCCAGACCTAGCGAGGGCTTGCAGATTGGTTTGTTATGACGTCAGGGGTTGCATACACATTGTTACTGAACCTTAAAGTAATCGTCCAGACCATTTCATTCCTCATTTTATGTAGTTTAGTGAGTATAGCCATTATGTAGTTTTAAGTGAGTATAGCCATTATCGAGTGTATCAACAATATGTTGTCACTTTTTGCATCCAGTCAGCCGTTTTTTAATATAATAATCCACAATCAAAATCTGTAAATTCCCTGAGCTTCAAAAATGCTGCTGGCAACTGGCAGACGATGCGCCACGGCTCGGTGACGTAACAGGAGGAAGGCCTCCTCTCTCCGCGCTGATCAGAAGCACGTAAACACAAGAGATAAATATAGTACAGGGAGGTCCCGTTATACGAGCATTCGGTATACGAGAATCCGATGATACGAGATGTGTAAATTAGGGTCTATTTTCAATATACGAGATCGAAAATCCAATGATACGACATTCAAACTGGGGTGAGTAAAATTATCAAGTTCAAAATGCGCGTCCTACCACTCCCGGGCTGGACAAAGGGGGACTTGGTTGACCCCAGTGAGGTCACCCCTAGCAAGTTGTGACCTGAAGGGTAATTAAGCATATGGTGCGGCGGGACATTTAGGTGTAATTAGCAGGTGTGCGGCCCCAACCTTGGGACAGCAGTTAGGTCACCCCTAGCAAGGCGTGACCTGAAGGATAATTAAGCATATGGCGCGGCCTGACCTGTAGGGGTAATTAGCAGGTGTGCGGCCCAAATCTTGGAACCACTACACTACCTTCTCTTGTATAACGTGGCGTCCCATACGTTGCAACGTCTTTTTTGCTTGTTATGCATGTTTTATGTTTAGTTAATGTGCAGTTATGTTATTTTGTGTGCTATTTTCTCTTTCAGAATGCTTTTTCTACAGAATAGGTAGTACAGTGTGGGTAATATAGACGCTGTGTGTTTGTTGTGTTTGCTATAGTTTATTTTAGCTTGAAAAACATGTCTTTTTTTTTCTTCTTTTTTTTAATTGATGGGGTCCTGGAACCAAACCTATATTTTACCATTAGTTATGTGTTTCGTTATACGAGATTTCACTTTACGAGTATGCCAGGTGGAACCTAACTGCATGTATCTTCGGGACCTCCCTGTACTTGAAGATTTTTGGGTGTTTCTGATAGATTTTTTTTGCGATATGCCACATGCATGCATCCTTTATGGGTGCAGCAAGACAGCTGTGCCTTTCGAGAAAAGTTTGCACACGTTTCCGACTGATACGACAATGTTAAATGTGTTGAAAAGATTAGTGCGGCGGACTAGGGCAGATTGGAACGGGAAGTTGAAATTTGCAAGGATTTGTAGTGATACACTCACCACACACACACCACACACACACACACACACACACACCCGCTTGATTGGAAAAGACCAAATATTGTGCCAATTCACAAAGGAGGTGACAAAGAAGAACCACTAAATTACAGGCCAGTATCATTAACAAGTGTAGTGGCAAAAATGTGTGAAACAATTGTGAAGGACAGATGGTTGAAATATTTGGAAGAGACAAACACACTTGCAGGTGGCCAGTTTGGATTTAGAGGAGGAATGTCATGTACAACAAATCTATTGAGCTTTTACTCGAGAGTGATCGATGTGACACAGGAAAGAGAAGGGTGGGTCGATTGCATTTACTTGGACCTAAAGAAGGCATTTGACAAGGTACCTCATAAGAGACTGCTCTGGAAGCTAGAACATGTAGGAGGATTGAAGGGTGGCTTGCTGAAGTGGATGGAAGACTTTTTGAGCAACAGAGATGAGAACAGTAATAAAAGATCAAAAGTCAGAATGGTGCAGTGTGATAAGTGGAGTTCCTCAAGGATCAGTATTGGCCCCAATGATGTTCTTAGTCTATGTAAATGATATGGCAGAAGGAGTAAACAGTTATATGAGTTTATTCGCTGATGATGCTAAATTACTAAGAAAAGTAGAAAGTAAAGAGGACTGTGAGGATTTACAAAAGGATCTAGATAAGATTTTCAGATGGAGTCAAATATGGGAAATGGAGTTTAATGCCAAAAAGTGTAAAGTGATGGAAATGGGCAGTAGCAAAAAGAGACAGAAAGGAAAGTATTCGATGGGAAACGAATGGATAATCAAAACAAAGGTCGAAAAAGATCTGGGAGTATGGATTAAGGACAATTTGTCACCAGAGAAGCATATAAACAAGATCACAGGAGATACATACCAGTTGCTGAGGAATATAAGAATGGCATTCAAATATCTGGATGAAGAGATGATCAAGAAATTGATAACATCTCTGATTCGACCAAGGTTGGAATATGCGGCAGTGATTTGGTCACCACATAAAAAGAAGGATATAAGGAAGATTGAGAGAATACAAAGAGCAGCCACAAAAATGGCTCCAAGCCTGAGAGATTTACCATATGAAAAAAGACTTTCAAGACTAAAACTCCCAACACTTGAGAAAAGAAGAGAAAGGGGAGATTTTATAGCAGTGTACAGAGCATCAATGGGTCTGGAAAAAATTGATAGAAATGATCTGTTTGTGTGGGACGACAGAAGTACAAGAGGTCATGAGAAGAAATTGAAAAGGACAACATGCAAGAGGGATATAAAAAAATACAGCTTCCCGTATAGAAGCCTAGAAGCCTGGAACAACCTTGATGCAAAAGTGATTAATGCAAGAAGTATTCAGGACTTCAAAGGCAAACTGGATAATAGTAGATTTGGAGATGGGACAGTACGAGCATAGCTCTTTTCCTGTATGTTACAACTAGGTAAATACACACACACACACACACAATGTGTCCATAATGCTGGACACATAATGCACACACATAATTTCCAGCATAATGCTGGAAAATGTGGTACACGATCTAATGGACAAATTAGATAAGATGGAAAAAAGAGTGTTCGTTCGTCCTGGAGAAAGATAACACTATTTTGAAAAATAGAGTGGATGAGGTTAACGGTAAACAAGACGATGAAAAGGTTGAGAAAATGCATGCAGAAATGTTTTCCGTCCATAAGAAATGGAAAATGACACAAGAGGAAATGAAAGACGAAAGAAAGACATGGAAGATGGAAAAAGAAAAAGACCAAGAAAGTTTACGGCAGATAATAGAAGATCAAGAAAATGAAAAGAAAAATCTGACCAAAGAAGTAGTCAAAGTAATCAAACAAAAGGAACATTTAGTAAGAGATACGGTAGACAAAAAGAAATGTGTCATAATTTTTGGTTTGAAGGAAAAAGTGCTGCCCAAGAAAAACTTGAGAGAAGAGGAAGAAAAGAAATATTTAAAGTAGTAGAAGAAAATACGGAAGTAGAAGAAGAAATAGAAGAAATACATAGGTTAGGAAAATATGAAGAGGGAGGGGCCCGCCCCTTAAAAGTTAAGTTTAGGTCACAAAATACAGCACTAGATATATTGTCTAAGGCATGGAAACTGGCAAAGACAGAAGAATATAAGAAAATATGGATAAGAAAAGATATGAATGAGGAAGAAAGAGCCAGATTGAATGTACTGTTTAAAGAAGCCAAAGAAAAAAACGAATTGAGGACGGAAGAGGAAAAACTGAAATTCTATTGGAGAGTTTTAGACCAAAAACTGAAGAAGTGGTACCTAGAAGAGAAAGAGTAAGAGAAGACAGTCAAAGGAAAATGAAATAGGATGGCAGGTATCGTACACAAATATAAATGGGCTAGAGTCAACATTAACAGAAGTAAACGATTACCTGAGAGCCAAGAAACCAGACATATTAGGTCTAGTAGAAACGAAGCTGAGTGATTCTGAGGATGTGCCAGTTGGGGAGGGTCAATATAATGTATGGAGGCGAAACAGAAACCAGAAAAAGGGAGGTGGTGTAATGGTGTTAACAAGGAAGGATGTGGTAGTAGGGAATGTGGAGAAAGGAGAAGGTATGGCAGAGGTGTTGAAGGTAGAGTTGGTGATGAAAAAAGGAAGAATAAGAGACTTAGTAATCGTATACGTTCCACCTAAGACAAATTCCTGGGGGAGAGAGGAGTGCGGAGACAAGCAAATGTTTAAAGAATACGATGGAAAATAGTGAGAACATAATTTTGATGGGAGATTTTAACTGCAAAGAAGTTTGCTGGGAAGAATGGTATACTGAAGGAGGAGAAAACTCATGGGGTGGTATATTGTTGGATTTGGTAATGAATAACATCATGACTCAGTGGATTAAAGAGAACACAAGATTCAGAGGTAGCGAAGAACCATCAAGACTAGACCTACTATTGACGAAAGAGCTGGAAGTAATTAGTAAAGTAAATTATCAGTGCCCACTTGGAAAGAGCGACCATGTACTTATTGAATTTGAAATAAATGATAGCAAAAAAGAGGGGAGAAGAGAACACAAGAAAGGAAGATACAATTATGGAAAAGCAGACTTTGACGGATTAAGAACATTCTTCGGAGAGACAGACTGGAGCAATTTCCATGCAGCAACGAGTACCCAGAAAAAATGGGATGAGTTCATCCGAATTTACACCGAAGGAATAAATAGTTATGTTCCAAGGATAGTTATCAGAGAAAAGAAAAAATATGAATGGTTTAACAAAATGTAAATTAGCAAGACTAGAAAGAGAAAAAACATGGAATAGTTGGAGGAAAAAAGGTGGTATCAACCTTTGGGAGAAGTACAAAACAACTAGAAATGAATATGTAAGAATCCGAAGAGAAGAAGAAAGTAACTATGAGAGGAATATAATAGAAAAATGTAAGAATGAACCGAAACTTTTCTATAGATATATTAATGGAAAAATGAAAAACAAGGAAGGAATAGATAAGCTGAAGGTAGAAGGCATAGTGTATGAAGATGCATTACAACAGGCCGAGGTGATGAATAAGTGCTTACAGACTGTATTTACAAGAGAAAGTGAATTTAAAACGAAAAATATAATAGCAAAAGAAAATATAATGGAAGACATAAAAGTAGACGTAATAGAAGTAAAAAGGCTAATGGAAAGTCAAGATGTGAGAAAAGCCCCGGGTCCAGATGGAGTGTCGAACTGGATAATGAAAGAGTGCAGTAACCAACTAGCAGGAAAATTACATAGTGTAATTGAGAGTTCACTCAAGGAGAGCAGAGTCCCGCTTGATTGGAAAAGAGCAAATATTGTGCCAATTCACAAAGGAGGAGACAAAGAAGAACCACTAAATTACAGGCCAGTATCATTAACAAGTGTAGTGGCAAAAATGTGTGAAAAATTGTGAAGGACAGATGGTTGAAATATTTGGAAGAGACAAACACACTTGCAGGTGGCCAGTTTGGATTTAGAGGAGGAATGTCATGTACAACAAATTTATTAAAGTAATCGTCCAGACCATTTCATCATTCCTGATTTAATGCAATCAAATCATAGCCATTAACGAGTATATCAACAATACGTCGTCACTTTTTGTATCCAGTCAGCCGTTTTTAAATAATCCGCAATCAAAATCTGCAAATTCCCCGATATTTCAAAACGCTCTCAAGGTTTGCAGACGCTCATGCTCAGGCTCGGTGACGTAGCATCAGGGAGGCTCATCTTCCCGCGCTTGATCAGAGGCACGTAAACACAGAGATAAATATAGTACTTGAAGATATTTGGGTGTTTCTGATAGATTTTTTTTGCTATATGCCACATGCATGCATCCTTTATGGGTGCAGCAAGACAGCTGTGCCTTTCGAGAAAAGTTTGCACACGGAAAGGAGTGGCGTGTGTAGGGTGATACACGCCTGTAGTGTGTTGGGGCGAGCAGTTGTGTTGAGAAACGGTGTGTAGTGAGGGTACACATCGGGTGAAAGACTGGGTGAGAGTGTGCAGCTCGACTAGTCGCCTACCCAGTGTGTGGGGTTGGGACGACGAGTGTGAGGTGAGCCTGTGTACACGGGTGTGCTGGACAAGGGCGGCGCCCCCCCCGTAAGACAGTGACTCAGTCCAACACCATACCAGACCAGGTGGCCCTGTTAGACAGGGACGCCAGGACTGGCAGCAGCGGTGGACCACCACGACTGTGAGGCTTTGCCTCTTAACAAGACCAAGTAAACCAAGTAAACCAGTTGTGGAGTGGGCATGCCCTGTGGTGGTGTGGCTGTCACACTTTCTGCCTTCCCGCCCGCATATTTTCCAACTATTCTGTAGTTAATGCTAGTATGTGGTTTCCGAGTAATGACGTTTGACTGTAGCTCCAAAACTAACCATAGGATTTTCTCGAAAGTACCTTCATTGTGATTCCCACACACACATGGTTTAACCTTATTTACCAATCCATGTTTTGGAGAAGTGCCAGGTCCTCCTGCTGAACCTCAGGCTCTGCTAACACCTGTTAATCCACCTCGTACTCGGGCTCAGACATATAGGATCCCATGACAATCTGAGGTTCGTTTTCCTCATAGTATACGCGACCAGCGTCATTTCTTTCGGTGTCAGATTGAGCATCGTACTCTAAATCTGTCATAGCGACAGATTCACTGTCTGACACCGAAGTACAATCGCTCATCATAACATTTGCCGACAGGTGTCAGACAGAGTGTCTGCGGGCGTCCCTGTTCTGACGTCATCAATAACAGTTGTAGCCCTGTTGGAGGGAAGTTTTTTTTTCGCGCGCTTTTTACAAAAGTCGTGTTTTTACAGAAATAAGGCCTGGAAATAAATGATTTTTGGTGGATTAGGTGTTTTGAATGTACATTCAACATAATTCGGCAAAAAAAAAATGGGTCTGGACGATTACTTTAAGCTTTTACTCGAGTGATCGATGGGACACAGGAAAGAGAGGGGTGGGTCGATTGCATTTACTTGGACCTAAAGAAGGCATTTGACAAGGTACCTCATAAGAGACTGCTCTGGAAGCTAGAACTTGTAGGAGGATTGAAGGGTGGTTTGCTGAAGTGGATGGAAGACTTTTTGAGCAACAGAGAGATGAGAACAGTAATAAAAGATCAAAAGTCAGAATGGTGCAGTGTGATTAGTGGAGTTCCTCAAGGATCAGTATTGGCCCCAATGATGTTCTTGATCTATGTAAATGATATGACAGAAGGAGTAAACAGTTATATGAGTTTATTCGCTGATGATGCTAAATTACTAAGAAAAGTAGAAAGTAAAGAGGACTGAGGATTTACAAAAGGATCTAGAATTTTTTTTCAGATGGAGTCAAATATGAGAAATGGAGTTTAATGCCAAAAAGTGTAAAGTGATGGAAATGGGCAGTAGCAAAAAGAGACAAAGAGGAAAGTATTCGATGGGAAATGAATGGATAATCAAAACAAAGGTCAAGAAAGATCTGGGAGTATGGATTAAGGACAATTTGTCACCAGAGAAGCATATAAACAAGATCACAGGAGATACATACCAGTTGCTGAGGAATATAAGAATGGCATTCAAATATCTGGATGAAGAGATGATCAAGAAATTGATAACATCTCTGATTCGACCAAGGTTGGAATATGCGGCAGTGATTTGGTCACCACATAAAAAGAAGGATATAAGGAAGATTGAGAGAATACAAAGAGCAGCCACAAAAATGGCTCCAAGCCTGAGAGATTTACCATATGAAGAAAGACTTTCAAGACAAACTCCCAACACTTGAGAAAAGAAGAGAAAGGGGAGATTTTATAGCAGTGTATAGAGCATCAATGGGTCTGGAAAAAATTGATAGAGAAGATCTGTTTGTGTGGGACAACAGAAGTACAAGAGGTCATGAGAAGAAATTGAAAAGAACAACATGCAAGAGGGATCTAAAAAAATACAGCTTCCCGTATAGAAGCCTAGAAGCCTGGAACAACCTTGATGCAAAAGTGATTAATGCAAGAAGTATTCAGGACTTCAAAGGCAAACTGGATAATAGTAGATTTGGAGACGGGACAGTACGAGCATAGCTCTTTTCCTTTATGTTACAACTAGGTAAATACACACACTCTGTGGTACTCCGTGGTGTAGGGGAAGCACGCTCGGTTCACAACCGAGAAGTCCCGGGTTCGATCCCCGGGCGGAGCGGAAACAGATGGGTTGTTTCCTTAAAGTAATCGTCCAGACCATTTCATCATTCCTGATTTAATGCAATCAAATCATAGCCATTAACGAGTATATCAACAACACGTCGTCACTTTTTGTATCCAGTCAGATGTTTTTAAATAATCCGCAATCAAAATCTGCAAATTCCCCGAGTTTTCAAAACGCTCTCAAGGTTTGCAGACGCTCATGCTCAGGCTCGGTGACGTACCATCAGGGAGGCTCATCTTCCCGCGCTGATCAGAGAGGCACGTAAACACAGAGATAAATATAGTACTTGAAGATATTTGGGTGTTTCTGATTGATTTTTTTTGCTATATGCCACATGCATGCATCCTTTATTGGTGCAGCAAGACAGCTGTGCCTTTCGAGAAAAGTTTGCACACGGAAAGGAGTGGCGTGTGTAGGGTGATACACGCCTATAGTGTGTTGGGGCGAGCAGTTGTGTTGAGAAACGGCGCCCCCCCGTAAGACAGTGACTCAGTCCAACACTATACCAGACCAGGTGGCCCTGTTAGACAGGGACGCCAGGACTGGCAGCAGCGGTGGACCACCACGACTGTGAGGCTTTGCCTCTTAACAAGACCAAGTAAACCAGTTGTGGAGTGGGCGTACCCTGTGGTGAGAGACCCTGTGTTGGTGTGGCTGTCACACTTTCTGCCTTCCCGCCCGCATATTTTCCAACTATGTTGTAGTTAATGCTAGTATGTGGTTTCCGAGTAATGACGTTTGACTGTAGCTCTAAAACTAACCATAGGATTTTCTCGAAAGTACCTTCATTGTGATTCCCACACACACATGGTTTAACCTTATTTACCAATCCATGTTTTGGAGAAGTGCCAGGTCCTCCTGCTGAACCTCAGGCTCTGCTAACACCTGTTCATCCACCTCGTACTCGGGCTCAAACATAGGATTCCATGACAATGTGATGTTCGTTTTCCTCATAGTATACGCGACCAGTGTCATTTCTTTCGGTGTCAGATTGAGCATCGTTCTCTAGATGTCACAGCGACAGATTCACTGTCTGACACCGAAGTACAATCGCTCATCATAACATTTGCCGACAGGTGTCAGACAGAGTGTCTGCTGGCGTCCCTGTTCTGACGTCATCAATAACAGTCGTAGCCCTGTTGGAGGGAAGATTTTTTTTTTCGCACGCTTTTTACAAAAGTCGTGTTTTTACGGAAATAAGGCCTGGAAATCAATTATTTTTGGTGGATTAGGTGTTTTGAATGTACATTCAACATAATTCGGCAAAAAAAAATTGGGTCTGGACGATTACTTTAAAACCCGAGCCCCTGTCCACCCAGCAGTGAATGGGTACTGGGTGTTAGCCGGGGTTTGTGACCTGCTCTCCGGGGTGCTGGCTTCGGCCAACACAAAGCACTAAGAATGAATGATAAAAATGTTGATATGGAGACGGGGCCACACGAGCGTTGCTCTAGCCCTGTAAAATACAACTAGATGAATACATACACACACACACACACTCACCACACACACACACACACTCACTCACTCACTCACTCACTCACTCACTCACTCACTCACTCACTCACTCACTCACTCACTCACTCACTCACCGGATGCTGTTGTGTTGCTGTGTGTCACCACCATCACTATCACCACCAAGACTCCCACTCCCACGGCGTGAGGGCTCCAACCGGGGGGGGCAGGCGTGGCGTTGACTGGGTGTGGGTGGGGTGTGGTAGCAGACGGGATGTATGGGGTGGACTGGGGTGTGGTAGGAAATGTGGTGGACTGGCGTGTGGTAGTAAATGGGATGGACTAGCGTGTAACATACAGTCAAACCTCGATATAACGGACCTCGATGTAACGGACTTCGGATGTAACAGACTCCATTTGCGTAACTTTTTTTTGTTATGTTTTGTTCATATCAGACCGCTTATCGCCGCTCGAATTGTCAACTCAACATAATTGTATTAAATTCTCATTTTGCTTTGGAATGCTTGGGTTTTAAGAAGTTTTGATGTATCACATATTAGATATATAAGGAAGGAGCCTGTGTTATTAGTGATTTAGTGGTAGAAGGTGTGTATTGTTTAAAATAGTGACTTAGTGTTATGGCGTGGCCGCTGCTACGTCTCCCTGTCACCTCAACACCCTAAATCACCCTTATCTAAGGTGACACACAGTGCTACACTGACCTAAATAGTGACACGTGTATAGAACTGCACTTCACAACCATATAATATATATAATAATGAGCATTAGTCATGATAATAAGCAATACCTTTGGAAGCCACGGCTGAATCTGGCTCGTAGTTTGTTTACCTTTCACTAGAGCTTGAGCTTGACTAGCCAGACGGTGAGAGAAAGCATCAACATTTTAGGGATAACCCATCACTTTACGGGAGACTTTTTCTTCCTTTTTATCTATTTTGGGGTGATTATAATGTCTCATGATGCTGCTGCTGTTGTCGCGGCCGCGCTGCCAGGCGTGGATGAGTGCCTTGAAAGTATTTTCATATCTTTACTCATATGTATGAATAATAGCAATTCAAATGTGATTATATGTCTACATTCAACTAGAATAATAAAATTTCATAGCATACCAAGCAGTAATGAACGAGCCTGGATACTTACTACCTCTCCTAATACCAGTCCCGAACAGTCATGGGCGAGTGTGCCAAATCCCTGATGTAGCGCTAGTCACTGTTTACCTCCCAACATAGCTACATGGTCTGGTTGTGTTTGAGATTATTTCTCATTTATTTCACGTGTAGGAGCGGACCAAATTCAGCATGTAGTGCCAGTCACTGTTTACCTCCCAACATAGCTACACAGTCTGGTTGTGTGTGATTATTTCTCATTTATTTCAACAACAAAAAATTCATATATTTTTCCCCCCTTGGGAAAATACCCTCGCTATAACGGACAATCGGCTTTAACGGACCGCTCCTCCCCCCCCTTTAGTCCGTTATATCGAGGTTTGACTGTACTTATATAAGGGGTTGTTGTGTGTAAGGGGTTGTTGTGTGCAAGTGGTTGTTGTGTGTAAGGGGTTGTTGTGTGTAAGGGGTTGTTGTGTGCAAGTGGTTGTTGTGTGCAAGTGGTTGTTGTGTGTAAGGGTTGTTGTGTGTAAGGGGTTGTTGTGTGCAAGTGGTTGTTGTGTGTAAGGGGTTGTTGTGTGCAAGTGGTTGTTGTGTGTAAGGGGGTTGTTGTGTGTAAGGGGTTGTTGTGTGTAAGGGGTTGTTGTGTGCAAGTGGTTGTTGTGTGTAAGGGGTTGTTGTGTGCAAGTGGTTGTTGTGTGTAAGGGGGTTGTGTGTAAGGGGTTGTTGCCGCTAACATCTGTTCGTCCGCCTCGTGTTCTGGTTCAAACATATAGGGTTGGGCTCCCATCACAATCTGAGGTTCGTTTTCCTCACACACTACCCTCCCGAGTTTCGCGCTTGCTTTCTTCCGGAGGCATAGCGCGAAACTCGCGGATCGCGAAACTCGGGTATTAAAAACACTGTAAAAATGCTTATTTAGTCGTTTTTTTTTTTGTGTGTGTGTGCCTACATCGCCATTAGGCAGTGACCTCCAGGGGTGGGATGGTAGGCCCTGAAGGTTAACTTGAGGGCTGTGTACCTACCGTATTTTACAGCTTATAAGACTCACTTTTTCCCCCAAAAAATATCCTGAAAATGCCCCAAGCCCCTTTCCACCCAGCAGTGAATGGGTACTGGGTGTTAGCCTAGGGTTTGTGACCTGCCTCCCGGGGTGGTGGCTTCGGCCAACACTACGTAGAGAAGAGGAGGGAGGAGAGGAGATTGAGCTTGAGTTGGGAGTCACCCAGCGGATGCTGTTTTGGTCTGAGTGAGTGAGCCTGACACATATCTTGTCAGCTGATGGTTGTGTGACAGTGTTATATGGTAATAACACTGTCACAAAGCCTTCCTCTCTTCTCTCCTGTCTCCTCCAGTACCTCCAGAAACCACAGTACCACACACGTCATGGTTAATCACTTATAAAGGAGTATTTTGTGGTAAATAGTAAGGAACGGCGGGGGTGTAAGGTAAGGTGCTACTTATTTTGAGGTGTTACCTATCTTATGCGACACCGGCTGCTCCTGTAGAGAAAAACACAAACAAATGGAAAAAAACAAAGCAAAACTACAAGCTATACTAAGCCTATTATAATACTATACTAAGCAGGAAGGAAGGAAGACGTGTCCCGTACGTCTCTTATAGGAGGCGGTAGCAGAGTGGTTAGCGTCAAGATATATGCCAAGCTCGAGCACGAGCTTGACAGACGAACTACAAAGTGATACTAAGCAGAAAAGGTCACAAGAAAAAGAAGTCTCCGAGTGGCGTTCTCGGTGATCCGAGTTCGATCCTTGATGAGGGCTGTAAAATCCACTTAAAATCTTTCTCTCCACTGTTGAGTGGCCTAAGAACACCCACACGCTGCCCATTAACTCTACCTTCTATTGCGAGTGCATCGGAGGACACGGGGCGACATGAGCCTCTAATCCAAGGCGTCACTATAGAAATTCTGTCTGCGCCACCACGGGCAAGGGCCAACTATCACAGCCCTCAAGTTAACCTCCAGGGCCTACCATCCCACTTCTGGAGGTCACTGCCTAACGGCGCTGTAGGCACACACACACACACACACCACACACACAACACACACACACACACACACAAAAAAAAAAAAACGCGAAGCTCTGGGATATAATGCGCGAAAGTCGGGATGGTAAGAATTTAGGACTCAGAGCGAAACTCTAGGATCGCGAAACTCGCATAGCGTGAAACTCGGGAGGGTAGTGTAGTATACGCGAGCAGCGTCATTTATTTCGGTCTCAGATTGAGCATCGTACTCTAGATCTGTAACACCGACAGATTCACTCGTCTGACACCGAAGTACAATCGCTCATCATCACATTTGCCGACAGGTGTCACGCAGGGAGAAGACTGTTGTTTACATTCTCTGCTCCTCCTGTGACGTCATTAATAACATTCGTAGCCCTGTTGGAGGGAAGAAGAAAAAAATGTGCGCGCTTTTTACAAAAGTCGTGTTTTTACGGAAATAAGGCCTGGAAATCAATCATTTTTGGTGGATTGGGTGTTTTGAATGTTCATTCAACATAATTAGGCAAAAAAAAAATGGGTCTGGACGATTATTTTAAACGTATCGTCCAGACCATTCCATCATTCCTGATTTAATGCAGTCAAAATATAGCCACCATTATCGAGTATATCAACAATATGTTGTCACTTTTTGCATCCAGTCACCCATTTTAAAATAAGCCGCAATAAAAATCTAAATTCTCCGAGCTTCCAAAACGCTCCTCACGACTTGCAGACGATGCACCACGTATACAGGGAGGTCCCGAAGATACGAGCAGTTAGGTTCCACCTGGCATACTCGTAAAGCGAAATCTCGTATAACGAAATACATAACTAATGGTAAAATATAGGTTTGGTTCCAGGACCCCATAAATAAAAATAATAATAAAAAAAAAAAAACTGTGTTTTTCAAGCTAAAATAAACTATAGCAAACACAACAAACACACAGCATCTATATTACCCACACTGTACTACCTATTCTGTAGAAAAAGCATTCTGAAAGAGAAAATAGCACACAAAATAACATAACTGCACATTAATTAAACATAAAACATGCATAACACTCACAAGTGGTAATGTTGTGTGGGGAGACAGGAAGTTGGCAAGTAGCCAGCTGAGAGTCCCTGTTTTCTCTCTCCGAGGCTTGAGAGAAAACAGGGGTGACTGCATTTGCAGGGATGACTGGGTTAGAGTTCTTCCTCCTCCCCTTGAGCACTTTAGCTCCCTTCACACATTCCATAATCGAGCCACGATAGCGCCACCAATTTGATTATTGACGCTATCGTGAAATTTGTCCACGATAAACGCAGACCACGATAGCCTCACAACAATGTCACGCTGCCTGTACGTATGTGTCATGATGGTCGTAAGATGGTCACGATGGAGTCATGACAGCTGTAAGACAATGTCACGAATGGAAAATCAACGGTCATTTTGTCGTCACGATAGAGTTACGATAACCACGACAGTGCCATGAACGTATCACGATAGCGTCAAGAGCCATGCCTCATGCAACATGCCTCACACGTGGGTGTGTGTTGCCATGGTGATGGAGAAGGAAGGGGCCGGGGCTAGAGATGAAGGTGTGAGAAACAGGGTTGTGTTGGTAATGGGGAAACGGGGGAGGGGGGTTGTAATAAAGAAGGGGGTGAAGGTGTTGTGGGGAAACGGAGGGGGGGATGGAGAAGGCGTTGTTGGGGGTGTGAGTGGTTAAAACGGGGTGGATCCACCACCCACCCCCTACTCCCTACCCCCTTCCCCCATCACCACGTGGTCATGGGAGTAGGGGGTGGGTGGCATCACCACGTGGTCATGGGAGTAGAGGGTGGGTGGAGGTGAATGAGAAAGGGGGGAGAAGGCGGAAAGGGGGGGAGGTAGAATTGAAGTCGCACGTAACGGTTTCTTATCGTCACGATAGACATAAGATGATCCCGGTAGTGTCACGAAGCTGCTACATAGATAACAACAGCGTCACGATAGACTTACGATAGCGCTGCGTTGGGTACAAAAATTGGGGAGCTTCCCGATCTTTTAGTGCACGCACTAACTTTTCGTGGCCTCGGCCGAGCGCGTCACGATCGGTCACGATGGACCCATAACCAGGACCATGACGGCGCTGCGCATTGCATTGTTGGCGCGTTCGTAATTCCATTATGGAATGTGTGAAGGGGGCTTTGGGGAAGAGGAAAGATCCTCGGTGCTGCCGCGTGATACAATAGACTCGAGAGGGTAGGGTAGGTAAGGGACAAGGGAGGGGTGCGCAGATCTCTTCCACTGCCCACAAACTCGTCTCTGTGCATCTGAATCATTGTACAGTAAAAGCCTTATAACTCGGCACGATAGGGGCTCTGGCCCTTGCCGAGTTATTCAATGTGCCGAGTTATGCAATGTCCTCCTCTGATATGGGTAAAAAAAAAAAAAAAATACAGTACTGTAAAAGCATAAAAACTACACTTACCAATGAACGGGTAGCAGCAGGCATGTAATCCAAGGAGAGGGGAGCCTTGTTGTAACATGTAGAAGATGTTAGGGGGACTCAGTCGCATTTTAACACTGGTATCACTTTAATCACTTTATAATCACAACTCTGTACTGTATTGTATACAGTACTGTACAACTTAATTTTACATCACTTGAGCACTTAGTTACTGCAACACTATGCCCTGTCCATCAACTCTACCTTCGACTGCGAGTGCATCGGACACAGGGGGGCGGCTTGAGCCTCTCTTTAATCACAGGCGTCACTATAACAAATCACAGGCGTCACTATAACAAATCACAGGCATCACTATAACAATCCTGCCTGCGCCACCAAGGGCGAGGGCCAACCATCATAGCCCTCAACTGAGCCTCCAGGGCCTACCACCCCACCCCTGGAGCTCACTGCCTACACGCGCTATAGGCATAGGTGTATAGAAAAAAAAAATAGAAAAAAAAAAAAAAAAAAAACCTTGTCTTTGCCATGCTGAGTTATAATCAAATTCCGAGTTATACAGTGCCGAGTTATAAGGGTTTTACTGTATATCGTCCAGGATGTGAATTTTTGTAGGCCACATTGTTGTACCGAGCCACCAGAATTATCATATTTTCAGATTGATAATACAGGGAGGTCCCGTTATACGAGCATTCGGTATACGAGATGTGTAAATTAGGGTCTATTTTCAATATACGAGATCGAAAATCTAATGATACGACATTCAAACTGGGGTGAGTAAAATTATCAAGTTAAAAATGCGCGCCCTACCACTCCCAGGCTGGACAAAGGGGGATTTGGTTGACCCCAGTGAGGTCACCCCTAGCAAGCCGTGACCTGAAGGGTAATTAAGCATATGGCGCGGCCTGACATTTAGGGGTAATTAGCAGGTGTGCAGCCCCAACCTTGGGACTGCAGTCAGGTCACCCCTAGCAAGGCGTGACCTGAAGGGTAATTAAGCATATGGCGCGGCCTGACCTTTAAGGGTAATTAGCAGGTGTGTGGCCCCAACTTTGGGACCGCTACACTACCTTCTCTTGTATCACGCGGCGTCCCCTACATTACAACGTCTTTTATGCATGTTTTATGTTTAATTAATGTGCAGTTATGTTATTTTGTGTGCTATTTTCTCTTTCAGAATGCTTTTTCTACAGAATAGGTAGTACAGTGTGGGTAATATAGATGCTGTGTGTTTGTTGTGTTTGCTATAGTTTATTTTAGCTTGAAAAACATGTCTTTTTTTTTTTTTTTTTTTTTTTTTTTTTTTTTTTTTTTTTTTTTTTTTTTATATATATATATATAATTGATGGGGTCCTGGAACCAAACCTATATTTTATCATTAGTTATGTGTTTCGTTATACGAGATTTCGCTTTACGAGTATGCCAGGTGGAACCTAACTGCTCGTATCTTCGGGACCTCCCTGTAATCGTACAACCTTAGGTAAAATCATATAGTCAGTAAATGACTTTATAATTTTAGTGAATAACTTGCAATTTACTTAAGTAAATAACTTGGTAATTTTACTCACCCCAGTTTGAATGTCGTAGCATTGGATTTTCGATCTCATATACTGAAAATAGACCCTAATTTACACATCTCGTATCATCGGATTCTCGTATACTGAATGCTCGTATAACGGAACCTCCCTGTATATATGTATATACAGTTGACCCTTGATTTAATGGACCTCGGTTTAACGGACCTCGGTTTAACGGACTTCGGATTTAACGTACTCCATTTGCGTGACAAATTTGCGGGCAAGAATGGCATGACAGACCACTTATCGCCTCTCGAATTGTCAACTCAACATAATTTATTATTTTCTCATTTAATTTTGGAATGCCTGGGTTTTAAGGAGTTTTAATGTATCATATATTAAGATATATAAGGAAGGTGCCTGTGTTGCTAGTGATTTAGTGGTAGAAGGTGTGTATTGTTTAAAATAGTGATTATTAGTGTTATGGGGTGGTTGCTGCAAGACTGTCTCCCTGTCACCTCAATCACCTTAAATCACCCTTATTTAAGGTGACACACGGTGCTACACTGACCTAAATAGTGACACGTGTATAGGACAGCTCATCACAACCATATAATATATATAATAATGAGCAATAGTCATGACAAAGACTACTGTATACTGGATTTGCTACTCAGTTTGGGTTATTTCCAGTGGAGGCCAATGCCGCGATTCCTGACATTTCCGAACATCACTCCCATTTCCCTTCCTATGGTTTATCAATATACAGGGAGGTCCCGAAGATACGAGCAGTTAGGTTCCACCTGGCATACTCGTAAAGCGAAATCTCGTATAACGAAACACATAACTAATGGTAAAATATAGGTTTGGTTCCAGGACCCCAACAATTATAAAAAAAAAAAGAAGATGTTTTTCAAGCTATCATAAAATTTGGTAATATT